>OU026083.1:30717500-31212500 GCA_907269075.1 Idaea aversata
AGTTTGATCAGCAGGAAGGTACCGGATATACCTATCAGAATAGGTAGTGAAGCACTGCTATCATATGGATCCCGCTTGGGAGCCCAGCTTGCCTATAGGCACATTGCACATACAGTATTCTATCTGTTGTTGTCCGGCACCCATATTACAAGCCTAGTTGCTTAGTTTCGTGCTAGATGGCGTTGTGAGTGATTGCATTTAATAAATAGGTACATCTACAAACCTAAAAGGGTTTTCTTTCATTTTCACTTTTTGAACGAAATGGTTTCAGTTGATATTTTACAGAAGTGTCACACTCGAATAATTCTAAGCATCGATGACTTTCATTTTTATAACCTTATTACCCTATAATTACATTCTCACTGCCTTTAATTCATTCATTTTATAATACCTACAGGATGATTTTTTATTCGGAGGGTCTTCGGAGCCACTTCGTTAACTTTAAAGACTTAACGAAAAAATATTAAAACAGTCGCGTGCCTGATTTTGACAAAAACTAATATTAACGAACAATATACAAAACCTAGCATTATTGGATTTTTTGAAAAGTCATTGCCAGGAATCTAACATTAAATTTTCCAAAAGTAAATAGCCCTATATATTTGTATCAATCGACAGTGTTACTGATAAAGATACATTCCTGGAAATAAATAAACTACTAGGCAAATCAAAGGAAATAACTTAATTTTATAGTTTTCTGCAATTTTTCACATTTCCTTTACCGCAATTTACCTACATAAGGACATCATAAGGACTACTCGTAGCTACCAATAAAACTGTTGTCACACTTTAGAAATTATTTGAAGGAAATTAACGTAATTTTGCCGAACTTTAAATTAAAAATATTCCTATAATTTCATGCAATATAATGTATTTTTTTAATAATGTCCTAGAAGACTCTAGATACCTACAAGTATATATGACGGCTATAGAGTTTTTGTTACACACTGTATTAAAAATAATAAGTTATATGTCCATCGGCCTTTTTGATAGGGATAGCATTCTCAAGAAATCAAGAAGATATAAAATGTACCTACTTTTAATTAATAGGTAAATTATTTTAATACGAGCAAAGTCATGGAAGTGAAAAAATATTGCTTTACGTAGCCTACCTTAGAGTAAGTATGTCTACTGCATAGATAAAGAGGGCTAATGTCACTCGTCATCCATTCCAATCCGATCGTATTAACCTGGGGCTTTTGGGTAGCCACTGCACATGGTCAATAGTTGAGAAATTAGGTAGGTAGGCTTTGATGAATGTTAGCCTAGGGGCCCACAACTTTCTTGATCTGTTCCTGGTAATATCCTTTTTATTTCCATTATACTTGGGGGAATCGTATTTGCGAATTGGAACTGCGTTTTCATCATTTTCAGGAAATACATTATTTGAGATTGGTATACTAATTTGTAAGGATCAAAATGTGTGACAAGTCTCAGAATTCGGTACTGTACTTTTCAGTGGTAACCATAAAATCCTTACTAATATTATAAATGTGAAAGTAACTCTGTCTGTCTGTCTGTCTGTCTGTCGGGTTTTCACGCCTAAACCGCTGAACGGAATAAGATGAATTTTGGTACAGACATAGATGTGACCCTGGAGAAGAAGATAGGCTACTTTTTATCACGATTTTGTTCATAGATCAATAAATATAAGACGAAAATTAGTTTGACAGCTGTCACTTTGGCATGTGTTACTTTGACATGTGTCACTTTGACAGCTGTGACTTTGACATGTGTCACTTTGACAGCTGTCACTTTGTGAAGTGTCACTTGGACAAGTGTAACTTAGACAAGGGTCACTTAGACAAGTGTCACTTAGACCAGTGTCACTTAGACAAGTGTCACTTAGACAAGTGTCACTTGGACAAGTGTTTTTAGGCAAGTGTCTCTTACCTCCAAATACTGAAAGGCTACTTAATCTTGATACTTGAAAAGCATACACTTAACCTCAGTTTAAACGCCACTTAAGATTAAGTAGCCTTTCAATATTCGGGGGTAAGACAAGTGTCTCTTAGACAAGTGTCACTTAGACAAGTGTCAATTAGGCAAGTGACACTTAGGCAAGTGTCACTTAGACAAGTGTCAATTAGGCAAGTGTCTCTTAGAAAATTGTAGGAGGTTTAAAATAAACAATTATTGCGACTTATAAAATAAAAATAATAGTTGATTGAATCCGGCGTTACTTTTCGGAACTCCATAATATCTGTAATGGAAGTATTAATATTTAGTTTTTAGTTCCGAGCCTAGTGCCAAAACACAAAATGCAATGAGCACCGCCCTCCCGCCCACTTGAAGAGGCATGCAATGAGGACAAGCAAAAGTTAGTATTAGTGACACCATTCATAAACCACGACACGTGTTTCGCGTCTACACGACGCATCATCAGGATTGGACTCCGACCGCGCTATAAGGGCGACAAACGTTAGATACGACGTCGCTCTTCGAGATGTTGCCTCGCTGAACGCTGGAACAAGAGACTCTCTCTCTTGTTCTTTTTCAAAAATAATAATAAAAATAAAATATTCTATTAATTTTCTTCCACAGTCAAACTTAAAAATAACAAAAACAATGTGACAAAGTACAGATTACTTCGAGTGTGGGAGATCTGAAGCCCACACTAAGCCGAGGCCTGTACTATAGGTCTTCGTCTCCCTTTTGGATACAATCAATTTAATATAATTTTGTTTATTACACAATTATACCTAGTAAGGTTATTATATTTTTGAAACACGAGTGGAAAGACAAGAAAATCTTAAAGCCAAATCTGTACATAAAAAGAGTATCTACAAACATACAAATACACAGTCTTACACTATTATTTCTAGTAATGATTCGGTGCTGTCGTAATCTAATTCACAAAGAAACTTTGCAACTTTATTTTTACACTCAATCTTGGTGCTTCTAAAGATGTTAATAATTTTATTGATTTTATTGTACAATAATATGGGAGCCCTGAAATTATAAAATCTATGAGCGAAGGCGGTGTTAACCCTATTTATTTCACATACAGTATAGAATCTACGTGTAAGTGTGTTCTGGTAATTAAAATTAACCTGGTCGGAGTGTTGTCGCAGTATGATACCAAGAATGTGGAGTTGTCTGACAGTAAGAACCTCAGTCTCACGATACAGTTCAACCGTAGGATGTGATTTAGGTTTAAAGAAAGCCACTTTTAAAATTGATTATAATATTATAAGGACTACTTTATATTCAGTGTCTATAGTCACAACAAGCCTTTTTTTTCTTCCGAAGTCACTACTGGTAGTGCTTTCGATAGTTTTTGAAAAATCAATAGCGAGCACTCTAACAGATTAATCTGGCTCTAAGCTAGGCCGTCTAGGTACCTACTTATAAAGGTGTCAGTGACAGCTCAAGGAACCCCTGTTATGTAGGTAATTGATGCCTACATTTGATAGACTGTCTAATTATAAGGTATAGCCAAGCCACAGTCAGGCTATGTAGGTAGGTACTAGACTATGCTGTGGCTAGGGATTCACCCGCGTAAGTCCTGATCCCATGGGAATATTGGGATATGAAGGTCTATGCGTTGTCTAGACTCAGTCTAGCTAGGTCTCCAACTCTCAACGTACCGAGATTGTATAGTTTTAGCGTGAAAGAGTGACAAACATACACACAACACATGTATATGTAGGTACCTATAGAAAATAGATAGATAGGTATATTAATACGGTATCTTGTACCAAATAAGAAATCACAATTCGAACATACATAGAGAAATTTAAAGTTAGACGAAGGTACAATGGGCGTCTTATCCCTAAAAGGGATCTCTTCCCGGCAACCTTTCTAAAAATCGATAGATACTTAGTAGTAAAGTAGTATTGCGGCCTCTAGCGCGTCTTTATAGTTTTTATTATTGTTCGTAATGTTTATTAGATTCTGGCGCCTATTTTCAATTGTAAACTTAAGTAAAGCATTTGCTATTAAGTTTTGGTCAGGCGTTATTGAGATTAGGTGTTTTTTTTATTTTTGGGACTTAACTACCTACGAACGAACCTTCGCCACGCAAGCACTGACTGGTATTAAATTTTGTAAAAGAAATTGCTCGTATTCTGCACCATTTATGTAAGAAACAATTTAACTAAATAGGTAGGTAGGGATATTTTATTTAACTTATAGAAAAAAATATTAAACAGAAATCCATATCTTGTGCTCTATTATAATAATAGGTAAGTAAGTCACCTAAAGATGTATAATATAGACATGTACGTACATTGTGCAATGTACAGTCGGATTACCAATTAGTTGAACCCCACGTCACCCAGAGCGTGAGCTCTGGGTTAAGTGCGTCGTACATCCATAAAACATATTTTGCTGTTGAAAACAACGTTTAAGTTTTTTTATTAAAAATATTATCGTTCGTTTGTCAGTCTAAATAACTTTAAGTACCTACCTACTATAATTTCCTCGTGGTTTTAGTCTATAACACACACAAAGTGCTAAATCTACGCCCTGAAATAATAAAAAAAAACAGCGCACTCCGGGAGTGCAGGCAGAAGTGAAAACTGTATATCTGTGTAAAATCTCATCTGTCGAAATCTCATCTGTCGCGAGAACGGCTGAAAATGCTCACTCGTGTATCAGTGATGGTGCTAGCGTGCGACGCGAACTGCGTACGGCAGCTCGCTGCGAACCTGCACCATCCACCGAGAGATGTCGCTGTTAACACTGTTGTACAGAAGTGAGTATCGTAGTTCGGCCGTTTGCACAGAGATGGCGCTGTTTTCAATATTGCATAGTAGTAGAAGCACAATAACTGTTAAAATCTCATCTGTCGCGAGAACGGCTGAAAATGCTCACCCACAAAAGTGCCCAACGCGCCATAAGAAGTTTTCACTTCAAAAACCGACCTAGTGCGAGTCGGACTCGCGCACGAAGGGTTCCGTACCATGTTGTATGGGAGCCTAGCCCTTGTAGGTAGAGCCCTAGTAGAGGCTTGTTGATACATTATCTGTGAAAAGTCTTTGGAGACAACAGGCATAATACCTAACTTAAAATGCCGCAGTGCATTTTGAGGCCCATGCCAAGCGATAGAGAGCATTAGGCAAACAAATAATGCCTTCACACCAAACCGCTAAAGCGTCTCGGATACGTGTTATTTATATTACCCTACGTGTTGTTGTTGTCCTATGGTTTTCCAAAAATGCGCTGTGCATTTTGTAAGCCGTACCTATTGATAGAGGGCATTATGACGAGCAATAACCAAACGTGGTGACTTATGATTTTTCCAAAATGTGCGGTGCATTTTGAGACTCATACTTATCGATACAGGGCATTACGGCGAACAAATAATGCCTTCACACAGAACCTCTAAAACGTCTCCGAAAGGGGATAGGGGATGACAGACAGACAGACGGACGGACGGACAGACAGTGATGTCTTAGTAATAAGTAGCGTCCCGTTTTTACCCTTTGGGTACGGAACCCTAAAAAAAGTGTGGGAACCATTTGCGTGGTTGTTTTGGTCCAGTCACACTGACGTCAGGAACTTCATTATTTTCTCCAAGGGAACTTCTCTTATCTGTGTAGACGATAGGATAGGTACAACGTGGGTACAACCAACCAACGACGACGGTTGACGACGGTGATGCCAACCAAAGTCACCTTGGTAGATTTAAAACGTACTAGTCGGAGATTCCTTTATGAACGACCTCCATCGAGCTGTATAATGGATGAAAAGTATTTTATACCAAATTATAGAGGTCAATAAATATATTGCAAAGGGATTGTCTAATAAAATTCAGTCCAGAATCAGAGTCCAGAATATGATTAATTACTTACAATTTAATTTTTTGTTTTGTTTTTTAAACCTTTCACTGGTTTAGAAAATTTAAAGCATAAAAGAATATGTAAATGTTAGTTTGACTATTTTTTTCCGTCACAACTCTTGGGCAGGCAGGTAAATCGTTAAACAACTCGATGAAGGTCGTTCATATAGGGATCCCGTACTTTATGTAACGGGATCTGCCTGAGGGATCTGCAGTCTGGAAACCGCTGATTGACAGCTGACAGCGAAAAAGTTATAAACAGGGCGTGACCAGGCTGTATGTTGTAAAAGTCTTTTGCCTGCCCCTCGGAGGTTAACGTCAATAAAAAAACCGCAAAAAAAACTAATGGAATGTAGATTGTTGTTTTTCTAACCTTTTTTACAGTTTTTTCTTACAAATAATCAGAAAAATAATTCACTTTTAAATAAAAATCGTTTACTCTTACGTGATCTTCATCATTAATGTGTGAAATTATACGAAATGTGACTTTAAACTTGCGCTAGTCGAAAAAAACGTTTCCAACATGTGCAGAAATCAAATTGGATTCGCTGCGCATATTCAATAAGTTGTAAAGTTATCTAATAATTATCTGACAGGATAGTGTTGTTTACATAAAAAATGGCATCATCTAACACCGAGTTACATGAACGTTACAGACTGTATAAGTTTACGAAGGTGTTAACATTAAAAGTGGCTCAAATCGTCGTGCAAAGTAGGCAAGGGGTAAAGATAACTCAGGCTTCCAATCAGAAGATATCTGAAAATGGAAATTTTGACAGCCCACCTTTACAATGGGTAAGCCATTTTCACTGATAAATATTTATACAAATTTAAGTACCTACCTAGTTCTACCATTCAAATATTTCATACTCGATAGGTAGGTGGCTACTTAGGTAGGTTCTTGCATTGCATGGCTCTCTTTGTATGGAACAACCTTTGTATCTATTGATATTTATATGCATATTGCCAAATTGATTGGATGATCAACAGATGAATGAAAAAAACTTAATGCAGTTAATTATATTTATTGAACAAATTGTTATCAGACATAGCTTAAAACTCACAAAAGTATAGCTTACACATAGAAAAAACTACATTCATTGTCATAGGTAATAACATTCTGTTATAAAAACACTGAAAGCAGTCTGTTTTTTGGAGATTCAAATTAAATATTGTTAAATATTGTAAAAGTAATTAATGTTCCAGGAGCCAATGTAATATATAACCATTATAATCTAGACATTGCTAAGCCATGTTGCATGTAAAAGCTAGTAACACTTAGTGCTGTGCGCTAACTGCAAACAATATTGTATTACTAATCAAATATTTATTCAACTTTATTTATCGTAAACTATCTGACCAGACAGAGGCGCTCTTCTTGTAATGCCACCTATCAGGTCCAAGTATGAATCTAAACTAAACCATCCATTCATCAATTCAAACATGTAATATTTCATTAAAATTTGAGCTATTTTTGAGTGTTTGCGAGCCACTGTACAGCTATTGATATCTATATTTATTGTTATTGGTCATCCATACAAAAAAACTACTAAATAGATTAATATTTGTGTCTGGTCTATGTGTATCTGTATGTACCTATAGGTATATTACAAAAGAACAGTAAGTATTGAGTTATTTTGCCTGGCCACCACCGTAATGCTAGCCTAGTTGCACAGCTTAGTTGGACCTGCAGGTTGCAGTGTTAGAAAGCCCATATTTCCATGGGATTTCAACATATGCTAGTGAAATTTTAAGGCACAGCAAATTATTTATCTAGGTAGTGCATAATCTAATTTAATTATATATTCTTGTCTCAAATGTGAATGTTTATTATCTAATATTAGCTTTGCTTATCTTTGTTTTGTATTTGAGAGTGTTGGCTCGGTGGTAATTAAGCTGGGTTGCTATGCGAGAGGTCTTTCGTTCTATCCTTGCTCTGGCAAACTATACTTAGTTCATATTAATCTATCATAATTATGCCTGCGACACAGAAGTTTGCGGGTTCAATTCCCGCCTCAAAAAATATTAATGTAAGTACCTACTTGTTTTTGGCCTGGGAGTTTCTGTATGCTAATAAGTAATGTATATAGAAAATAAAGGTATAAAAGTGTTTGTTCTGTGGTCTTATAGTGGCCAGACCACAGATCTTATCATAAGCCTAGTTGCTTAGCTTAGGTCTAGATGGCGCTGTGTGGAATGTCCTACAATGTATTATTATCAATGAACGTGAGTGAGAACATTAATATTACGACTTCATCCACATAAGTTTGTACATACCTTACATTACTTCAAATCAACAAACTACTATGTTATCATAAATATTATTAGCAACAACAATGATTGCTTTATTTTATTAATAAACTAGCTATGCCCCCGCGGCTTAAACTACATAAATCCTTATTCCGTGGCAATTTTCAAAATTCTTACGACACTAAGTAAATCCTGTGCAAATGTTGTAAGCAGTGAATGAAAAGTGTGTTTTATTATATTCCACGCAGTAGGTTACGGGTTCGACTTATGTTTGTTTGTGTACAGAGAAACAAATATTTGTTGTGGTCACAAAAATATATAAAAGTCTATTATAACCTATATCTGGCTACCATAACACAAACCTAGTTGTTAGCTAGGGCTAAATAGTGCTGTGTTCATTGGCCTTTTTTTTTCATTTGTGTGGAGTGTCTTGCAAACATTTAAAAATAGCTTGACTGATATTGGTGTAATTTTGTATGTGTAGTGGAGTGGATGGATCATTTAGATTCACAATTAGACCTAGTAAGTGGCGTTTCATGACAACATCTCTCTAGTCACCAAGCTTAATATATAAATTATCTCATCACCAGTTCAATCTATCGATACCGGACGAGCCAGCAGTGAACGAAGAAACTAAACAAATCCTCAATGGAGAAGTAGTTGACGCTTTAACTAAAATACTCTGCATAGAGATATATTTAAAGACAACGGAGGGTGACGAGATGGTACTTGAATTGTGGACAGTGAAGCTGACACCGGGGAGCGAAGTCTGTTCCCCTTCAACTGTGTATTACAGGATGAGCGTGATGCTCAAGTCTACATTAACCATCTCCAGGATAACACCTGCTTACAAACTTGCTCGGCAGCAACAAAAGGAATCTTATAAGATTTATCATAAGATTTATGGAGGACAACCTAACTATGATCTATTAGGTAAGTAAGCGATTGGTTATATACCTAACTATGATCTATTAGGTAAGTAGGTGATTGTTTATATACCTAACTATGATCTATTAGGTAAGTAGGTGATTGGTTATATACCTAACTATGATCTATTAGGTAAGTAGGTGATTGGTTATATACCTAACTATGATCTATTAGGTAAGTAGGTGATTGGTTATATACCTCACTATGATCTATTAGGTAAGTAGGTGATTGGTTATATACCTCACTATGATCTATTAGGTAAGTAGGTGATTGGTTATATACCTCACTATGATCTATTAGGTAAGTAGGTGATTGGTTATATACCTAACTATGATCTATAGGTAAGTAGGTGATTGGTTATATACCTCACTATGATCTATTAGGTAAGTAGGCGATTGGTTATATACCTAACTATGATCTATTAGGTAAGTAGGCGATTGTTTATATACCTAACTATGATCTATTAGGTAAGTAGGTGATTGGTTATATACCTAACTATGATCTATTAGGTAAGTAGGTGATTGGTTATATACCTAACTATGATCTATTAGGTAAGTAGGTGATTGGTTATATACCTAACTATGATCTATTAGGTAAGTAGGTGATTGTTTATATACCTAACTATGATCTATTAGGTAAGTAGGTGATTGTTTATAATGAATGAATAAATGAATGTCATTTATTTGCTTGAAATATGGTACAAAGATGTCACATAAAAATATAGTTCAACATATTTCACCAGCACTTAGCTTAGCATGCAAATATTAAAAGTTAGTTAATTAAAAGTTCTAATATGATGTCAAAATAATTAATCCAATGTCAATAATATAAAAAAAAAAAATTAAAATCATTGAAAGTTAAATAAAAACAAAACAAAATTAATTAATTAATAAGTCAAGAATGGAATACAAAATCATGTCAAATTCAATTTACGTCATCTTTATCATTTATGAATTCTTCAATCGAATAATAGGCCTTATCGATGAGATAATTGTTGACAGCCCGCTTGAACTCTCCAGGACAATCAATTTGTCGTAATGATTTGGGAATTCCGTTGTATATTTCAGGGGCCATACAGAACACGCTAATTCTCATTAGACGAGTATTGCGTGCAACGATTAGAAGATCACCTTTACGTCTTCCACTATCCGCATATCTATTAAAAAGATGCAAATTTTCTTTTACAAATTGAGCCATTTCACTAATGTAAATGCAAGGGAATGTAAGGATTTTTAATTTTTTAAAAGATTCTTTACATGATTCCATTCTACCTAGCTGACATATTGCACGTATGCATCGTTTTTGTGCTATAAAAGGCTTATTTTTGTTTGTAGAGTTTCCCCAAAATATAACACCAAATCTCAATATTGACGCCACATGTCCATGATAAGACGCTAATAGAGCCTTCAAGTTCACTACCTTTTTCAGTTTGTACAGTGCATATGAAAATTGATAAATTCTTTTACAAATAATGTCAATATGATTTTTCCATGTCAATTTACTATCTATAGTTAACCCTAAAAACCGTGTGGAGTCAACTTCGTTAATTTTATTGTCATGATAATTTACACTAAGAGTCAAGTTATTATTTCTTTGTCTAAAATTCATTAGGTTAGTTTTATCAATATTTATATTTAAATTATTTAAATTTAACCAATTAATTAGAGATGTCAGAGTTTGATTGATTACGTTCGATAAGTTAGTTTTAGTTTCATTTACAAATAATACCGTGCTATCATCAGCAAACAATGTCATATGATATGGAGTAGTGTCAACAAAATCATTAATATATATATTAAATAATAGAGGGCCCAATACACTACCTTGAGGAACACCATTATATATCTTTCTCAAATCAGATTTAAAAACCAGTTCAGTTTGAGATTGCGGACATACCTTATTAATATGCGTTCTTTGAGTACGGTTACTTAAATATGACTTTATCAGATCGTATGTGTTTCCTCTAACACCATATTTTTCTAATTTTTCCATGAGAATTTTATGATGGACGTGGTCAAATGCCTTACTCATATCCATGAACAAAGCAACAGCAGGTCTCCTAATGTCCATATTTCTAATTACTTTAAATAGAAAATCATAGATAGCCATATTTATTGTTTTATTTTTCCTAAAACCATATTGACTATTTGTAAATATATTATAAGTTTCAAAGTAATTATATAGCCTTTCATAAATCACTTTCTCAAATATCTTTGAAATGACAGGTAATAATGCTAACGGTCTGTAATTATTTAAAGATTCTTTATTACCTTTTTTGTGTAGTGGTAAAATTATAGTTTTTTTTAAGGAATCAGGAAATATGCCCTGCTCCATACAAAGATTGATAATGTAACAAAGTACTGGTGCTATCAATATTGCTACCTCTTTTAAGATTTTTGTTGTAATACCGTCCCATCCTACACTGTTAGTATTTTTTAATGTTAATATAATTTTATAAATGTCAAAAGGTGTAGTTGGTGTCAGATAAATAGAATTAGGATTATTATGATTAATTGAAATTTTTGTGTCATTTTGAATGTCAGTATTTACCACGTCAATGAAATAATTATTAAAGCAATTTGCAATTTGAATAGGTTCAGTTATAATATTACCGTCAATGTCAAGTTTTGTAACACCTTCTTTTGGGTAACTGTTTTTGTTTTTGTTTATTATCTGCCACGTGGCCTTAGATTTGTTCTTAGCATTATTGATATAAAAATTATTTTGTGATTTCTGCGTTAAATTTATTATTCTCCTATATTTTTTAGAATACTCTTTAAAAGCTGTCTTGTTTATTATAGAGGGATATTTTCTATATTTCCAAAGCAACTGTCTTTTTCTTTTAGAGCATAATTTTATGCCTCTAGAAACCCATCTAATCTTCTTCTGAGTGGATATTTTATATTTTAATATCGGGAAACATAAATCATAAAACAATAAAAAGTCTTTATGGAATGAATTGAAAGCATCATTTGTATCTCTAGACTCATAAATGTCCTTAAATTGTAGGCTTTTAATGCAATCAACAAATTTCTTTCTATTTTCATTACAATAGTCCCTTTTATATATAAACCAGTATTTCATACAACAAGTTTTTTTAACTCTTATTTTAATTAATTGAGCAGTATGATCTGACAGAGCCAATTCTACCAGTTCACACTTAGCACCTCGGATATTGTGGCAGATGTTATCTAAGCACGTTCCACTGGCAGAACGTGTAACTTCTTTCAATCCGAATTTTAAATTATAACTGAGCAATATTTGTTCAAAGTCATCTGTAATTGTATTTTTTTCTAATATATTTATGTTAAAATCACCACATATCACAATTTTATATCCTGGTTTCGTTCGCAATAAAAAATGTAATATATTGTTTACAACTATTAAAAAATGTTAAATGTAAAACTATTAAAAAAAAAAAAATTATATACCTATTTATGATCTATTAGGTAAGTAGGTGATTGGTTATATACCTAACTATGATCTATTAGGTAAGTAGGTGATTGGTTATATACCTAACTATGATCTATTAGGTAAGTAGGTGATTGTTTATATACCTATTTATGATCTATTAGGTAAGTAGGTGATTGGTTATATACCTAACTATGATCTATTAGGTAAGTAGGTGATTGTATATATACCTATTTATGATCTATTAGGTAAGTAGGTGATTGGTTATATACCTAACTATGATCTATTAGGTAAGTAGGTGATTGGTTATATACCTCACTATGATCTATTAGGTAAGTAGGTGATTGGTTATATACCTAACTTGTTACGGCCCGCGGTATAACCCGCATTAATGTCTCTTTAAAAGTTATATTGATTTACTACACACACAGAATATTACCTTGATTATTTGTTTAATTTTTTCAGGTGAAAAACAGAAGAAAGTGAAAGTGAGTGAGCTCCGGACGCCTATTGGTACTCTGCTTATAGAGGTAGTGTATCGAACTGAAATGGCTATATTGCCGGGTAACAGGCTGAAGATTCAGAATCAAAACGCTAATGATATTATGGTTAAAAGCGATCACTTCAATAGTGAAGGCCCCAAGTAAGTATACACTTCGAAGAAGTCTGGGAACAAGACTTCTTTAGTTAAAATGTGTTTTATCACTTTCGCACTTTACAGTTAGCTGGTGTGCGAAAGTGACAAAACACATTTTAAGTAAATAAGGCTTATTGTATGTTTATGAATAACTGTTTAACTGGGTAGCAAGCAGTTTATTTCAACCATAGAGAATTCCATAATATTTTTCACATTTGCTGTTCTATACCTGGTATCTATTAGGCTGTAATCTATGATTCAATTAGAATTTTAACGGGAATGTGAACAGATTTGAATCAATCTTAATTTACACGTAAAATAATAAAAAGGATTTTATTTTGTATGAAAGAAATAGGCTCCGAAACTAAAGGATTTTGAGAATTAATTTATTGAAAGTAACATAGACTACTTTTTATCTGGATATTCCCACGGGGTCAGTAACGAAGGTGCAAACCGCGGGGCGCTTCTGATCATCTGTAATATTGTTAACAGAACATATCCAAAATACGAGAAGAAAGAAGTGGACCTATCGAAGCCGCTGACAGCCGGTGCATTCGTTGACGTCGTCAAGATCCGGGAGCTACACGATGCTCTCAGCCAGAAGCTACCACCTGAACCACCGATGGCATGGCTCATTTCGGAAAAGGAGAAAATGGAACATGTACGTTTTTGACGACGAGATACTTACTTTTTAATAGTCTTAGAAACGATATGGCATTTTCGTCATTAAATTATTATTATACCAAATCTAGCTTTTACCCGTTACTTCGTCCGCATAGAATTTATCAAGATCATTTCTCATAGCAATTTACCATGCATGAACAATGTTAGTTGTAGGCCTATATGCGCTTAATGTTTGATATAGATATTTGTCTAAGTATAATATAATAATGAAAGTTATGTATTACAGAAATTGAAATCTCTATCAGTAGCAGATCGTGTGAACGCAATCAGGAAAGAGGCCGGCGCCGGCGAAGCGTCGACATCATCCGCTCATGCTGTCAGTAAAGCTATCGAGGTGCCCAAGAAAAATGGTGATAAATACACTGGATTGATGGTACGTACTGCCGGCCAACCTCGTCTACCTATATTGTTGTTCCGATCGTCTTTTGTTTAGATCGTCTTTTGTTTTTGTAAAAGGTTTTGATTTCCTCTTCCTTCAAAGAAACGAATGAAACAAAATGTTATTCAAAATCTATCGATATTTCTTGATACCCTCAAAACTTACAAATTTAGTCCATATAGTAATAAAAAACATTGAATTTTTCCAGGATTTCCCGTTCGCAGATGGCAGTCCAATAACTGACCTAGCCAACTTCTACCAAGAATGTCTCCAAGCTAGATCAATGAGCGACGAATGGACAGACTTGGTGATAGAGAACTCAGCCTCGACCGATTCCGATACACTATCTAAACAGTTGAAGATGTACGAGGATGCTGTGCCGGAGTTCGATACTATGCTCGCTTCTATGTTTAGTCATTCTGAAAGCGGATCGGAACACTCTTAAATTGTAACTTGTTTTTGTAGTTGCTATTTAAGAGTCCGTTTACAAACCACACGAACCAACGAGAAACTTTAAAAATATGAACTTGTATGTATTTTTTAGTGTTTTATGGAAATCGATGTTTTACTTTGTCAAACAAAAGACTTGTTAAATGCTGTTAGTTTGGTATTCGAATCTCGCGTCGCTATTGGTCAGTGCCCTAGCCAATAGGAGCTTCGCGTTACTTGAATATAATATAGTTATTCAGCTACGTAATGATGAATTGCACCAGTCAGTAAGCTTAGCTGCGAATGTGGTTTTGTTTTGTTACGCGACCGTTTGTGCCTAACTTCAGAGTGCGCTTTAAGTTTGATTCGCACATCACCCATTTTAAATAAGAAATAGCGACCGAATCGTACATTCATACGTCCATTCTGTACTTAGATAAAATCAAACTTAATGAAGGCTCTGAAGTTATTGCTAGTGCGACTAAAGGACGACGCTGCCGCGCTGTGGCCACGGGTAATAAAGTTCAAGGACTACGTGATATGTTCCCGTTGGTGCGATTGCAGAATCGCACGACCTTGAAACATTAAACTTTGGGACCACATAGGCACGGCCGAGTATCGTGTTTTTGCGCCGCGGCTTTTGCCTAACTTCACAACTGCCAAGTTTAATTCGCACAATAAATAGTATTAATAGCTTCTCGGCTGTTAATTTTATATAACGCCATACTTAAAACGTTGTCATGTGCAGTGACTGAGGGGTTAGGGTGATCGTGTGTAAGACGCGATCGATAGAAATACTAGGGATGATAAAGACTGAAATAATGACAAAGACTGCACAAGGCAAAACTGTAATTTCAAAGGATGGGGAATTTTCTTAAGACTGAATCTGTCGAAGGTGACGCGTACTTACTCGATATCAAAATCTTCCGTCAGCTTATTGTGGTAAAAGCCTTTTTTTATTGAAAATTTCCCATTAAAAAAATCATAATTAATATCTAAGGTTGTCATTGAGAAAAAGTCTTATTTTAGATCAGGTAAGGGTTGTTATTCTTTATCACGTTATGTTTTCGAACATATTTTCATTTTTTTTTTATTAGTTAGATAATGTTTTAATAATGGTAAAATACCGAATGGTATGGTTAATTTATTAACTTTACAATTAATTATAGAAAAGTTCGCGGCCTCATTAAATTAAAATAATATTATGAGGACTACAGGACCCAACCTCGAGTATTAGAACGCGTAATAGTATATGATTTACTTCAGTGAACCGAAATAACACATATAATTGTTCACGATATAAATACTAACGAATAACTGTTCTCAAAACATATTACAACTATTTTGGTTCGATAGAATAACTTCACAAAACACTATACTGAGTAAAAACCGCGTAAAAATACTTATACTGGTTATTTAAAGATTATTTAAAATATCACTAATACCAAAATACTGTTTCATAAATTGTAATTGACCGAACGAGCGAAGCGAGAGAGGTCTAGTGTTGAGAAGGGTCGGTCGCTCGTATGTTTGTATGTTTGTATGTTTGTTCGACGATAACTTGAGTACCGTTGCTCTGATCTTCATGATTTTTGGTATACAAGTAGTTGAGGTCCATAGAATTTTTAAGTTCGAACATGAGCAGGATCGGTCAGGGGGTTACGGAGATAGGGGTCCAAAAGGGGATCTACCTATATGGCACACAAACTATAGGGCAAATATATCCGAGTGGGGTATCAAATGAAAGGGCGTAACTTCGGTGACAATAATATGGTACCATGGAACTGATCTGATGATAGAGCTGATCTGATGAAAGAGCAGGAGTTATTTCATTATCCATACTTCATAGTTCATTCATTCAAACTACTCGTCAAGAATCGCCTTGACGAGTAGTTTGTCTTTCAATGGTAACCAGGGTCTGATGATGGAACTGGAAAGTGGTCATAGGAACTTCGCAATGAAACGACACAACCTCATCGAGTTTGGGCTCATTAGAATCGTCTTGACGAGTAGTTTGTCTTTCAATGGTAACCAGGGTCTGATGATGGAACTGGAAGGTGGTCATAGGAACTTCGCAATGAAACGACACAACCTCATCGAGTTTGGGCTCGTTAGAATCGTCTTGACGAGTAGTTTGTCTTTCAATGGTAACCAGGGTCTGATGATGGAACTGGAAGGTGGTCATAGGAACTTCGCAGTGAAACGACACAACCCCATCGAGTTTGGGCTTGTTAGAATCGTCTTGACGAGTAGTTTGTCTTTCAATGGTAACCAGGGTCTGATTATGGAACTGGAAGGTGGTCATAGGAACTTCGCAATGAAACGACACAACCACAGCACAACCCCATCGAGTTTGGGCTCGTTAGAATCGTCTTGACGAGTAGTTTGTTTTTCAATGGTAACCATTGGGCCAATGGGTTTTATCTAACATATTTCGTTATCAAAGCCCAAAAAGTATAAAATAAATTGATAGTTCACAAAATAAAAATAAAACCGCTTTATTAAAAAAATCGAACTAAAAACTAGAAAATGAAAATTAATAATTTTTGGATTAAGAATATTGTAAATAGTAAGCGTGTTACATTGTGATTGCAAAAGAATTAATAGTTAAAAAAAACTACAAAAACACGCTTTAAAAAAAATCCAACAAAAAAAATAGAAAATAAAATTTAATTTTGGATTATGAATGTTGTAAATAGCAAGCGTGTTACATTGTGATGCTACACCTTCATTATTTTTCTTTTACAATCACAATGTAACACGCTTACTATTTACAACATTCATAATCCAAAATTAAATTTTATTTTCTATTTTTTTTAGTTGGATTTTTTTTAAAGCGCGTTTTTTTAGTTTTTTAAACTATTAATTTATTTTGTACTTTTTGGTCTTTTTTACCGAAATATTATGTTAGATCAGACCCTGGTTACCATTGAAAGCCAAACTACTCGTCAAGACGATTCTAACGAGCCCAAACTCGATAGGGTTTCGTCGTTTTATTACAGAGTTCCTATGACCACCTTCCAGCTCCATCATCAGACCCTGGTCACCATTGAAAGCCAAACTACTCGTCAAGCCGATTCTAACGAGCCCAAACTCGATGGGGTTGTGTCGTTTCGTTGCGAAGTTCCTATGACCACCTTCCAATTCCATCATCAGACCCTGGTCACCATTGAAAGCCAAACTACTCGTCAAGACGATTCTAACGAGCCCAAACTCGATAGGGTTTCCTATGACCACCTTCCAGCTCCATCATCAGATCAGCACCATGTTATCATAATATTGCATTGTCATCGGTCTTTGACAAGTGTGCAAAGTTTGAATTAAATCTGATCATTCTAAGTAGGGCAAAATCGTGCCCAAATTAGTCGGTTACATACATACATACATACATACAAGCAAACATACAGGTGAAACTAATAAAAGCGTGTTAAAAATAATGAAGGTGTAGCATCACAAAGTAACACGCTTACTATTTACAATATTCTTAATCCAAATTTAACGGGTGTGATGATTGAGCTGGACCTATGCTTTTAGAACTTAAAAACAACAAGTTATGCCTATTGTGTTTAGATTCTCTAAAGTCTAAATCATCCAATGTCAGATAATAGCGATACTAGGCACCTATCATTCAAATAAGATAGACCTGTCGTATTTTGAGACTTTCGTCGTTATATTATTTAGTACATTTTAGTACCTACTTTACGCTGAAATATAATAATCGCTGAAAAAAACTCGTGAGGTCTCAGTTTGGGGCGAACTACTAGTTAATGTGTATTATCGCCGGCCGCCGCCTGCGTATCCGATTGGTCGCAGGTTCGATTCCCGCCGTCGGAACAAGTATTTGTGTATATTTACTTGTTTCTGTAAAACACATATTTATTCTGTTTCTAATTAATGTATAATAAGTATGTTATTCAATAGAAAAAGTATCTTATGTATTCTATCCGTTGTCTGGCCTCCATAACACAAGCCTAGTTGCTTAGCTTGGGGTTAGATGGCGCTGTATGTGGTGTCCTGCAATATAATATATAGAATTAACTAAATTGTTGTCGACACCATATCGCATCTCACTCATATGTTTCTATACACAATACGACAGTGATAGACAATTAGTTATCACAATCTACCTATATTAGGTCGCCAACTTAATTCATTCTCGTAGTCGTCGTCGTAACTATTATATTATAGACATTTATAGCAATTAAAGTATAATTGTAACTTTATTACAATATTTAAATGTAGTTTATTGTAAAATGTGCCAATTTTGTATTAATTTATTTGAATCTATTCGGTTGTGTTATGCAATAATCAATTTAAAACAAACAGGGTGTTTAGCTCATCGTTTAGTAAAATTACTAGTGTGTTAGGGAACAACGAGCTCGTCTTCTGTTTAGAGATAAGACTAACTGTATCTGTTACATTTGACGTCACATCCGTCATTTAGTATTCGGTAATTAAATCACCTGATTAATACCATTAATTAAGGTGAAAGGGTACTTGCGCTCTTTCCATACAAACGTATTCGACTGTTTCCTCCCTGGATAATGACACTAGTACAAATATTTTTGTGCCATAAAACCTATGCTTCTATTTTTTGTTTTTTTTTCATTTTCTAATTATCATAGAAATTAAGATAAAAATTAAAAAACAAAAAATAGGGGCATGGTCATGGAAGTTATAAGTTTTATGCACCAAAAATATTTGCCCTGGTATCGTTATCCAGGGAGAAAACAGTCGACTACGTTTGTAATAGTTTGTATGAAGAGAGCCTCCATTTAAGTGATGACGTATGCTTATACCGTCTCGCAGCAAAAGGTTATAAATAACATAGGCTATTAGTTAGGCTATTAGCATATGTTTTATATCAGGACAACGATTCTTCTATCACATGTTTTAATTAGACCAACCATGAACCAAACGCCCTGTACGAAAATTCGGTTGGTAATTAGTTTTACTTGATTTGGAAATCAAGTGAAACTGTATGAAAACCTTAGCCTTTTCGGCTTAGCCTTTTTCGAAAGTAATAATTTCTAATAATAAGTTGCGCCGTGATATTGTAAATATTTCGATCTTAAAAATAAGGTAAATTCCTGTTTGTTCCCACTTGGAAGATATGAGTTGGGGACCGACAAGAATGATCCAAAAATATAGGTAAAAAGAGCATTTTAATTGGTTCTTAAATTGTTTTTAGCTAGTCAAATTAATAATTGAAGTTGTGTACTTTTTCCATTTGCTATAACAAATTAACAATTAGGTAAATTATAGATAGAATAATGCGTTTTATTTATGTCTTATAAATATATATTTGAAAGAGCAAGAACTAAGGATTATATTTAATTATATTATCTTATAGATTGTATTTACTAAATTGGTCAATTACACGGTGTCACAGGAGAGAGCTTTCAGCCGCTGTTAAATTGACCAGCGTTTTACTTACACCCTGTATTTCGCACAAAATAACTTCTATCAATAATTATAAAATGCTTTACTGCTTATTTTAAGACTCGTATCCTATGATATTGATTTCTGCAGGCCCCATCATATGTTGTGTTTTTATGTTAAACTAAAACTTATGGTGGGGATACATGATCCTTATGGCCCTTGGTGACGTCAATTGCCCATGACTAAAACTGAGAATGCATGAATGAATAATAATTGTTTTATACATTTTTCTATTCAATTTGTATGTAAGAAGTACAATACGGACATTTTGGTATAATTTTAAGACAAAAATTCCGATAAACACGCTTTTTAAAAAAAACCACATATTTTTTTAAAATTCTTATAATCAAACCGGGCCTTTGACAATTGACATCACTCACTATTGCATAATATACTGAAGTTATTGAATTAAGATAGGTATATAAGTATATATTATGTTTACTGTATTGTATGTATACCTACTCATAGAATGTACCTTGTTGCCTGGTTCGCACACTACATTGTGGGAGTTGCTTCCTTTGATGATTAGATGGCGCTGTTTAATATGATTTAATATGCGTACATTTATTGGAAAAAAGTTTTATTCGTCTTTTTTTTGTCTTATATTTTAATCCTTTAGAACCCTAGCTATAAATTGATTGTAATAGTGAACTACCTTTGGTTTTGAAGCAGTATTGTTTAGCCTGAATAGTGAATAGTTGTACACACAACGCAAGCAACGACGAAGGTAACTTCACTACTGTCGACTTTAAACACTACCACTCGTAATTATTTTTATTAACATTTGTATGCCACGTGGAGTATCAGATAGACCCCTTATATAACGGCTGATCTCCACATTTTTGTCCATAATTAATGAAACCCTTGCCAAGTAGTCCTTCATGAGCGACAGGAATATTTTGGCCAGGAGTGTTTCGTGCAAAATTATTTCCGGTAAATAAAATAAGTTTCGTAGAGTTTGTAACACTTAATTCACTGAATCCAACTCAATTTTCCCTTCCAAAGCGGCAACGACTCACTAATGTTTTGTCGTTCAAGTAATTAAAGACTAGAAGAATGATTTTGATCGCTTGATAACATGATAATGTTGTTATCTGCAAAGTGCTGGAAGCTGACATCATCAGCTGTTGTCAGCTTCCAACCTTTGTACCTGTCTTCTGATATGACTGTATTTCAGGCATGCATGCCGAAGACTACTACTCAAATTGTTTCAACCCCGTACACAAACTCCTGTTACAATCATTTTAATTGATCCGTAACCACATTAATTTTAAAAAGCAGTCTGAAGTGAGATGTCTGGTATTGATTTTCTAAATTGGGAGCAATTTTCTCTAACACTTATTGGTATGTTCCATAGACAAGCTTCATGAGGCTGGTCCCACAATCGATAGAGCTTGTTACCACAACTTTAGAACCAGATTCTTTCTGCACACCCTGGTGCTTTTTATTTTCACTAAGAAACGGTTCCTCAGCTGCTAGGGCTTTCTTTTGAAGAAAACGTTTCCGGTTTTCTGGCCTTAGTATTACGAAATCCACGATAAATCGCCGCTGTATAATATGTGAACCTTGCAACTAATCCCAAAATCGAGACTAGAAATTATATTAACTCATTACGTTACTAATATTTTGTACATATTATAGTTTAAAAGTAATAATATTATAAATCGTTGCATAGTTGAGGATTTAGTTAGATGTTAAATGCTTATTTAATCAAAGAAAATGGTTAATATTATAATTTAAAGGGCTTTAGATGAATAAACATGTTTAAAAATATTTTACTTGTATTTTCACTCCTCTTCGTGTATTTAATTCCGCGCCCTTTTCAGAGGCTTTCAATGTGGGGGAAAAGCTTAGCAAGTAAATAACGTAAAGAAAAGACGTAAAATATAAAATCTGTTTTTAAGTCGGTTAAAAATAGTTTTATTTCAATTAAATAAGGCTAATTAAAAAAAAAGGACTAGTGTTCATCAATAGATGGCAACACCATTTACCTACGACCAGCTACTGGATATAAAAAACTGAAATATGTCTTATTATTAGGATCAGTAATACTTTTGTAAATGTATAAAACAGCTAAGCGTTCTAGTTCTATTATCTCGATCTGAGAATATGGTGGTTATAGAACGCGCCATCTATCAAACGATAATTACAATATAATACGGATTTAATAGGTATTCTCCTGTGTGAAGTAGGTAGTAGTTGTTCCTATTTAGAACTTTCATGTGAAGACGACAGTAAGTCACGTGACTGCGGCTTGTTCTTTGGATGAATACTGAACACCTTGACGTTTTGACCAGTTACATTCTGAAATATTATATACTTAAGTAAGTTATAAATAACTACGTCGTTGTTTTATCCGCGTTATTATGTCGATCCCGTGGAAAATCGGGGAAAGAATAGGTACATAAATAGTTAGTACAAACTTTATTTAGTGGACGAATTTCCAAAAATCCTTTGTTAGTGCACTTCTTAAAATGAGCCCACATGAGACATTTTAGACTCGTAGCTCTTGTAGATTTCTTGATGAGTCATTATCTCGGATTCTAGACAGATGACTAAGGTACCTATAAGAGTTCCGTTTGTAATAAAGAATGTTATTGTAATATGACTAACGTCCTCATCGAGCGTCGGTCCGTAGGTCCTAATGACAGGTGCTTCCATCATCTTGACGGACTTGTAGCGCCTGTGATGCGCATGTACAGCGTCATGTATGAGAGCGTGGGTGATCCGAGCACGGTCGGCGGACCGCGCCACGCATCTCACCTCGCGCAACGCATCCAACGCTATGTTCAGCCGCACGCGACCGAGGAACGCGTATAGTGAATATTCCTCTTCACGTTCCTACTTGACAACATTGTGTAGATATATTAATTAGATAACAAATACTTATATGGGGTGAATTTAAGCGATCAAAAACATCATCGTCTCTTTGCCAAAAGGCAAAAGGCTTTTTCGTGATGTTATGAGAACATCCTTATTTTTTTGGAGGCGGTTAAAAATAATAAAATAATGTTTTCAACAAATTATCTCTTGTCTGATGTATTTAAAAGATAAACGTCACCAACCTTTTTTCTATCTTTTTCTAATATTTCGTTTTGTTGTCTCTGTATTTCTTTTGCCCAACCTCTGTAATTTATTAAATTTTCAAATTAACCTCTAAGTAGTAGGTATCTAAAAAGTTAAATTATTAGTTTCCATTTATTTCGAGTAAGTCTTGTAGGTAGGTACTCGCGGTATGTAGGTACATACCATGTGGCTCAGTAGAGAATAAAGGGTTATATTGAGACACTAACCTTCCGATGTGCAGGAACTCCTCAAGTATATCCTCGTCAGCGGCGAGTAAACCCGGGGACTGTATGCGAGTTTCTGTCCAAGTCTCGTTCAATTTCAATGTTAAATAGTGCGAACATAGCACCAATACAGCCTGGTTCAAATTATACTATTACATTACTTGCAGCCTTCTTCCTGCTAGATTGTCCAATCTCGATTTACTAAACCTCGATATTTTAGTTCATACATTATTGACAAAAAGCTTAAATCGATATTATAATTGTATCAAAAATGTATGTAAAAGACGTCTAGATATAATCCTAATAAAAAACCTTAATTGCAATTTTGCTGCAGTTTCATAATTTTGGCTTTTTTAGACTGATGTACCTATAGACACAGATAAAGGTAACAGGAGAGCTTTTTAGTGCTTTTTAGTACAATATTTTTTGTATTGTCAGCCTTGTTGATAAATTGTAAACTAATATATGGACAAGGACAATCATTTATGATCTAATTTGCAGGTAGGTTACGCGGGCTTCGAAAAAGGAGAACCTCCTCCTTTTTTGAAGCCGGCAAAGATATCTAACCTCATCCTCTGGCGGCAATTTGATGTTCTTATACAAATTGTACGCTTCGTCAGCAAAAGCTACTTTGTAAGCCAAATCTTCAGATAGCATATGCAGAATGGCAAACACCTAGAAAACAAGTTACATTACATTACTAGCACCGCACCGCTGTTTCACCCGGGTATAAGCCCCGTGAGTTTCTTGTGCCTAACCCCATGAGTTTCTTGTGCCTTCTTCTCATTGGTGGGCGCGTTCCGAAGGCACACATCCTAACTTAGTTCTTTAGGACGATTTCAAGTGATCATTGTATTTTTAAACATAAGTATCGAAAGAAATAAAGAAATTTGACTTTGACTTTGATCTTGTAGCAATATTGAGATAATACTAATCTACGTAAAATTCCAAGAGTTCAGCTATCTCCGCTCCACACTTCATCTAAATCCGTCCAGTCGTTTCATCGTGAAATAGCAACTTACATTTGGTTCGTTTACTACAATAATTATTGTTCTTAAATTAATTTCAATTGTCGCGCAAAAAGGCGATACTCTACGCTTTGAGACTTCACCCTGTAAACATTTTCAATTCACCCCTTCCCCTATAAAGTACGTCATTTGATGTTGAAAGTATGACGCCACAGCTATATGTTATATTGGAAAGTAGGTAGCTTAATTGTTTGGCTTTACCAACCTTTGATAACCGCGAGCCGGCGACATCACCACCTACGTAACAAACAGGCGATCTGTTAGAGTGCATCCAAAATGCACTCGTGTCTTCTATCTGTCTACGTATTTCCGGTGACATTATTGGACTGTCCAAATCTAAAACAAAATAATCATAACATACTTTAACTAATCTTTATTAATAATATTAGTAGACCATTATGCACCTATATAAGGTGCAAAAAGGAACCAAAAGCAAAATGCTTTTGGCTATAGCTAATTTTGCATGGAAAATTGTTATATTGTGTCTGTGTATCGTTTGTAGGTAGGTAAAATCGTTTACAACATGTTTTATTAATCAACTAGCGACCCGCTCCGGCTTCGCACGGCTATATTATGCATGTATTATACATATAAACCTTCCTCTTAAACCACTCTATCTATTAAAAAAACCGCATCAAAATCCGTTGCGTAGTTTTAAAGATCTAAGCGTACAAAGGGAAATAGGGACAGAGAAAGCGACTTTGTTTTATACTATGTAGTGAAGACTATTGTTTGGTGTTTCTAAGCTTATGGAATATTTAGATGTCAAAAGATGGCATATAGATAGGTGTTTTTTTGACTTACATTTGGATGGCGTTAGAAATGACAAGGAATCGTCTTTAAATTATATTAAAATGAATACTCACCTTCAAACGGTACACACAAAATAACTTAACAACAATTTTCTATGCAATAATTAACAATTTTAGTGCTAATCGCAACTCCTACATTTGCCTTAAACAGCTGTTGTAATAAGATGTTTAGATTATAAATCTGTGAACATCAGTCGATCACCTTCTATAACGCCGTCAGTGGTCAGCCTAATTTGGTTCGCCTTACATTCATCTCGAAATATGGAAGCCAGTAAGGTTGCTATTGTTGCACCACGTTTCACTAAACCTGGATGCTGTAAAATAAAAAGTAAATACGTGAGACGAAAAATATTCAAAGAAAATACTTCCTGCTTGAAAACAGTTAGTAATAAATAACAAAAAGTTAAAACCCTTTTGCTTACTTTCACTGCGTTCTGATGTTATTTTACAGATAAACTAGCTACGCCCCGTGATTCAATTCGCCTAAATCTCGATCCCGAAACAATTTCATAGGTCTTGTTTTTCAATTTCAATAGCCCTTTTGTCATCCCAGAGCTCCTGATTTCTCATACTTATACCAAGTTTCACCGCTAACGATAAGTAAGAAAACAAGATGAAAATGCGTATACCTACTCTTATCTGTTAAACGGCTCAATTCATTTTCGTGAGACATATCTAAGAACACTCACAGAACATTAAACTTTCAGATCAAAATCGGTTTATTCGTTTCGGATCATCGAACTAACAGAAAAATTGGTATCAAACTTTAGAACACGAACAGGGGTCGTTTATTCGGATGAAAAAAATTCTAATGGACTAAAGACTAGGTTATCAGCCTCCATACATAAAGTTTCCAATCCCTTTCTGTCATAAAAAAAATAAAAGACTAAAGTTTTTTCATCCAGTGGGTAAGTGGTATGGTCCCACCTGTGGAGGCATAGGTAATAGAACTATAGTAAGTATAAAGATAAATAACCGCGTTAGAAGCACCAGTACTCGCTCGCCAAGTGACGAGCTGCCCGACGGCATCTCCTGCTCTGATCACATCGCATATCAGAGCCATTGCTATACACTGCACTGGGGCTTTTGTCATCTAATAAACACAGTAAACACTCGAATTTAGCACCTCCTCTTTTTATCATAGTTTTTAAAGGCACCTAAGACAATTTCTATGTCCTTAACGCAAAAACTGCGAGAACATAGGACTCATATTATTATGGTTCCTAACTTCCTACACGCTCTTGCGGTTTATGAACAGCGCATCTAGTTTGTAAACGACAGATTATTTAACCGCGCGATAAAAACGTTGCTGTCTTTTACATAAAGAATGATCAACGGATATCTAACATTAGTGGCGACGGTTACGCTGTTATTCGCATCCCGCACTGCGACGACCGTCTGTCAAACGCGCGACCGTTGCAAATATATACCTAGGTATCAATGTATCGCCATTTCCTCTACAAAGTTAATAAATAATCGTGGCGTATGTCTTTATTGCTATTTAGATATTGTGTCCGTTACGGTTATACTATAGGTTGTCCCTATCACATCACTCCAGAAGCATATTTCATTCAGTACCTACATCTTATCCAAAACATTTTTCCCAAAGCCGTAGAATAAATGTTCTTTATTAGAATATACCCGAAATATGCTCCTGAAATACGTCTTTTTTCATGATTCACAACTTGTAGAGTACAATTTCCCCTGGTAAATTCATACTACGACAATTTAATTGGTTTTTGTATCAGTAGTTAGTACCAGGTCGGATATAAGATACTCATTCTGCACCGATCCCATACTATAAATTGAAATATAGGTATAGCAGGAATATGAATAATCTCACCGTTATTATATCGAGAAGTTTAAATATTCCATCGTTCGTTATAAATTTCTCCCTGTATTCTGGCTTCCAAATGACAGCCTCCCATATAAAGTTGAGCAGCGCTACCAACCATCTAGAATATTAAACAAATAGAGATAAATAGGTGTCATTGCTGCACGTGATCGGTTTCACTCAACAGCAAGGAAATGGATTAGTGGCATTAGATTAGTGGTCGGTTGCAACTAAAATAATGTTTTTAACGAACCGTGAAAAGTATTCCCAACTTAATTTTCGTGGTTCGTTGCAACAAATCACGTCTCATATAGACGTAGGGAATAACCCAACTATTCAAGCGATTAAAATATACCCCGGAATGAAAATTGCATCAATAATTGTCAATGTAATTTGATTCTGTTAATTCAAAGTTGATTAATTCAGTTGGAATAATTTGCATGAAATCACATCAAATCGTCTTAAAAAATTAAATTAGGATGTGTCTTCGGAACGCGCCCGCCAATCAGAAAAAGAGTCAGACAAGAAACTAATGCGGGTACTTTTTTGTGATAATGGTAATCTTCAATTCTTAAGAAATAGCTGATTCCTAAGACAGTCCTCTCGTTTCGGAGACCAAGATCTACTGTGGTCAGCTGAGTCAGTAAGTGAGTAATATAAATCTTGTTACCTATCATTAATAATGTAATGTTTATCCAAGGAATAGAGAACAGCGTCCAGCATTTGCTTAGCCAATGCGTTGATAGCGTAAGGCCATTTAATCTCCGGATACACGCAGCATGATATCTTCGACTTAGGTTCGATAGCGCTCGTCAGGAGCCGGAGACATAATGCAATGATTGCCTGACTCTTCTCAACTGGCGGTAGTTGCTGTGCTAGGAGTGTGTAACACAGATCTATAAACAAATACATGAATTGGTGAAAGAAATGCGAGTCGGGACTTCCCCACGAACCTTTATATATTTAATGACGGTGAAAACGCTTTATAATGCGTTGGTATGCAGTCGCTTAGAAACTAACGCTTTTGTATGGAGTCCTGAAAGGGTATACATATATTTAACTTTATTTTGATTGAAAAAAAGTGGGCAAATGAATTAAATTGTTTTATTTATCACACAAAATCAAAAAAACACTAAGGAATATTTACTAAAGCCCCCCAATTAATTGGGGTTTTTTATTATTTTATTATTCTTTTTGCTTAGTTTTTTTACTTTTGCTATTCTATTTTTTATTGGCTTTTCGTAAGTATTCTTGTTTTTGATCTAAAACGTGCAGTTTTTTTGCTATAATTATTTTTTTTCCGCCTAAGTCATGCCCTAGGGCGGGCTTTGGGCGGGCGGCGAGCGCTTGGACCGCCAGTGGATTTTCCAGGTCATTTATTAAAACGTTCCAATGGATAAACATATGATAGAGAAGATACAAAATAACTTCACTAGGTATCTATATTTAAAACAGTACGGAGTGTATCCATTTTACCCCCTTATGTATCCGAGTTTATTTGTAATAGGTATGGTCGGGTATAGTAGACTTGAGGTGAGAAGAGAGGTGGCGATGATGAGGTATCTGTGGCGGGTGTTGCGCGGCGAGGTGTACCACCCTGACGTGCTAGTAGCGCTACAGTTGCGGGAGCTGCTCCGTCCGCGACCACCTCAACTACTCCACGTCCCTACACCTCGTACCAAGTTGTTAAAACGCACTCCCATCGTTCCGGCTATTCTAGCCATCAATTTTGTAGCAAGGGCCGCCGAAATTCACAGAAGTGGCTTATAGGTACTTGGAAACAATGTAATATAAATGTTTATTTTTTATTTTTGTTAGTTACTTCATCGTATTGGCTTAGCTATAAGGATGCTGTAATTTAGTTTTAATAATAAATAATTAAAATAAAATATATAGGTAAATACCTATCTGAGCTTGGGAGCCCTACTTCAGTTTTTTTTCTCTTTTTAGTACCTATTAATTGTTATAGCAGAAACTGTCTAGCTATCACGGTTCATGAGATACAGCCTGGTGACAGACAGACGGACGGACAGTGAAGCCTCGTATGGAACCTTATAACAGTGTACTTGTACTTGTAGTGTAGGTACCCTAGGATATAACATAAAAACGCTTTTACATTAAAATTCAAGTATAATTTAAAAACATTCAAATTAAAGTCCGGGAAACGTCAAGTTACAAAAAAAAAAAATTAGATTGGCAACGCTATTATTGGCAGCGAGCGCTAAAGTAAATTTATAATGGTGTTGTAACATTTTAAATATTTTCTAAACGATGGGTAAATGAGGATGATTCTACCAAACTTAGAAAAAATTCTATGTTTTTTGTAATGTCTGGGAGTAAACTGGTGTCTTCTAGACGCGCCTGCTCCATCTTAGGTCGCATCGTCACCATCAGGCAGATGTGATAGTAGTCAAACGTTGACCTATCACAATGTAAATAAAGTACCTACATGTATGTACCTACCTACCTCAGTGGGATAAAAGGATTTTATCTATATACAATGTTTTAGTAAAGTAATTAGGTAAAGGGATCGTTTGAAATGATGTTTAACATTAGATACTAACGTATCAAAATGATAATTCCATGAGTGTCGAACAAGTCTTTAAGCGAGTTGGATCGTGCGATGGATCCCCTCAAGTTTGTTGTCGTCTGTAACACTCGGACACACCAGTACAACACTGGGAGCTCGAACGGACTCTCCGAATACCATTCTATATACCACATTATCCTGAAATGTTATATTCTACGTTATTTCTAACGGAATATTTACCCATAATAAGCAGCAGCTACGCTCACAATATTACAATACTATTCTTTTGTAAATATAATGTAAGTACATAATATACATACCTACAGAAAGGCCAAACCGTTACAGAGATAGTAAAGTACTAGCACAGTACTAGTATATAGGTACCTTCGTATCAAACCATATTGATTGACGATTTGTGGCTGCATTAAGGGCAAAGTGCACACGAGGGCTTGAAGGGTCACTTTACGTATCTCGGAAAACAGAGGAGGCGACCACCTCACTCTCAGATAACACAACCCTGGGTCGATGAGGTATACTAGTCCGAGAAGCCATTTACGACTTTCTATCATCTAAAACACGAATAATGCGGTACAATGTGTACCTATAGCCAACTGGGGTATTGTAAATAATACTAATATCGAATTATTGTATACATTAATTATTTAACAGTTCGAAATGTTGTTGCTGCGATGGTTTGTCGCGGCCACGGCAGGCAGGACCCAAGGTGCGATAATCTGCACAGGGTTCTCAAATCCCTCAGTCGCCTTTTATGTAACTCATAGAAAATATATGGGGTAGTTGTATTTCAATGCCCGGCTAAAGACAACTTAAACAATGTACGCGTAAGGATATTGTAGAAACACAATCTCACAAAAACATTAGATGGAAATAACTTGAGGAAATCAACGCTAAGCGATATAAGTATCTTCTTGAACTGAACATCCATCTGAAGAATGTTGAAACGGACGAGCTTCGTCCAGTCTTGTCGCTGAGGCAGTTCTGTCAATACTGATAGGGACATCACATCTGGAACGTACACATATACCTATATACACTATGATTTATTGCCAGTTCCAACCTACCTACATAGTGGCTGCTTGTTGTACCTTCTAACGTAATCTACTACAATAAAAGAAGGAGATCAATTCGTCATGTGATGAAATATTTTTATGGATCTTCAGGGCTATATCCTAAACTAGGTATAAGAAATGGCGAACAATTTGAGAGTTGTGGTCGCACGCAACGCATCGGCTCGGGCAAGAGGGATCTCCAGGTGCAGATCTACCTAAGGGCCTCGCGAAACTCAATTAACATGAAATGATATAAAGAATTCAAAACTTAAAAAACATCCAATCATAAGCATATCTCTAGTATTCTATTGTTCCGTGGTCAGGACAATGATGCAAAGGCTAACCTGGCATAAGTAAAGGAGGAAAAATAAGTAGTTTGTCTTTGAAACAATGTAGAAGCACGCTTGCTATAACAGCCATGGTAAGCCTCTGGTGCTGATGTTCGTCAACCCTGCATTCGTATCTAAAAGCCCATATGAAGCACCTGCCAAATACAATATATTTCTGTTAGAACAAAATAGAATTGCAGAAATGGTTAAAGTGCCTGCAAATTAACTTGTCGCCGAACGAACGTCTGTCGGCGAGAAGACCTTGTTTTCTCAGTAGCTATGTCTCCGTGCATCTAACCACTATTTCAACTACGTATTGTGAATAACATGTAAGTACTTAATAAAACATAGCCCATAACACTCAACGTGTAGGTAGAAAGCTATTATTCGACACAAATTTTTCAAAACTTGTTCAGTAGTTATGCGGGTTACATTTAAACAAATAAACTGAAGTATGGTGTTAAAACATTACCCCTCGTCGTCGTCGGGTAAAGAAGAAGTATGGAATAGCAAGGAGGTAACTGGGTTCGTTCGAAACATTACGCAAACTATTGACAAACATGGTTTTGTATCTTCAAATATCTATTTACTGTGGTTTCCATTAACATTTTCTTTTATAATCGTGACTTTTGAAATTTTATTTAGCGCTGTACATCATTATACGTACTTATAGGTAATAGTAAAAAGCTGACCTTTGACTGTAACTATCGGGACACGGTAGAAGTAGTCTATATTTAAGATTTTCATTTAAATATTTCTTTAATGTTTTCAGCAATACTAATAGGAGAGAATGCGTTAACAACAGATTGATACTGCTGTCACCTGAAATATTTATATCATAACGTTAAAACAGACTATAAGATAGATAGATAGATAACTTTATATAAACAACACAGGAATGAACATAGAACACGAAATTATCGTGTGTGTTATGTTGCACAAAGTTGCGTGAACTTTTTGGAAATGATTAACACGACAAAATAATGCATTGACTTATAAATATAAAAACTAATAAAAGCGTGTTAAAAACAAGACGAAGCTTAGCTCGTTCATAATAAATAATTAAAGGTACAAACCTAATCTTAAATTACAATCTCTTGTATCCACCGGGATGGTATCATAAATAGCCAAATCTCTCTCAGGAAAATATGGATTGAAACGATAAAATATATTTTCTATTATATTCTCTTTTATAAGTTCCAGACCTGTATATGATGAATTATTGTTAAATAAGTTCAATCATTTATTATCTAGGCTTCGCACGGCTATATTATGCATGTATTATACATATAAACCTTCCTCTTGAATCACATCCACCCATCCATCTATCCATTAAAAAAAACCGCATCAAAATCCGTTGCGTAGTTTTAAAGATCTAAGCATACAAAGGGACATAGGGACGGCGAAAAGTGACTTTGTTTTATACTATGTAGTGATTTATAAGTATAGTTTCTGCATCGTCACTTTAAGTAAGTACTCACAATTTTCCTGGCTATCACACGCCAAAAACAGAGCGATCTTCATAAAAGTAGGGAACCTATGCGAAGTCGATACAGCAATCATTCTAACACTAGTTTGGTAAAGTACTGGTGCTGCTGCAGTGAGGGTGTGGTTCAGTTTAGCCTGGTCCGGTCGCCGGGCCGAGTCTGGAGCTGATAGGTGCCAGATCAGTGATTTGGAGACGATGTCGAAGTGAACGTCACTCTCGAGCCGCATTAGGAGGTACCCTGGATATATTAACTAGGTATTAATAATATTTACCTAATATGCATTTAATACACTTATCCTATGAGTAATGAGGGTCACTAAAAGAATTAAAAAAAATCTTGAAATTAGTGACCAAATAACAAGAAAATAAACAAATAAATTGTTGTTCAAATTGAAAATAAAGCAATTCATAATTTAGCTAATGTTTTTTTTAAAGTAGTTATTCATAATTTAACGAAGTATTTAGTTTTCAATCTAGGTGACAGATGGCCCCTGTTACCCGCAGGTCATTTAAACTTGTTCATCGTTAACTTTTCTCTCAAGTTTGACCAATTATTTTTTAATGACCGTAACTTCAATATTTATTTATATTTAAAATAAGTAAAACAAAAAAAAAGTACATCTTAAGCAATCGACTATTACAGTTTTTACATTTGCACAAATACGCTGCGTGGATGTTTACGTGAAAGTATGTAACGAGCGCCAGGATAGATTTTAGTGCTCGCTTACATTTACAACGAACACAAAGAATGCTTCGCCGCGCGCCCACCGCGCCGCCAAGTAAGATGCAAGCATTATACTAATCCACTGCTATAGAATAATAATTAATAAATCATAGATACAATACAATTGGGGACAATGTCACCTACACGCTCGCTCGGGAGTATTGCTTCCATTTTCGCAGTCGGTTAATAGGTCATACGTGCGTGATATACATAATATGAAATAGAAAATTATTTACCGTTATTTTATTATATAGGTACTTACATAAGTTTTATGAGGAACATTTTAAACAGATTTTTTAATGGCCTTCAGGGTTAACCTATCCATAACTATAAGATATAGCTAAAAATGCTGAAAGGCGTTATGTGCCCGATTTTGACAATAACCAAAAGTGCTAAATTTCATGACTAGGGTTTATTACCCGGGTACCTACCCGGATCCGGGACCTATATGAAATGTTTACTACCCGGGTACCTACCCGGATCCGGGACCTATATGAAATGTTTACTACCCGGGTACCTACCCGGATCCGGGACCTATATGAAATGTTTACTACCCGGGTACCTACCCAGATCCGGGACCTATATGAAATGTTTACTACCCGGGTACCTACCCGGATCCGGGACCTATATGAAATGTTTAGTACCCGGGTACCTACCCGGATCCGGGACCTATATGAAATGTTTAGTACCCGGGTACCTACCCGGATCCGGGACCTATATGAAATGTTGACTACCCGGGTACCTACCCGGATCCGGGACCTATATGAAATGTTTACTACCCGGGTACCTACCCGGATCCGGGACCTATATGAAATGTTTACTACCCGGGTACCTACCCGGATCCGGGACCTATATGAAATGTTTACTACCCGGTACCTACCCGGATCCGGGACCTATATGAAATGTTTAGTACCCGGGTACCTACCCGGATCCGGGACCTATATGAAATTTTTAGTACCCGGGTACCTACCCGGATCCGGGACCTATATGAAATGTTTAGTACCCGGGTACCTACCCGGATCCGGGACCTATATGAAATGTTTAGTACCCGGGTACCTACCCGGATCCGGGACCTATATGAAATGTTTACTACCCGGGTACCTACCCGGATCCGGGACCTATATGAAATGTTTAGTACCCGGGTACCTACCCGGATCCGGGACCTATATGAAATGTTTACTACCCGGGTACCTAACCGGATCCGGGTATGAAATGTTTACTACCCGGGTACCTACTATCCGGATCTTTGATCAAAAAATTCTTTAAAATTATCGGAAATTTATTATAGTACTGATCTAAGTAAATATTAGTATTTTACTTCTGTCAAGAAGAAAAAACATACTTACCTTAAAATACTTATATAATAAGTTGAATTCGAATTATGTGGTTTATGTTAAGGTGAAAGGGTACCTGCGCTCTCTTCATACAAACGTAGTCGACTGTTTCCTCCCTGGATAATGACACTAGCACAAATATTTTTGTGCCATAAAACCTATAACTGCCATGACTTTGCCCCTAAGTTTTGTTTTTTTTTTCATTTTCTAATTATCATAGAAATTAAAATTTTAAAAAAAATAGGGGCATGATCATGGCAGTTATAAGTTTTATGCACCAAATATATTTGCTCTAGTGTCATTATCCAGGGAGAAAACAGTCGACTACGTTTGTAATAGTTTGTATGGAGAAAGCTCCCGGTACCCTTTCCTCTTAAGTTGATTTATTTTATACAGGTAGGTATTAATAAATAATATTATTTTTAACCTTGGACTCGTCCTATTGTTGAAAGCAGGTGTATGCCCCGGAACGAAAATTCATCCAAATGGAATGTGATTGGTATGTGATGTGATCCTCTTAAGGGATGTACCTACGTATAACTGAGTTAAATTAGGTGGGTAGGTACCTATAGGTAGGTATTAGAAATTAATTAACTTTACGATGATGGAATTATGTAAATTTCATCAGAATCAGACAATGACCATTCAACGATTACTGTGATGTAAACCGTATATAAGGCACCTTTTACAATTGATTACAATTCATTTAATTCATATTTCGATGTCGGTTTTTTCGTTTTATAACGGTCAAACGATTTAATAAATAATCAAAAGCATGTCCATAACGTGGAATGAAACGCTGCAGTTCCAAAACGCAGCTAGCACATTTTTAACATCAATAGAAAATAAAACTTCTTTAATGAAACCAAGTAACAAGTAAAAAACATAACAAATCCCCTTGTTAAAAAGAAAAGTTTTTTATTATAAATATGCAGTTTCAGTAAAATAACTTTTGCTCTAACAATAATTTTATTGAAGTCGCCTATAAGGGGGTCTATACGCCAACGACCTTGCCGACGAAAATTCCTTGTCATTTCAAAGTTATACGACTTTAAATTCTTAATTTTAGGATAGCTTCAGAACTATAGGGTATTTTCGGTTCAAAGTCACACCAAAATGTCGGTAAAGATCTCACTAACATTTCCATTACAGCAACTTTGAGAAAAACATTAAACACATTCGTAAAAATCAACAATTTTCACCAACGAAGGCGAGCGGTGCCGGTATAGTAACTGTTTAGTAAGCAGTGTAGAAGCAATGTCGTTGGCGTAGGTATGGACCAACCATAAGGACCTGGGTGCCTATTATCTCAGGTGCTCAAAGGACACTAAAGTGTCACATGTAAGACGCAGGTGCTTAAAGTGGAATAGAGCACCGTGGTTTGGTTACAGATACGAACAAACCAATATATGATCGTATAAAAAAGATTGTGTTGACAACGTAACGATAGACGGCAGAAAATATTATTATATATAGAACGTGAGCCAGCACTTTGCATACATATATAGGTAATATAAACAGGAAAAAAACATAAAAATACGCTAAATCAGGAATAAATCCTTATTTGGTATGAAGCATTATACCTTCAAAGCATTATTTGACCGCTTAGCGTAGTGGTTTGGTTATAGCATCCGCACAGTAAGCGGTAAGTCGCGAGTTCAAACTGACTGCGGTGCTAAACTTCAAAGATGTAGGTATTTACCTTGAAAAAAAATCTAATGAATTATTTGTTCATCAAAAGACAAAACACATCGAATGTATATGGTACCTTATAGATATAAAGTGGCTATTTATATTTACCGTATGCGTGTGACTATCCCCGAGTACGTTAATTTACGATACAGTCCGAGAACAGTTCTAAATCATAGAACACGCGAATAATTATTACATTTTAATAATAAGACAACGTTAGTGTTTGCGTTTGTTTTCATTAACCAGTAACATACTTCTTACTCTACTAATCGCTGTTAAAAAGGCTTCCAAAACCAAAACGTTATTAGATGAAAAAAGAAAATAAGAAGACATGAGATTTGTATCACGTCTACTGATGGGCCAGTAAGTAATATAAATAATAAAATAAAAATAAATATTGCAGGACATTCCACACATCGCCATCTAGCCCCAAGCTACACTTGAGTTATGGGTGCTAGACAACTCATATAGGTACTACTTATAGTTCTCTTTTGTAAATGTATACTTAGAATACATAGAAACAACAAGATCACAGACAAATATCTCATCATCATCCGAGCGATGTTCCCGGTTGCATCCCTCTAGGGAGCCCGGGGTCCGCTTTCCTACTTTTACGCCTCCACTTCGCACGATCTTCGGCATCCTGGGTTGTAAGGCCATTTGCACGCATATCACCCTTTACGACGTCAAGCCAGCACTTCTTGGGTCTACCCAGTCTGCCACGACCCGGCGCGCCGGGTCGTGGCAGACTGAAACGGAGGCGCCATGGCAAGACATTTGCTCCCCACGTAACTAGCCGGTTTTCGCAAGACGTGGCCGTACCAGCGTAAGCGACATTCTTGCAATTTATCTGCAATGTCTCGGACATGAAGGCTGCCCCGGATGCGGGAGTTCCTGACTCGATCCTTTCGAGTCACTCCACACATCCAGCTGAACATCTTCATCTCCGTGACACGCAGCTCCTGCTTATGTCGCTCAAGCACCGGCCACGCCTCACTACCATACAAAAGGACAGGTCTAATGATGGTTTTATAGACCTGTCCCTTTAGTTTAACCGGCATTTTGGGGTCGCAAATGACACCAGTCACCTCACGCCACTTGGCCCAAGTCGCTGAAATGCGTGACTTGACGTCGCAATCGATGTCGCCGGACGCGCGAAGCACAGATCCCAAGTCCATATGACCGTCTACGCAGACAGGTGTGGGATCTGTGGTATTGCAAGCCAAGTACTCTGTCTTCGCCACATTCAGTTGCAAACTGCCGTTCTCAACTCCGACTGCGACTCCTTCCACGTGTGTATACGTTGGACCAGCCGCCCCACACAGACAAAATTAAATATCTAAGCATATATAATTGTGTGAAGCGGGAATCGAACCCCCAACCATGTGTTTGGCAGTCCGGCAGTTAGTTTTAGTGTATCTGTAAGGGCAGGTTATAAAACCGCGGTTAAAGCTACGAGAAACATACCTACTTATAAGACCTACCCTTGTTTTTTTATAATAGTCACCCTCAATTTATTTTGTAAAGTAAAAGTTTTTTTTTAACATAAATCGATCCAGTTTTTAGTAAGTGCACAATAACATCAAACCATTGTCCTTGATTATTATTCCTCCTGCACGAGACTTACCTATACGGTTAAAACTATTATCAAAATATCCACCCTGTACGTACGTACGTACATACATACCGAGGTATATGTATATTTTGTACATTATAAATACACTAGCGCCCCGGCTTCGCCCGACTATATTATGCATGTATTATACATATAAACCTTCGTCTTGAATCACTCTATCTATTAAAAAAAACCTCATCAAAATCCATTGCGTAGTTTTAAAGATTTAAGCATACATAGGGATATAGGGACAGAGAAAGCGACTTTGTTTTATACTATGCAGTGATAGTGATATTACTGAACCGACTTTGATTCATCGGGTACCATAGGCTACTTTATCCCGATATTCCTACGGCATCGGGACTTACGCGGTTGATACCGAGGGGCACTGCTTAGCAGCTCAATACAATACTTTACAATCGTTTTAAACCAACGATTTTCAAAAATTTAATTCAGGTCAATAACCCACGGGGTACTCACGGGTGTTAACTTAGTAAGACGATCGTGCCAGGTTCTATATATACGAATTACATGAAAACACAACGCTTACGCGATCTAATTCTCATACTAACGCCATCTAGTTGTTACAGTCTAAAACGTTACATCCTCTCACTTAAACTAAATGCAAAATATTATATACATAGTTATATACATACAAAAGTATCCTATGTCCTTCTCCCTACCATAAACTATCACTATGCAGATTTTCATTCAAATCGGTCCAGTCGTTTGAACGTGAAATAAATAAGTAGGTATTAAAATAAACTTACTGATTTGTAATATTAGTTAGCATAAGGATATACTTACGGGACGAATTAGGAACCTCCCCCTTATTTTAAAGTCGCTAAAATAGAATCGACACGATATCTCTATGTGATCTCTACCTACAGCCTCTTTCTTGTGGCGAGATTGAACGTTTGATCGGTTTATCGGTAACGGAACGGTTAAAATAATGGTTTCGTAAGAACCTTTCTGCTAACTTTTAATGTTTTTTATATCAATGGTATTGTACATAATATAGTATAAACATAAACATATTTTAATGTTTATAAGAAAAAAAATATAATGAATGTAAAAACTAACCCATAAATCCGATAAAATGTCTGATAGTATCCAAACGTTTGACAATATCCGAGATCGACAACAGGATGAAAGGTTTCCCCATGTTGTCTAGAAGAGTACTAAGTATCTCGAACAGGGACTTGTCTTTGGGTAGACTCTCGACGAGGTAGTCTATTATATTGCACATTTGGTCCAACACATCTACTCTCTGGTTCAATATAGGAAGTTCTGGATTTTACATAAAGTTACTAAAAAGGTTTTACGCTAAAATTAAATCTGCATCATTGGATTTTAGGAAAGACAATTACCCTAGCCAGGAATCGAAGCTACTATTTTTTGAAAAATAATCACCCTATATTTTTGTATCAATCGATAGATATCATTGTCAGTACTTATAGCAAATCAAAGAAATAGCCCATTTTTGTAGTTTCCTGTAATTCCTGGCTAAGGATCATTTTTGTAGTTTCCTGTAATTCCTGGCTAAGGGTCATTTTTGTAGTTTCCTGTAATTCCTGGCTAAGGATCATTTTTGTAGTTTCCTGTAATTCCTGGCTAAGGGTCATTTTTGTAGTTTCCTGTAATTCCTGGCTAAGGATCATTTTTGTAGTTTCCTGTAATTCCTGGCTAAGGATCATTTTTGTAGTTTCCTGTAATTCCTGGCTAAGGATCATTTTTATCGGAAAGTCTCGTAGCGTCTTCGTTGGGTAAATATAAAAATAACTAGTAGTTATACCGCGATCGCAACCCATGTATAAAATGAATATTACAAAAGGAGTTATTCAGTACTCCTTCTTTCTTGAAGTCGGTTTAAAAGGATACGTATCCTTTAGCAGATATTCTCCCAAGGTCTTTAAGATGCATCACGAGCCGTTCCCTTTGGGATTCGACAGTCGGATCCTTTATGAGAAACTCAACTGTCTCTGCTAAATCCCAGCCGTAGAAAGGTGCACATTTCTCTGTCCATTTTTTATCTAAAAATATATAAGTATTCTTAAATTTAGATTTTTATAAAAAACAAACTCAATACAAAATATACCTAAACATCACTACGAAACTTATTAAGTATTGTTATTTTTAGTAATTTTAGCGTAAGTAATCATTTTATTCATTTCTACATACTATTATTATGTACATAATCGTATATTTAATTTGTGAATGTGACCTTAAAATTAAACAAAGTAATTTGACTGTCGTCGATTCAAAGACATCCCCAACCTATGTAGACTACAACAAGTGCTTGTATGTACTAACTAAACAAACACAACATCACGTTATAGTGTGGGACTATAGGTCAAACATAAAACAATGGTCGAGAAATATTATACGGACCGTCCGCGTCCTATCGATAAGGGAAGTAGGTGAGGGAAAGTGGAACCTAAACTATAATACTAATATGGATATCATTTGATTTATTACGTATGTACTTTCATTATAATATTAGTACTAGGTAGGTACTAGCTAGGGTATAGAACCGGTAAATCTCGTTACGATAATACCGGAAACTTACATTCCCAAGTTTTTTTTGACAATTTGCAGTTATAAATGGAAGGTAAGTATAAAATGGTCATGAACCGGTACAAAAGAAAAATATATTTAAAAAAAATCCTGAGTTAATAAAGGTAAGTAGGTACTTGGCTCTTGCCTTTAAAAATATAAACACTTTTTTAAAAATTTACACAACATTCTTTGGCATTATTTATCAGACAAAAAGGCATTGCTATATTGCTAATAGTAATACCGAAAATTCCTGAGAATACCGGTTCGCATAAACACCATTACCGAATTCCCGGCGCTGAAGAAATTGGTTCCGTTTACGTTCCCTAGTTGGTAACTTTATAGACCTACATACAGTGTCGGTTACTATTTTAGCCTAGCTACTAAAATGACAATAGAAAGTGTCCTAATACTAGCTGCAACCCACGGTTTGACCCGTATAATTACGAGATCGGGTTTTTTAAATATACCTTTGTTCTTTTCCAAAGTCCGGTCTATATCAAAACCAAAGTTTTAACATTTGTGATATTTATTTTAACTAAGAAGACAGAGATATTTTTAAGCTATATCTCGACCGGTTCCAGTGTTTAAAGTTTCATTGGAATAGTCTTGTGTAAGCAACTCGTATTGAGACCAAAGTGAAACCTTATTGACCAATATTTAGTACCTGACCTGTAGGTATGGGATCCAATTTCTTCACCAAACCACGTTTCAAGAGAGCCTTCTCTGAGTACTGTCTTCCACTCGGTCCATGCACACACTGGAATGTGTCTGATGATGTCAACGACTCTGTTTGTCCGAAAAATTCATCCGTTGTTATTCTCTGAGGAAACGTAATTAAAAGTATTAGATTTATCTCAGTGAATCAAACATAAAATACATTAACATATTTTTATGTACTTACTTATTTTATGTTTTGTTACATAATAAGTAAGTAGGTACTCGAAACTTAATACAACTACACATTCAAGCTAAAAAATAACGAAATGAAAGTTTTTTCCAAAAGATAAATAAATAAATATTGCAGGACAATCCACACATCGCCATCTAGCCCCAAGATAAGTAACTAGACTTGTGTTATGGGTGCTAGACAACGGATATACTACTTATATACTTTTCTTTTGTAAATATATACTTATAATACATAGAAACAACCAGACCACAGACAAATATCTAAGCATAAATACTTGTCTGTGGCGGGAATCGAACCCGCAACCCTGTGCTTGGCAGTCCGGCATGGTAACCATTGTGCCAACTGGGTCGTCATTGTGCCAGATGCAATCAAATACTACCGAAATACTGGTTCGAAAATGATTTTAAAGTACTAGTAGTTCGCCCCGAACTGAGACCTCACGAGTTTTTTTCAGCGTTTATTATATTTCAGCGTAAAGTACTAAAATGTATAATATAACGACGAAAGACTCCAAATACGACAGGTCTATCTTATTTGAATGATAGGTGCCTAGTATCGCTATTATCTGACATTGGATGATTTAGAGAATCCAAACACGATAGGCATAACTTGTTGTTGTTGTTAAGTTCTAAAAGCATAGGCCAGCTCAATCATCACACCCTGGACATCCGTTGACTCTTTATTTTTACTCAAGACATTTTGAATGTGTCCAACATAATATCCAGAAGATAGTAATTCCTTTCCTTCCTTCCTTATGTATCTACTTATCATAATGTTACGTAAGAGGAAACGAGAAGACAAGGTCGAGAACGAGAATAGGTATATTAGAGAAGTTTGAGACCAATATGTCCTGTAATAAGTCCCTAAACTAAAATATAACAAGTCAATAAAAATTATAAAAAAATTAGTCACCAATTTTATAATTATCAGAGTCTCTAGATCGGCTAGAACCGAACATTCCTACTATTTAATACTATCCACCACTATTATTGTAAAACAGCCCATGATTATGAAATAAATAATTATAGGAAATGAAGCAAAGAGAGTTCGGACGATTTGGGGCAAAGTAATAAATTTCTATAAAATTTAAATAAATTTGGATTAAGAATATTGTAAATAGTAAGCGTGTTACATTGTGAATTTGTGATGCTTCACCTTCGTTATTTTTCTTTTGCAATCACAATGTAACACGCTTACTATTTAAGTACAATATTCTCCAAATTTATTAGATTTATTTATTTTCTATTTTTTAGTTGGACTTTTTTTATTAAAGCGTGTTTTTTTTAAGTTTTTTACTGTATTAATTTATTTTATACTTTTTGGTCTTTGATAACGAAATATGTTAGATCAGACCCTGGTTACTATTGAAAGACAAACTACTCGTCAAGACGATTCTAACGAGCCTAAACTCGATGAGGTTGTGTCGTTTCATTGCGAATTTCCTATGACCACCTTCCAGTTCCATTATCAGACCCTGGTTACCATTAAAAGACAAACTACCCGTCAAGGCGATTCTAACGAGCCCAAACTCGATGGGGTTGTGTCGTTTCATTGCGGAGTTCCTATGACCACCTTCCAGTTCCATCATTAGACCCTGGTCACCATTGAAAGACAAACTACTCGTCAAGACGATTCTAACGAGCCCAAACTCGATGAGGTTGTGTCGTTTCATTGCGAAGTTCCTATGACCACCTTCTAGTTCCATCATCAGACCCTGGTTACCATTGAAAGACAAACTACCCGTCAAGGCGATTCTAACGAGCCCAAATTCGATGGGGTTGTGTCGTTTTATTGCGAAGTTCCTATGACCACCTTCCAGTTCCATCATCAGATCCTGGTCACCATTGGAAAACAAACTACTCGTCAAGACGATTCTAACGAGCCCAAACTCGATGAGGTTGTGTCGTTTCATTGCGAAGTTCCTATGCCAACCTTCCAGTTCCATCATCAGACCCTGGTCACCATTGAAAGACAAACTACTTGTCAAGACGATTCTAACGAGCCCAAACTCGATGGGGTTGTTTCGTTTCATTGCGAAGTTCCTATGACCACCTTCCAGTTCCATCATCAGACCCTGGTTACCATTGAAAGACAAACTACTCGTCGAGGCGATTCTTGACGAGTAGTTTGAATGAATGAACTATAAGGTATGGATAATGAGATAATTCCTGCAGATTCCCTCCAGCTCTATCATCAGATCAGTTCCATGGTACCATATTATTGTCACCGAAGTTACGCCCTTTCATTTGATACCCCACTCGGGTATATTTGCAGTATAGTTTGTGTGCCATATAGGTGGATCCCCTTTTGGACCCCTATCTCCGTAACCCCCTGACCGATCCTGCTCATGTTCGAACTTAAAAATTCTATGGACCTCAACTACTTGTATACCAAAAATCATGAAGATCAGAGCAACGGTACTCAAGTTATCGTCGAACAAACATACAAACATACAAACATACAAACATACAAACATACAAACATACAAACATACGAGCGACCGACCCTTCTCAACACTAGACCTCTCTCGCTTCGCTCGTTCGGTCAATTATTATGTAGCAATCTGCAGGTATCTAACTCAGGTATTCTATACAATACCTAGGTAAAGAATAGAATACCCGAGCATCGGGAATTACCCGGGTGAAACAACAATTTACAATCGTTTTTAAAATAAGGATTTTCAAAAATTAATGTATTTATGTAGGTATGCACTTGTGAGATAGGGAGTATCAGTGGCAGGACCAGGAGCTTTATTAGAGTTACGAGTCTATTTTAGCACGTAGGCGAGCACTAAGAAACGATTGTTGGAAATTCGACCTTTAATTAAGAGGTAAAAAGGATTACTTATAGTTTATAAGTAGGTACTTGTTTTGTAGCGGGGTTAAAATAAAAAAAACTAGTTAAATACATATTATGTGGCTTGATATATGGTGCTGCTCATAAGAGTGACAGAAGTCCATCTCCATGACCAGACAAACGTTCTTAACTTTAACTTTCCAATTTTAAAGGAAATCTCAAAGAAAAATCCATAGGAAATTCAAATACAACCAAAATCATCCTATTTTTTTTTCAAACGTAAAAATTGAGTTTTGGCGCAAGGGACTTGGCCAGTTTTTGCTGGCCGATTTCTATGGTATTAAATATACCATATAAATTCGACATTTAGGAAGAAAACCTACATGAGGTTTACTAGAGTTTACTAACTAGCTTCCCGCCCCGCGGTTTCACCCGCAGAAGCTTTTTTAACCTACGCAACGGATTTTGATGCGGTTCTTTTAATAGATGGAATGATTCAAGAGGAAGGTTTTAGTATATAAAACAAAACTACCACGCGTACGACGTCGCAGGCAACAGCTAATATATAATATAAGTAGGATCAGTCAGTGATGCGTTCAGAAATGACAAATCCTTACCTATATAGGTATATAATATTGTTTAGAGATGCAAAGGTGGTGCAAGAGCTTGGGGAGTTTACCTTGTAGTTAACTCTGTCATGTACCGAAGTCCTGAAGAATTGTGTGTGAGATGTGCTTTCAGATACATCGCAGTCTCCCCTGGCTTTTCTTGTTATCTGTTTCTTTTGTGCGAGTGTTGACTTCTCAGATGACGATGGAGTACTCGAAGTGTATGTCGAACGTTTCTTCTCCATATTACGCAGATTTATTTAATTATTTACGTTGATGTTTAAGGAAATTCCAATTTGTTGTTTGTTAATTCCTTTTGTCAAGTTGACTAATGTTATTTGTCATAATTAAAATAGGTTATAATGTGAGAACGTAGTTGTATGCGACCTTGATAATGATGAGAATGATTAGAGAAAAATTTAAAGAGATAAATATATTAACGCTCTATTCACAATATATCTACGAAAACTTGCTCTACGTTCACAAAAATCCTGATATTTTCCGAAAAAACAGCGATATTCATAATTTCAACTTAAGAAATAAGGGTGAACTTACCGTGCCCGGTAGTAGGCTCCGGAAAATAAACAGGTCGTTTAATAGTACATGTGTGCTCTATTATAATAAATTACCTAAAGATGTATATGACATGTCCATTAACAGGTTCAAAACTTTTATAAAGCATAGATTGTGCTAGATTGTGATAGATTGTTGAATCAGTTCTTTTCCATCCAAAGGTTGCCTGGAAGAAATCGCTTTCAGCGATAAGGCCGCCCATTTGTGCAACTTTTTCTTTCTAGCTTTTACTTTACTTTGTGTTTATCGTGTTCTGTTCCTTTCTGTGTTGTACAAATAAAGTTATCTATCTATCTATCTATTGTGCAGTAAGGCGTACTATGATACTTCGTCTTACCTTAATGATAAGAACCCATGAACGTGACTTTAGTTGCTCCATTTCAAATAATACCTTCAAATATTTGTAATATTGACCTTTGTGAGCGTGATCACATGAAAAAAAAACCCCATGAGTTTCTTGTGCCTTCTTCTCATTGGTGGGTGCGTTCCGAAGGCACACATCCTAACTTAGTTTTTAAGACGATTTTATGTGGTCTATATACTATTAATGTATTAAGCATCCAAAGAAATAAAAAAAATTGACTTTGACTTTGACTATACTCGAACTCTCGAAGGACGTTGTCTAGATCCTCAATGACTCAAGGACATTTGGCTTTGAAGACTCTTCGATCCGAATGCAATGTTGCTATCTATACACGGTGTAACAAGGGGGTGGATGATCGGTTGTTGGGGGGTAGGGGACCTCAGTGCCTATCTGTTTAACCCCCATGTATGTTCTGCAATATTCACTGGTTCAAAAGTTATTTGAACTTTAGTGAAATTTTAGTTAAAATCAGATTTTAGCCTGAACTTCGCAATTGCAGCCAAACTATCAGGTCTGCGATTCTGCTTTTTTTGTCAAAACAAGTTCAATAGTGGACCTTTTGTACCCCTACACCAATCAAAGTCTGAGATTTAAAAAAAGCAGGTGTCTAGACACCTGCTTTAGGGGAAGTTTAAACTCACAATTAATCAAACAAAATTATTAGAATGCAAGCATTCCAATAATAGTCATTTTCGAACTCTACCGGGGGCTGCAATTATGCAGCCGACTGTACATGTAACTATTATGGAGATCAATGATCCAGGGCGTTTAAACAAACAAGTATAACAAGGGCGATGGTTTTCCCAGTGTTTGCTTTATATCAACATCTTATCATAAGTTCAGTTCAGATGTAGCTAATCCAACCTCCGCTCAACAGCAACGCTCCGTACCTTCTAACAAAGGTTAGAGTAGCTATACTAGCTTGAAAAGATTTTCTATGCATCCGTTACAAATAATGAGAAATAAAACGTTACATTTTGTTTAACAAGATACTCTCCCTACATTTCTAAAGACTGTTTACACATAAATACAACTATGTGAATTTAAAATGTCTTAGAAATCATAAAATTGCGTTATAAGAACGCGTTAAAAATCGTTTAGCATTTAATTTCGAGCAGACGTTGATAATTGGAACGAATAATCGTCCGGATGGTGTTGTGCAAGAGATTGCGAAGTTTGTAGTGACATCTGTGGGTTGCGTCGAGTGAGTGACCAAACGGTGACCGATGGTCGTCGCTTGTTGGTCGCTCGCTGGCCGCGCCGCTCGCTGGCGAGACTAATCGGTCAACCAGTTACTACGTACACAGGCATAATTACCACTAGCATCACTCCGCTAGTACACCCCCGTATGTATTGTTCCCGTGGGAATATCAAGATAAAAGGTAGCGTATGTTCCTTCCAAAATACCCACTTGACTTAAACCAACTTGACGATCTCAATGACACAGTAGGCGAACGTCTGCTTGCGATGCAAAAGTTTGCGGATTCGATTCCCGCCTTCAACTAATATTTGTGTCGAGATATCTGTTTCTGGTCTTCTAGGTGTGTGTATGTATGTACAAAAAGGAACAAACATACATTCATATTATATAGACTGATAAACACATCTTTGCGTCGCGCTGTGTCGGGTAAAAATGAGCGGTGTTGGCCTAGTGATAGATACCTCCACTTTCATTCCGAAAGTCGTGGGGTTAAATCACGAGCGGCCGCCCGCGAAGCGTCCGACGGTGCACTAATGGATTTTTCTTAGGGAAAACGACATTGCTCATACGGTGAAGGAAAACATCGTGACTTAGTTGACTCCAGCCAGACTTATTGACTAGTGCTTCCCTCCTCAATAGAATTTTGAGGGTTTTATTCAAACACAATAGTAACTACCTTAAAACTCTTCCCTTCAGCCAAAACTCTTGACATAAAGATTTCTAATATTAACAAGAGGAAAAAACCTCGGAACACTTCACACGATTTAATCCCAATTCGTCCCTTTTAAAACCATAAAAAAGCATACAAAATTTCATGAAAATCGTTGGAGCCGTTTCCGAGATCCTGATAACACAATAATACAAGAATTGCTTATTTCTTGATTTAATTATTATTATTAATTACTTATTGCTTAACCTTATTTTTTATTTGCTTCCGAGTAGAGACTTTTTGTACTTAGGTACTCTTTTCTTTTATTATATATGTCAATACATTCCTGATTTCTAAGGTATCTACCGTAGACAGAGAATAAATATAAGTAGACAAGCTACCAGCCTAAAGTGTGAGACAGCGAATATTCAACATACCTCGAAGGATTCTAGATTAGAATCCTGAGCGGAGCGAGGGATACAAGGACCGAGATAAATTATTTTTTTTACGAGTTGTGTACTCTACTTTTTACCATTGACTGCGAGAAATAACATAACCTATAAGCACAAAGTATATAGTTGTCAAATTGCACTTAAACAGTAATTAACCATCACTGCACAAGTGCACACCAATTAGTACTCCTTTTTTACCCGACTACGGCGAAGCCAAAAGGGAGGGTTAGGTTTTTGACCTGTATGTATGTATGTATGTTCATCTGTTCCCACCTAACTTCAAAACTACTTATTACTAGTAGTTCGCCCCGAACTGAGACCTCACGACATTTTTTTTGAAATCGCTACTTCTCAGTAAAGTAAAGTAGGTAGGTACTAAAATGATATAACGACGATAGATTCAAAATACGATAGATCTATTTAATTTAAATGATAGGTGCTTATCATTTTAATCGCGTATTTTTTTATTTCACGTGTTTAACGGGATAATAACAACTTGAAATACAAATTGTATGAGTTTAAAAAGCTCCTATGCCTCCTTCTGGCTATATCGAGACGATTTTAACGAGTCCAAACGCGAAAGGCCTATCTTGCTTATAGACTCATCCCATCTAGGAACTGTCGCATGCCGTTTCGTCGGAATTTATGCTGTCGACACAAATAACTGACGGAACGAAAATCTGTCGAAACGGAAATAGCCCACATCTTGCATAGAATACGATAGCTCTATCGCCAGAAACCAAATATCAGCTGATTCTTCAGTAGATACCTAGAGTACCTAATCCTCAAGACGACTTTATGAGTCCAAACGCGATAGGCCTTTCTTGTCTAGGACATAAGTTACTATAGCCTTCTTCCGGCTCCATCACCAGACCAAAGATATCAGCTTATTTTTCAGTACCTAGAGTACCTACCTAGGCGCATCTTACACGTATACACGTGTACTCACTTACTCGGATACTCTGGCACGATGGCGTCCTGTCGTAGCCACAGTAGCCAGTAAAATGTATATTTTACCGACCTAGGGTTAATAGAATAAGCCATGAATACGTAGCCGGCCATGTCACGCCACTCGGCGTCATGGCGAGGTAAAGCCCTTCTCCGGTTCTGTGTTCTATCACCTAATTCCAGATATCAGATGATTCTTCAGTACCAAGAGTATCTACTTTTCAAGGTGATTTAAACGAGTCCAACATGATATTAATATCTTGCTCAGAAGATAAGTTCTTATTATGGTTATTGGTTACCTTTCTCATCAGGGTTTTTATCATCAGACTAAACACTCAATTCTTTAATACCTATGTACCTCATGGCATGGTTCCTATGTACTCATCGTGATCTTAAAACGAAAAAGAAAAAAAAGGGAGACAGACTTCAATACAAATATATTAGAGAAGTTTGAGACTTATGTCCTGTTATAAGTAAATAAAAATAATAAAAAGACAAGCTTATTATTTAAAATCTTTCTGTCGGCTAGCACTGAAGCAAACAGAGGAAGCAAACGAATTTAGGAGAAAGTAGAATATAAACTTTATAAAAACCACAGTCTTCAGCATGATGATCGTTGATACCTACAACTTGAGTGGCCCAGACGACGTCAACCATGGTAGGGTTGTCCAGTTATCGCCTTGGTTTCCTTTCAGCTGATCTGGAATAGCTGGTTCCAGCATTAGCTTCTTTATAGGCCATCGGGAACAAACATGACAGTAGAATTGGTTTATGGATTATAGAAGTAAAATTACACCTTCCGTGCATAACTTTACACTATCAACTTTTACGCGAATATTTGAATTTATTTGGGATGAACAAATTTATATGAATCATCTATTTTAATCAAAATATCACGAAGATATTGAAGATGTTTTAAGAAGTTATACAAACATGGATTTCTATGGTTCTGTGAATCATATTCTTTTCAACAATGACAGAATAAAAACCTGACATTGTCATTTCTTACGTAGTTTTATCAGAGAGTTTTATCTATGTTTTATATTCTCTTTGTTGTCATTTTTGAAGTTTTAAATTCAAAAGAAGGCTTTAATTATTTGCCTTTTATAAAGGTAAATCCCCTTTTGCACCCCCTATCTCCGTAGCCCCCTAACCGATCCCTCTCATGTTCGAACTTAAAAATTCTATGGGCCTCAACTACTCGTATACCAAAAATCATGAAGATCAGAGCCACGGTACTCAAGTTATCTTTTTTTTTTTTTTTTTTTTTTATTTCTTTGGATGTATAATACCTTAAAAGTATAATAGACCACTTGAAAACGTCTTAAAAACTAAGTTAGGATGTGTGCCTTCGGAACGCGCCCACCAATGAGAAGAAGGCACAAGAAACTCATGGGGTTTTTTTTTTTCATGTGATCACGCTCACAATGGTCAATATTACAAATATTTGAAAGTATTATTTGAAATGGAGCAACTAAAGTCACGTCCATGGGTTCTTATCATTAAGGTAAGACGAAGTATCATAGTACGCCTTACTGCACAATCTATGCTTTATAAAAGTTTTGAACCTGTTAATGGACATGTCATATACCTCTTTAGGTAATTTATTATAATAGAGCACACATGTACTATTAAACGACCTGTTTATTTTCCGGAGCCTACTACCGGGCACGGTCAGTTCATCCTTATTTCTTAAGTTGAAATTATGAATATCGCTGTTTTTACGGAAAATATCAGGATTTTTGTGAACGTAGAGCAAGTTTTCGTAGATATATTGGGAATAGAGCGTTAATATGTTTAACTCTTTAAATTTTTCTCTAAGTGATTCCCTGGGGCCCATTTTGTAGATAGCTCGAACAGCTCTCTTTTGCAATATGAAAATAGCATCAATATCTGCAGCACACCCCCACAGTAGGATGCCGTACGACATGACACTGTGGAAGTAGCCGAAATAGACTAGGCGAGCAGTCTCAATGTCCGTGTATTCGCGAATTTTCTTAACGGCGTAAGCGGCAGAACTAAGTCTATTGGACAATGCTTCCACATGCGGGCCCCACTGAAGCTTAGGATCTAAAGTTATACCTAGAAAGACAGCCTTACTGACTAATTCAACTTCCTCATCATTAATCTTTACAACAGTTTTTACTTGTTTTACATTTGGAAGTGTAAACCGAATTAATTTAGTTTTGGATCCATTCAGTAATAAATTATTGGAATTGAACCAATCAACTATTCTCGAGAGAGCATTGTTCACATCGTCAACGTTGGACTGACGCCTTTTAACCTTGAACACCAAGGAGGTGTCATCTGCGAACAACACTATCCCATGGTTGTCCCTTACAAGGTAAGGTAAGTCATTTATATAAACTAAAAACAGGAAAGGTCCTAATATGGATCCTTGAGGAACCCCCATTGCTATCGCAGATCCGGGGGATCGTTTCCCGTTAACATCAACACTCTGGACCCTACCGCTCAAATAAGAAGAGATAAGATCCAGGGCGCCGTCCCTAATACCGTAGTGGTGTAGTTTCATGATCAATGTATTATGTTGAACGCAATCAAATGCCTTGGATAAGTCACAGAATATGCCATACGCATCATGTGACTCCTCCCAAGCATCAAATATGTTTTTAATTAACGCTATACCCGCATCAGTAGTCGAGCGCCCCTTACTAAAACCGAACTGTTTATTATGTAAGATATTATTATCATGGAAATGTTTCAGTAGTTGCTTTAAAATAAGTTTTTCAAAAATTTTACTTAATGTGGGTAGTACTGATATTGGTCTAAAATTGGAGGGGTCTGAGGTACTACCAGATTTAAACAGTGGAACTACTTTACTCAATTTCATTAAATCAGGAAACACACCACAATCTATACATCGATTAAATATAATGACTAGTTCTGGTATAATCAGTTCAATAATTGATTTAACAACCGGGACAGACATCCCCCATAGATCTTTAGTTTTCTTGAGATTTATTTGCTTAAGCACTACAATAATGTCATGATTTTTAACATATTGGAATTTAAATGTTTTATTACAATTTGGTACATTCGTTTTTAGCAAAGCTTCTGCAATGGGGGTAGAAGAATTTAAAGCCTTCGTCAAAGTAATAGCTACATTACTGAAAAAAATCTCAAATTCGTTTGCGATATCTTGATCATTATTAGTTATATTTCCATTAATACTCAATTTAAACTCGGTGTTTTTGGCTGCGACTCTCCCTGTTTCAGCGTTAATTACTTTCCATGTAGCTTTTATTTTATTATCACTAGATTTAATCACAGATTTAACGAAGAGAGATTTTGCCAAAATACATACTCTTTTAAATATCCTTGAATAGTTTTTAACGTAGGCTCCAAACTCCCCTGATGTATTACTCTGTCTTTCCGCGTATAACTCATATAGTTTATGTCTACTGCGGTGAATACCGACCGTTGCCCAGTCACTAAACTCGCGTTTGTCGGAGACTACCATAGATCTGGACGTAAATATAGACTGAAATTGGTTATTTAGAACCGAAAAAAAGTTATTGTATAATACATTTGGATCCGTATCACAAGGTAGAAACGGTAAAACGTTAGCTAAATTCAATCTAAGTTCCTCCAGACGAGCAGCAGTCACCGGTACGTACTTTATTTTCCTTTTTGGTATCGATTTTATGACAATAGCAAATTTGACAAACTGACCACTATGGTCTGATTCTAATTAATAATGATAGATTTGCTAATTGTGGATATATTATCAGTAACATAAACATTATCAATACATGTCGCAGTAGTGTCAGTGGTTCTAGTAGGCTCCAGAAACACGTTAGATAAATTGTGTGATTTATACAAATTTAGAAGTTTCGTGGAAAAGGTGCTTATTTTCAGTAAATCTACGTTAAAATCACCACATACAAGTAATTGTTTTTTTGATTTAGTTAATTTTGTCAGCATTTCATCCAATATCTCAATAAATTCTTTAAAATTTTCAAAAACAGGTCGTCTATATACACATACTACTATTAATTGCTCCAGTTCTACACAAGATATTTCCGTTACACATTCCACAGACATAGACACGACATCTTTTCTTTCTTTATAGTTTAATTTCTTGTTCAGTATTATAAGAGACCCCCCCTTTGCCGTATTTACCCTGCAGAATGCGCTGCCAACCCGGTGGTTGCTGAAATTGAACATGAGCTGGTGAGCCCGGAGATGGTGTTCGGTTATGCATACAATGTCAATATCCTCAGCGTTCATGTACAATTCCAGTGTTAGTATTTTGCCCTCTGTCATCCCTCTGATATTTTGATGCACAAGGTTTATATTTTTTACATAATTTTTCTGTACTTTATTTATTTTAGGGCATTTATTCCAGCAATCGTTATTATTTGACTTGTTTGATAATGAGATTAATAATTGACTAATATTGTTATCTAAATTTATTTTTTTATTATTATTACTTTGTAAAGTGCTAGAGGTCTCTATTGTCTCAAAACTACTGCAAGAGCGTCCCTCTTTTGTCTTAATAATTAATTTAAATTAATCGGATAAAGATGACTATCCGTAGTCTGAATATTATATATGTCATTTAACTGCGCAAAAGGCGCAGTGTATGTAGCCAAGTTCTTGGCTGTAAAGTTAAAAAAATAACATAGCGAAGATGCTATCTGTCTTTTGATGGAATCCGGAAGCTTGTGCTTTCCCTTCGTCAAATAATAATCATTACTAACAATAGGGTTAGAGTCAATCACATTGAACTTCTTATTATAACATGATATAGTGTTCATTGTTAAATTTAAATTATATCTAAGTTTATTTTCCGCAGCTGGCAAGTTTTTACAGTAGGGTAGTGTAAACATTACAATTTTATCTATGTTTAGAGAGCACAAAGTATTACAATATTTTAACAAGTCTTGTTTGTAAACACTTCCCCTATTTCCAATAAATATAACCAAACTATCATTTTTGTTAAATTTATAACTACTTATTCTTTTCATAATTTGAAGATAAGATGCAGAAGGCATGCAATAATTTATAAAGGACTGTCCCTTTGAGCAATAATTTATATCGTCGAACAAACATACATAGATACATAGATACATAGGTACAACCGACCGACCGTCTCGCCACTAGACCTCTCTCGCTTCGCTCGTTCGGTCAATAATTTAACAATTGAGGTATCGTTATAATATCTTATAAGTCACAAGTAACACAAATTATAGTCTACAGGATAAGAAAACGAAACATTAAACGTTTGTTTGCCACCGACGACATTGGTGGCAAAAAAAAAACTTAAACGCAAATAGAGACAAAAAAATATACTTCGTCTTGCTCCCACTTACTCATTAGACGTTCAATCCTTCTCACTCTAGTAATTATTATTATTTTAGCAGCGAGTCCATATTTATTCTCTGTCTAAGTCTACGGTATCTACATAACGTACAGTAGGTACAGAAGAATGACGTAAACGACAACAATCGGAACATCATCGATTAGTTCCGATTTCGATCCTACGTGCCGACTTATCTGGCGCACACTCTAACACCCGTGATTGAGATGTGAGGCATAAGGTGTAAATTACTAAGGGAGGTGCCCCATATAAAAACTTTTGCGATCTAGGTATTTCATGATAAATATCCCATTTAATAAAGAAAATATGCATGTTAGTTTAATATCGAAGCTGTTAATAGCTGTCAAACTTTTTAAAAATAAATCAGCAACACATGCGCAACTGTACTAAAAGCCTCCATTTTAAAGGGCAAAGTTTTTAAAAGTTATTTTGTATTTTGTAGGTACGTATAGGTACCTACAACATATCCCATTTCCATAAGGATTCTTATCCCATCAGTTGAGACCCGCGAATGGGCCCCCATGCCATAGAATAGAACGCTCGAAATAAAAAATACGAGACCAACGCGAACATCGAAAGGTGTCTGTTTGAACCAGTTGCACTCCGCCGGTCTCGATGGTCACACGTCTCGTGTACTCTCGTGCTCTCTCACTCTCATCACATACACAACAATCACTCATTTACTAATTACTTCATTCGTTTTCTCTATATGAAAACCAAGTGGAATAAAATATAGTTTTGCACAGTGTTTGGATTTGTCGCAACAATAATGTAAGTAAATATATTTAAAAGTAAGATAAGTGAATTGTGTTTCTTTTGAACAGTATCTACGTGTTTAGACGTTGTTTTGTTGACTTGTTACGTTTGTAATGTAATCGTTGTGGAAATTTTGTACAATTCAGTTAACAATTATTTGTTAACTGCTGTTTTATAATATTTTTGCGTTTCGTTTTATTGTTAGGTAATGTTTTACTTTTTATTCTTGTATAGAGATAAAATCTTTATATTACCTCCTACTAGGTACAGTCAGCAACAATACCTACTGTAGGCTAATTAAATAAAAATTTGTTGTTGTGTCCCTTAACACGAGACTATGGAGCCCCGGACCTTTGGAAGGCGTGCGTGGAGCGGAAGCCAACACGTAGAGGCACTTTAAATAACAAGTTTAATTGCAAAGTATGATTATTATGAAAACGTTTTCAGAAGGACTTCAATCTTAAAAAAAAAAATACAATAATAGCAATTTTAAAACCACCATATTCGTTGCCGACTGTACCTGGACAAACATATTCGTTGCCGACTGTACCTGGACAAACATTTTAATTAGTAAAATGTTTGTCCTAAATTCCATGTGTCCTTACTCTCTATTACAATATAGAGAGTATAAATAGTATACATTATCTCTAGGGTTTCTTGTAATTTCCACTCACGTCAGTCGGCGCGCGCGCAGAGCGACCGTTCAGGAAATAGTATTCGAATCTCGAATATTTTCATTAGCTTTCCTGATTTTTTATTTATAGCTTTTGGAATAAAATCATTCTTTGTTGTCGGTTAAAAAATAGATACTTACTTACCTTAGTACCAATTTAAAAAAAAACACTTTTTTTAATTTATTTGTAGAGTAGCAGCGGCCTGCGGTTTCACCCGCATAACTTCCGGTTCCGTAGGATTATCGGGATAAAAAGTAGGAGGTAACAATGATACAATCTATCATCACACCAAGTTTCATTCAAATCCATCCGGTGGTTACTACTAGAGCCTATACGTTACAAAAAAGAAATAAAACCTTTCCTCTCACGTATAAACACGAATAAATAAATTGATTAAACAAAGGACACGTGCGTACCTATTAATACACTAGTAAACGAGGAAAATTATACTTAAAGAACAAATTGATCATAATATTTTTATGCATAAATATATTTGGTGTTATCCTGTGAGTACTTACCAACAAGTAGGTAAGTAGGTACCTCTGAGAGGGATCGAGAGTTATTGTTACACACTGTATTTCCATGTGTTGTCATTGTATGACGTGAGTAATAATTACAATTATAACTAAAAATATGACACGAATGGGATGGGAAAACCGTTGCTTTTCCCATATTTAGACATATTGTTTTATTTCAGTTCATTTTATACGTAAATACAAATGTACCATGTCAATTAGATCGTAAGGTTCAAATTGCAATGCAAACGATTAACATGTGGCAGTTTTGTGTCAGACTCAGACTTGTATGGGTTTACGATAAGGTATTATAAATCCATTAATTTTCTCAAACTTGAATACCTAACAAACTAATTGAACGACTAATAGGCATGTATAACAACTTATTATGCATATAGGTACGTACCTATATGTATACTTATTCGAAACCTCATTCATTTATCGATAAAACAAAAATTCTTACAATTCCACTTGGCTCGGCAACAGTAAATAATAACTAAATTTTAAAAATAATAAAATGCAGAAGTTTATTATTTCAAAGAGAAGCTCTTAGTCTCCTAAGACCATTTTTTCGTATCTGCATCTGTTCTAAGACCTGTCGACTCAAGTTAACCACTCTGTGGCTTAGGAGGCCAATATCCTAAAACTGGGACCAGGCTGGGACGACTTACAACAATGGACACTATTATTATTGGTCTGTGGGGAGATGTTGGCCTAGCTTTATAAATGAAACTCCGTAGCAAATATAGGGGAATACAATATTTATATAAAAACGTAAAAATATGTACAAAGAACTGGTGTAGAGGACCGAACAATAATAACGAGAGAGACGTGCGCGGAAGACGGTCGTAGCGAGAGTGGTCGAGTCTTCCTCTGGCGAAGACAAACGCTGCACGCTGACGGCTGTAGCAGGTTCCAAGTTCAAAGGCAGCCGTAGACAACACGCGCGAGGTTTTGCTGGCGTGTCTGCACGGAGGTTGTCGTAGTGGCGAGCCGCCACAGGTCGACTATTCGAAAAATAAAAAAATCTGTCAATAAAAAAGAATTATCTGTAAATTGGATAGGCTGTATGCCGTGGAGTTAATTTAGCCTTTTCGTTAGAAGGTAACCAGACGACTCCTTGCCTTAACAAGGAAGTTGGATTAGCTACAGTTATTCTCCTCTTTTTTAACTCTGTTAAAACTATTATAACACATAAATTGTTATGAAAGTGCTGACAATAGTAATTGCATTAAACTATCATTGAGAAGTTAAAAGACGATAAATTGATTGTTCACCCGTTATCAAACACAGCATCCGAGATAAACCTCTGACTGACAACTTGTCAACCGACACTTTAAGATCGATAAGCTACATAACAAACTTATCTTGTACATTCCGTATACTTTGGAACTAAAGTATTCTCTATGAAATGGTTTAACATTTCAACGATGCCAACGCCACCTGCAACTGCAAAGATACGTTGGTTATTTGATAGATGCCTGATAGTGTCGCGACTTGCGATAAATACATCTCTCATAAGATAAACATTATTCGTGAGATAGGTAATATTCCTCAGTTTTGTTTTGTAGTCTTTGAAATGTGTTTGTGTGTGTGATCGTTATGGCTAATTTACTGAAAAGGTATAGTATTTGTTTCTATACATCTAAACAATTTTGACGTATAAAAGGCCCTGAAACTCGTAAAAGTAAAGGTATGATGTATAATATCACAATGACCTATCAAGTCATTGAGATATTATATTCTTCACAATTACACGATGATTTTTCTAAATAGTGTGAACAGGTATCTTCTAGACCTGCCTGGCGTCGTCATCGTCACCGACCGTCAGGCAGGTGATTATGTGATGGTTTTAAACGCAGACCTATCATTTGTGACAAAAAAAACTGTAATAAAAGATAGCGTGAAGTGGTGAAAAGAGCCGCGTGTCGGTGTTTTACAAAAATTACAACTGAATCATTAGATTATTGAGGCATTACTCTAGCCAGGAATCGAACCTGTTAATTATGCAAAAAATAATCACATTTTTTTGTACCAATCGATAGTGATGCTGGTAGAGATCAAAAGGAATTGCTGCTGCACTGAAAAGTAACTATGAACTGTTTTTACAAATTTTGTATAAAGTTTTATGTACTTATAGGTTTACCTAGAACAAGCCTACAACATAATAATATTATTATACAACGAAGTAACCGACTAAGGCGAAACCAAAAAGTGTATTTCTAAACTACTAATCATAATTTGACAAACGATGTATCGATCGAATCGTCTAGCGTCTCCGTCATCATAACAGACAGAACCACAGGAGTTAACCTATCATAACTTATTGACATTCGCCAGACATTTCGCTTTCACTAATACTTACCACAGCCTACAGCTAAGCTACCTACCCGTACCTACCTACCTCCTAGGTATACGTATACCTAACTAGTAAGTATATATTTACGCCTGATTATTTGGCGAAAGTACACATAAACTAAGTAAATTACTATCTAAAACGTCAGTCCGTGTGTTTATTGCCCTAAGACTGTCTATGTACCTACTTATACATTATTTATTTAAACTTACTTTAATTAACTCACTACTTTGATACTTTCGAGTAGGTACCTAATTAAAACTAAAAACGAATATTATAGTAGAAATCTTAAATATTTTAATATTATAATATAATATTTATATGATAAGTACTGGGTTTTAAATTAATATGATTATTTTCGCCAGTCAAGTAGTTTTTTACTAAGTATGTTTTTTATTTTTTAAATATTGAGTTTAAGAAAATAAACACAATAAACACGGTAACATATTGTTTTATAACGGATTTTAATCTGCAAATTGATTGATTTAAAATAAAATATTAATTTCATAAAACAACATGAAATGCCACTAAACATAACACCTATATTAATATCTAGTAAGTAATTATTATTTGCTATTGCTACCCCAACCCTCAACCAATAGTGTATTTACGTTATAAATTTATAAAAGGTCGAAGGTTATAAATAAGAATCGTTGATCGGACCATATCGGAAGGCAACAATAAACTGGGTATGTTGATACCAACTCCTACAATATTATAATATTATATATATGCCTACCTGGCCGCCCCTAACACCTGCCATGCCATTGTATTAACATTCAAATAATTACGTTTTATTAAACAATACACCTACTACCTATACTATGTAATGGCTGACCTTAGCAAAGGTAACCTAACGTATTGTGCAATCAATGATTAACAATATAATTAGAAGTTGGTATTTTATTATATAAATAAACATGTTGCCCACGCGACGATGATTCTCTCATACGAGACTCGAGAACTGTTCGAAATAACTATAGGTACCTACCTGCTATACTAGTATAGTACAGACAGACGGACATGGTGTATGTATGTATACGTGAGAACGGATGCACTTTAGGAGCATGAATTTCATTTAACACTATGGGTATATTTCAATATTGCGAAAATTATGATATTTTTCCAAAATATTTTAGCATTATAAAACGTTAGTGAAACCACATAGAACAGTACCCCTCCCTAATCCCTCCCTCCTCTACAACGAGGTTTTACGCATTCCATCTGACAAACTACATTGAGTGCATATTTACAATGAAACTTCAAGTCTACATCTTGAGACATATCTTGAGAGCTGAGTTTGATTTATTAATACGGTATTACTCAAGTGATACGTCGCTCTTTAATCGCGTCTTAAGATAGGTTTATTAATCAGCGCAACAACTCAAGAGCAAACTCAAGATTGAAATCGATATTGAGTTAGGTTTATTAATACGGACCTAAAATCTGGCAACGTTTGATCGAGTGAGTAACTCGTAGGAAGGCTTCACCTCAAACTGACGGCAACCTGACGATGACGTTAAGCCAAAGAAGTTGTCTAAACATCATCTACTACGTGAAACTTAATGTGACTTAATGTAGTTGATGTATGTATACATATATGTATATATGATGTATAGTCATTCTATAGACACATTTAGTCATAATTTGTTATTATTTATGATTATGATTAAACGAAGAATTTCAATGAACAATGAATATTTAGTAAATTAATTATCGTCATCGTTCATCGGGAATTATCGCGTAATATTGAGCGGCTGCAGTTTTTAGCTAAACCAGATATTCAATTGGTTTAACAGTTCTTAATTGATTTAGCAGTCAAATAGACATAAACATGGATTTTAAAAACTATATTTTTTACTTCATTTTCCAAGTAAACTCTTTTTATGAATTTTCCTGGAAGTACAGACTGTTTGTCCTCTCTATGCCTTTATTATAAGTATAATTGTCTAGCACCTATAACACAAGTCTAGTTACTTGGGGCTAGATGGCGAGGTGTGCGTATATAATATAATCAATACAGCGGGTCGCTAGTATTAATTATATTTGGTGCAGTAAGTACATATACATAAACAAATTCATATCAATAACGTACATGGTAGTAGATAGATACCGTTATGTTGTTCTATTTCCTTCCTCACTTACCATGATCGGTGAACATTGCGCGATGCATGGCCTGCATGCATGCATGGTGCGTTACATACTCAATAATTGCTCGACCATAAACATTTTGTAATGGAATTATATTATTATAAGTCCATCTTGCTTTCTACTTACCTATACGCTATCATTACGTTACTTATACCTCGCGGGCGCAAACATTTTTGAATCAATTAATAATTAATGCATTTTATTTGAGCATCTTTACAAAATTTGTAAGAGACCAACTTTCAAATAAAAAAGTATTGAATCATCTAAATCGTATCTTATGAGGCAAAAATATTCAGTTGCCCCCTTTTTGGGTGAAGTGAAACTTCTATTAATTCCCGTCGAAACCACGGGAATTTTAAAGTTTCAAGTTGTACTTAATAAATTAAACTATAGTAAATGAAATATTGTAGTCAATGTATTATATGAATGATGGAGAGCTTCCTGCTTTTAGACATCAGAGGGGATATACGGGCAATTACTGCCTATTCTCTTTGATTTAGGTATACCTATTGAATCATTTTATATTCGTATCGTTCTATCTATTTTGACGACGCTTTGCGCCCACGCAGACCGAAGACTGTTAAAAAAATAACTGAATACTCTTAATCTGAAATCGGTCATCCCTGCTCTGGCCCCCATCGGGATAGAGGAGAGCGAAGGGTTCAAATATACTATGTTTTATTTGTACAGACCTTGTGTATTTGTGCACCCTAAATCAAAAAACAAACAAAATCTCTACTAGAGCTGCTCTCCAGCTACCTAAGCCGGGGTGGTGTCCTAGATGGGGGAGACCCTTGCGCCCAGCACAGGTGACACAAGTGGTTCATCAAATATTATCTAATGTTTATATAATAACTAAAACATTCATTCATAATATATTATATACATTTACCTTACTTAAACAATAATTAAAAATTAATTTGAAACCACTTTATAATTCTTAGAAATAATTATCTATGTCTTTATATTATAATTTAGATGGTTTCCCGTTAAAATGATCTTTCACACAGAATGTCGTGCTTTCGTTATAAGTACTTAGATTCACCGTTTGTTTAATATTAACATTAATACAGCTACTTTTCACGACTGTTTTCGCACCAGTAACCTAGATATTTGCTTGTTTTTTTCTGAGAAAAAAGCTACTCCTAAGTCCACCCCTTCGGTCCACCCACACTTATTCGATTAATTACGATAAGTACTTAAAAATAGATACACTTTAAAAAAATAAGCTTAGCATGGAACACCCTTAATATGTCCGAAATCGAATATATCTATCTATACTATAGATATATTAAGTCATGATAGTGCGCTGTTCTAAGTTCTAAGATCTTTGATTTGTGCACCAAACTGACGCAGCAGCATTTAAAACAGGTAGGTGTGTCTTTTATTTATTTCGTCGCCTCGTAAAAATGTGCATTTTTCCTGAAATTGTAATACATACAACATAACAGATAATAAACTGCTTTTTCTCAACATCCATATCTTCAATCTTCAAGGATTTGATAGCATACTAGGGTATGTTTTGAGAACAATGAAAGAAAACGAGAGTTGCATTATGTAAGTGCATGTATGTTGTACCTACTTGTATTAAACAGACAGCAGTATATACTAAATACCTATATATGTACATAGTACAGTCACATTACCAATTAGCTGAACCCCACGTGACCTAGAGCTCACTCGCAAATCTGTAAGGTTGTAAAGTAATGTTACCTGATTCTGTTTTTCTTAAATAATATAGGTACCTACTATTTAGTACAATATTACAATATAAAAAAATAACAAAATAGGTAAATACCATACTCTTTACAGATATGCGAATGAGCTCTGGGTCACTTGGGGTTCAGCTAATTGGTAATGTGACTGTACGTACAGGTTATCATCGGACGATATAGTCGATGAAAGCAACAAGGTTTACAACTGTTTACGAAGTATATAGGTACAAATGTAAAACGTTCGGCTACAGCCTGCTGTATTGTCTAACAGAACAATTGTGAATGCAGGAAATGGTCAGATCCCCTCTGACTGTTCCTGCCACTCATTGTAACACTTATACCGATATAATCGTTTGAATCAAGTCGCTTTTGAGAACTTAGACGATTGTACTAAACAGTTTACAAGTGACGAATCGACTTCGAGAACCTAGGTGCTTATATTTGTCAGAGTCTGAGGTCTACAGAATACCCAGATATCGCTTGTACTTGCATGTAAAGTACCTGCAGTCTGTCATAATACCCGCAGGTCCTTACCATGGAATAAACTATTCAGTTTTGCATCTTTGGCAATTTAACTGTCCATTTATTATTAAATGTAACTTGTGATTCCTTCTCTTTGGAGGGCGCGTTGCAAAGCTCCACAACCTTCAAGTTTTTAAGAGGTATGCAAGTGGCCAAGTTTCTTTAAATCACAAAAAAACAAAACAAAAAAACTTTTAAAACTCACTTTTTTTCGTTTACTCACAAAAGTGACGGTGTGCTACACGGGTCTGCTAGCTGTCAGTCGATCGTTTAGTACCTAAGTCATGTGCCTAAGTATTTCGTCTTCTGTTCCGTCGCGATAGAATAAGGTATTTTCTATTGTAAATACATACCGACGACATTTCTCTAAGTAATCAAGTAACCATTCGGCCTTTCTCAACCGGCGCGGGCGCGGCGCGGGCGCAGGAGGAGGAGGCTGCTCCAGAAACACAACAGCTGTCTACAACAATTGCAACAGTCCCACATTTATATTAAAACAATAAGCGTTCATTCTTTATTCAACTCGAAAACATCGCACATTTTGTATTCAATGGCCTTATTTTAACATTGTTCGCAACTAATTGTACCGCTAATCTATGCGAGTACTTGTATCTGACCAAAACACGATCAAATAATCTTATGGCCAAAATGACGATTATCAAATTCGAAAAAGTTAAAATCCTCATAGTTAGACATCTTTCAATTAGTTTTTCTGTCCACCTCAAGGCTCAAGGACGTTGTTGTTGAGCCTTTATTACCCGACATAAAATACTTACCGTGTCACTACCGACCGGTCCAATAGTGACATCGGTATTTTTTTTTCTGCCCTTATTTCTACTAAATTATTAATAGGAAAGACTACAAGTATATTATGTAATATTGTCTGGTCTACGTTGATCAGCACCACCTGTCGGAGCATAATAAAAATATTCAGAATCCTCCTTTACTCTAACCTACATTAACCATGCCCTAATATCGTGCACTTCAAGTAGAACTAAGTGTTCTAGCACGGCGGCGCGGCGCGGCGGCTGCAGGTCCCAGTGACCTCGATTGTGGCATTAGCGTCTCCACGACACGAAGCCGTCGCGTCGCCTCGGTCATCCGTCAACCGTTACAACTAAGCACGCAGCATCTAACCATCATCTCTCTGTCAACAAGCGGCTATGTTCACACCAAAGGATGCTATAAGAGAACATCAATATGAACACCGCCGCAAGCCGTGCCCGTTGACAGATGTGAGATAGATAGATGCTGAACGAGCGAGACTAGCTAACTATAATATAACCGAGGGGAACGAACCCCCCGTACAACGAATAAACATTCCGCATCGCTGCTCTCCCTCCAACCATTGCTCCAGTTTTCACCGGGATGTAAATCCGATCAGCTGACGCTCTATACTCGAAGCCTTCCAATCGATAATGTTAACCGCTCGCCTTTCTCCCAATTCGATGTGTCGCATCGTCTCGTCGTCGACTCGACTCTGGCAGCTTGAGTGACGTCACCGTTTCACATATGTTAGGAGAGCATCGCTAATGTAATTACAGCGACCTTTCTATTGATGTCAATTGAGCCGCGCCGGGTCCCGCGCCGTCGCTGATCGTGTTTTCCTAAGTACACACACACACACACACACACGCACACATGTGGTAACAATGTTACAAATAGGTTGCGCTTGCGGTATCGACATATTACAGATAGTTAGACCAAATTGACCGCTAATTATGAACAGAATGACGGTACTCTTCAATGTGCCATTATATATTGCATGTTTCACTCTACGTTGAACGGAGTTAAGCACGCGACGCGCAACGATTATGCAACAAGATTTAGAATCTCAATTCAATTTAACATAGGCTTCGAAAGAGGAAATTTACATAAAACATCTAGTAGGTACGGAAGCCGCGTATATAGTATTTTATGACGGATAATTATAATAATACAGGAGGCAGGCGACGGGGCGGAGGCGCGGGCGCAGCGGCGGCGGCGGCACCCAATTAACTTCACATTAAAACACTTTCGAGTCGTACCTACCTAGATGATGGATGATATTTGAGGTTTATAATGACGGAGACAATGTCAGGGAGAGGTGAAGTTGCGGAGAAGGGGCCGATGGCTAGTGAAAGCGAATTTGGTTTATAGCTCAGGCGAAAGAGAAGTGAATTATTTCATTTGTATCAGCACCGTTTGCCTTGCGGTTACTTGATTCGCGATGGTCATAAATCGAGGCAAGCATCTGCTATACTTAGGTACCTATAGCCAACCATAATGGTTCATTGTATTTCAAGATGTCTTAAGTTGCGCAATCTCTGATGAAACACCTGTTTGATTGAAACTCTCAGCTGAATTATTGACTAAGTTCCAGTAGTTTGGTTGTTATTCATTAAAAAACTGTAACTAATTTTCATATTCAGAATATTATACCTATTATTATACCTTAATCTTAAAATTCACTCCAAATCGTGTTAAACAGTAAGTTAGAATGTGCGGCTTCGGAATGTGCCCTCTTAAGCCACAAGGAACTCATTGAGATTTATTTCAGGTGGTTATTTTCACAAAGGTCAGATTACAGCTTAGTTAGATAACTAGTTAAATCCCTTATAACCTGCGTACTAAACTAAACAAAGCTAAAAACCGACATTCTAGCTTCGTGGGCAGGATATAGATACAGATTAAAAAGAGAAACATCAAATATATCCCAACTCATCGATTCTTGTATGAATTTATTTGTTCCGGATAAGCAGTGCACCCGCACTCAACAGTATTTTTTGTTTCATTATCTGTTCCAATCAGCTCTACTATCTAAGATCGCAATACCGAGGCCAGACTGAGGCCAAAACTGTTCACGAACGCTGAATAATTTCCAATTACGAGAGTAGATTGAAAAGTTCTCGACCTCATTAACATGCATGTAATTTCGAACTAGCACTTGACTTTGGCCGTCATTTTATTGACTAAAATTTGATGAGTTCAAAAACAATAGAGCATTTTTGTTCTCGAAATTATAAGTACCAAAATGTCGGTATATAGGTATCATGGGTATCACCCACCTTTTGGGCCAACAGGGCCCTGAACTCTGATAGATCTAGTACTTAATTCAATAGTAATCTGAAGTTATTCTGGTATAACTAAAGATATATGACTGATTTTTCTCTAAGAGAGGTATACATATTCCACTGTAGGTTAGGTACGTGGGTGATATGACCCTGGTGCTTGTAGGCGACAATTTAATGTTCTTTAAGGACATGCGCATATAGGCACCCATCCAATCATATTATTATTTTATTACCCTTTAATCACCTGTAGAAGGTATAAAAGCAGTAGGTACCTAAGCACCCAGATTTGATATTAATTATTATTTCGGTATGAGAAAGCCCTTCTCCAAAAGGCAGAGAACTTTTTGATCACCCCTTGCACATTAGTAGGTACATTTATATTTTCCATTCGTACATACTTATCAGTTATTTACTTTGTAAAGGCCAGACGTTTTCTGTTCAGTTGGTACCTAGTACCTACTCTACCTACCTACCTACTAAACATTGGTAATTTTAAATGATCATTAAATATGGTTATGGTTACAGAATAAAATTAATTTGATATAAAACAGTTTTAAGCTATTGCATAGATTTTATCTTTGAAACGTGCTTATGCATTGCCAGCTAGTAGACGAACATTAATTTCAACTTAATATAAGCTCTTAAAAGAGGGTAGGTAGGCACCATAGGCACGTAGTACAAGTTTTCTCCATACAGCTTGAATAATAGCTATAAAATCATAAAACCTAGGTTTCCTATTCACAAGTGTCTAATAAATAATTTAATAATTGGTTATTAGAAAAAATAAACAGAGGGACATGTGAAGGTGTACGTACACTGTTGATGATGATCTAGCTAGATACATTTTCTGAAAGTAAATAGGGGAATACATTTTTATGAAGAAAGCAAGAAAGCCATAGAGATAAAAAACAGTTATAAAGTTTAATTAATCTAAATATCTCGTGTTTCACTTTATAATCTCGTCATAGTTCATTCAATTAACCGTTCGTTGGGAAAATGTCTTCAGGTGACTCACAACAGCGACTAGGTTTATTTTATTTTTAATTTACTAATTACTTTTATGGTTTCACACGACTCTTGTGCAGAGAGCCAGTGTCGTCAATGTTAACACCAAGTTTAGATTTTTCAAAACATAAAATGAACTTATGGCAGTTTAGATAAAGCAGTGGACACATTATCAAACCTGTACAAGGAGCAAATTAAATTGATATTATTATAAAATTCAAAAGTACAGTGAAGTGTATCAATGTTTCGATTCGATTATGGACAGATAATGGTTCCTTATTGAACGGAACTTATTGCTTCCTTATTCAATTAATTAACAATTTTTGTTGGAAGGTACTTACCTACTTACTTGCGCAGGTATAATTGTATGGAACTTTAATATCCTGTTTTGAGAGACGCTATTACACTGACATCAAACTTTATGTTTTACTAACAAAAACTCTTAAATATAATTCCATCCGCATTGGCATGGCCGGGATTCGAAATTCGAACCCACGAACTTCGGTACGATCGCTATAATTGGTTTGTGTAGTGTGAAACCTCCTTGTAAAGGTATAGGTCGTAAGTACCATACCAATGTCAAAACGTCCCTGAGGTGACAATAGCCGGGCCGCGGCCGGCCGGGGCGAACGGCCTACTCTTATTGTATATTATATTATCACGGACGTGACAATTAAACGAAAGGAAAAACCAACTCCGACCGATAAAAATCGGTCATGAACATACATCTACTGATAGCTGTGAAGGTTGTGCTTAATTGGAAATGGTGTCGCCTATTAGGTTACCATAGTATAATAGGTACCACCAGGTATACAATGTGTCTCACACAGCTAGGGTTACATAACATACCGCGTACTTTTATACATACTGTAAAATAGGTCTACTCTCAAGACTCTCACCTCAATATTGTTTGATACTAACACCTCATGTGCTAACACCGCGACACGATTGACGTCAATATTTATACGATAATAAAGTCACTCAATTGTTTCGCCTTTCCGGAACCTTTCCACTAATGGATTTTACACACGTCCCGATTTGGTCGGGTCCGACATCAGTGTTGCCACATTTCAATTCGACAAATCTGTATCGTTAAGTGAAAAAATCTGTGTAAAATCTGTATGAAAACAGCTATAATTGTATAAAATCTGGAATATTCATTTTTAATATTAGGTATTATGGAGCGTAGACAGAGAATAACTATTTATTCTCTGTCTACGATTATGTATAGTCCAGATTTTATACAATTATAGCTGTTTTCATACAGATTTTACACAGATTTTTTCACTTAACGATACAGATTTGTCGAATTGAAATGTGGCAACACTGATGTCGGACCCGACCAAATTGGGACGTGTGTAAAAACCTTAAAACTTGAACTTCATGCTATGGTATTAGAGTTCAAATTGACTTTTAATTATAATTACGAATCGTTTGTATGGGAATTGGGAGTATAGAAAAGTGTTGTTTTTAGACATTTTACAGGCAATTTTTTAAATTTTTCTCTCCGTAGGAACCATCCTCGTACTTCAAGAAGTATTCTAAAAAAAGAATTAGCGAAAGTTCAGCTGTTCTCGAGTTATGCGCTTAGGAACACCACGCTTATGTTATAGAAAATTTGTATGGGAGAATATAGAAAAGTGTTATTTTTAGACTTTTTCAGGCAATTTTTTAAATTTTTACATTATGGAATAATTTAAAATTAAAATAAAAAACGCGAATATATCCGTTCTAATAGTATATTTATAATTATGGAGTATTCTAAAAAAAAGAATTAGCGAAATTGGTTCCGCCGTTCTCGAGATTTGCGCTTCGGAACACTTTAGTGATTCATTTTTATAGTATAGTTTATTCTATACTATAAAAATGTATGCTTGTTTTTTTGATCACTTAATAGTTACTTACCTATAAGTTAAATTAAAAAGGACCCAATTAAAAAGGGTCTGATTGCGGAAAACAGTTATACTTTTAAAATAAAAAAACATAACTTAGAATTACTTGATGTACAGTCACATTACCAATTAGCTGAACCCCACGTGACCAAGAGCTCGTTCGCAAATCTGTAAGGTTGTAAAGTAATGTTAGCTGATTCTGTTTTTTTTTAAACAATACAATATAAAATACAAAGAAAATAACAAAATAGGTACCTAAATACTATATTTTTTACAGATACAGATTTTACAGATGAGCTCTGGGTCACGTGGGGTTCAGCTAATTGGTAATGTGACTGTACATATTATATGTAACTAATAAAACGATATGAGCATTGTTCCTATGTGATCCTTTTGAGAATGCGTTGTACTAAAGATGAATGCGTTGTACTTTACGCGTCGCTAGGGTGCGACTTTAGTCATGTCTGTTTAAGTGCTTTTACGAAGAAGAAGCTCCCACCAGGGAGTGGTCTGCGTTGAGCTTCTAAAAACCTGTATTTTGAAGAAAAGATGTTTAAAGAAAATTTTGTAAAGAATATTTGTGCAATAAGCCATTGTATTGTTTTATTGTTAATGTCTAAAGAAATATTTAGGTAAGTAACCCAGTTGTGTCTAATTATGCAATATGTATAACTAAACTCGGTATGTTTGTCTGACAACTAGACATAGGTACACATTCCTCTAAGGTCACTCAACTTTTTATACTTAAAGAAAAACACTTGTCGGTTTAGTAAAGTTAATTTTTTTAACTGCGTTAATTTTTCTACTCACTCAGGGTTTTATTATTCCTAAAAATATTTTATACATTTTTTTACTCGGCTTGTTTCTTGCACCCAAAAGACTCGATACATAAAGCTAAAAGGTATTATGTGGACATAATCTAACCTTATATTTCTTTGTGATTTATAAAACTTTGACACTACAAAAACTTACAATCGATAGAAGGTCGCAAACCAAATAACGAACATTAGGTCGGTATAAGTTTTTAGGTATTTTTTTATAGAAAAGAAAACAATTTGAATTGCTGTTTCATAAAACATTATATTTTTATTTTACAACTAGTCTTAAATGTAATCAACTTATCATAATTGTTTATTGCAAGGTCAGTTACACACTTAATATAAATCAGAGTAAAAATATCAAATACAATAAAAGACAAACCTAAACAAAGTCTTAGAACAAACCTTGTTTGCCTGGAGATGTCTAGAACACCCCCCTTTTGTATTAACGTAGATCTAATTTTGTCATCTCCATTATTTCGTCATACAACCAGGAAAACTGATATGCGATACCGATTCATGGTGGAAATACCAGACTTGATCATAACCACTTTGGATCAGGCAGACTAAGAAGATCGGTACTGTCTGCGGGTGCAACCGAGGAACGCAGCTACTCTAGATAATATTAAACGAACGCCCTTGAGTTACATATATATTTGAATGCAATATAAAATATCAAGTAAGTACCTACGTTATTACGCAATTAATTCAATGTACTTGTTATTTTCATTGCATTCAAGTTATTTTTATTATGAAGGTGTTTAATTAATTTTGCACGCAATTGTTTGTACAATTGCAAGTTTATGTAACTCGGTGAGAAACTTAGTTGTGGAAAGTGATCAATTGATCATGTTAAAATGCAGAGAGGATCTAAGTCGATGTAGGGCCGGAACCAAATATATATATTTTAAAATTATAATAAACAAATACCATTGGTATTACTATTTGGTATTAGAAAGGAATAGATCTTATATTATTTACATAGTATCAAAATAATGACGTGCTAAAACATTATTATCACAACTAAGAATCTTTATTTAATTCGATAGAAAGAAATACACATGTTAAAGTCTTTAAATTAGTAAAAACCGTCTTAAAATATATGCAATCATTTTGATTTTCTGCTGTTTTGTCATTTGAGATTCATATTGTACCTAATTACATAGATTACCTAAACGTTTGTTCTATACAGTTCAATAGCGACCGACATTAGCTGGCCATCTAGCCCTACAAACATCTGTACACACAAAAAATTGCGGCTAAATTGAGAACATTTAAACCTACCTACTGAATATATTCAAATTAAAGATAATAAGAGTTTTTAAGCGAAACTTGATAGAAGATAGATACTATAATAACAAATATTTGCTTAGGACGTAAATGTAACCAATTACCTTCTACGTCCTTCTCGTCTATCGAATCGTACTACAGAGGCCGTGAAATATAACTCAAAATAGATTTAACTGAAATTATTTTAATTTGTACTAAGACCTTAATACACAGGATGTATACCTTGGAAATATGGCCATCATCATAAGTAAAGCAACGAATTACCTACTTATAAATACATACATATCTACGCGACGACGTAACGCGGAACTTAATTAACTATACGTATCTACTTAGGTTAATAATACTTACCGAATAAATGTCATATAAATTACAGGTGGTAGTTACTGAGCTATGTTTTACTAGAGATGACTAGACAAAGAAAAGGTTGGCATCGAAATAAGCGCGGCGGGCGGCAGCGCGGGGTGTGCAATATAGGCAAAAATTGTTGGTTTTCACTTTAAACTTGAAACTGAGAAAAAACGAGACTGACACAGTCTCGTGAAAATGATGCTTGTAACAGCATCGTAATATCGAGTATTACCACTTTCAATTAACACTTTCAATTTATATTATAAAATATGTATGTTAGTCTATAAGGTACTATAAGGTAGAAATAAATGATTTATTTATTTATTTATTTATTACAAATAAAAAATATTGTATATATTCCCGTTTTATCTAAGTTTAGTAGTGAAACAACCAATGTTAATTTAGAATCCTACTAGCTGCGCCCCATGGTTTCACCCGCGTTAGTCCTGATCCCGTGACATTTGACATATTATGTCAAAGTGACAGATGCCGAAGTGTCAATGTTTCGACACTTTTCGTATATTTTGGACAATTCACACAATATCTTTATAAATTATAGCCTATAGCCAGTGTAACATAGTAGGTAACTCAGTTATGGGTATTTTCTAGAACATAATATACCTGGAGGCATATAGAGGCGTGTCATTACTTTCCAAACAAGATGTTTATCGTGATCGACATTTTAACACTTTTATTTTCATCTTTACATTGTCATTATCACTTGGTAGCTTGTGTTAGACAAGGGGGTTTTCTTCCTAAACTAGTTCTGACTTAGGTACCGCCTATAATAGCGCAATGTAACGATAGATAGGCGGATAGATGGGCAGCGGTGTCAGAAATAAGTAAATGTTCACAAATATTAACAAATCGGACCCAAAACAAAATCAATATTTCAAAATTTCTTGATTAAAACATTATTTATCGACTCTTTAGTCAGTTTATTCCATTGACTCAACGGGGTTTACACATTTACTATGGGAGCTATACATCAATATGCAATATTTTTTGCGACCTATCCAAATATCTAAGGACATTACGACGAACTAATATTGCCTTCACACCACTCCTATTTAAACGAAATAATCAATGAAATGTGCTCCATGTTTCATCAAATATCCCGTTTCCAAGACGCTTTAGAGGTTTGGTGTGAAGGCATTACTCGTATTTGTTTTTCGTTATGCCCTCCATCCATAGATATACCTCTCAAAGTGCACCGCAACATTTAAAGTTACTATATCTGTTTTGTTAGAAGCACTACTGGATCTAAACAAGTAAACTCTATTTTTCCATAGACAAAAATCCACTTTCTCTCCGTACGTCCGTCAGTGTGTTTCAATAAGAGTAGGTTCAGGCGATTATATAAATACAATGTGTTTTGATGAGGAGGATAACGTAATACGAAAAAGGCTGCTTTAAACGTGACAAAATTTTGAGGTGACAGCCCAAAATTTTGTCAGGATTATCGAAAAAATAAAAGCCGATTAAAATAAAAGTTGTTCACTTAATATACGTCTAGAATTACGGCCTTTCGTATTACTTTACCCTCGTCGAAACACACTGTAAAAATCAAAAACTAATAATAACTGAGAAACTACTTCTTAAAATAGTTCTTCTATATAAACCTCTTGTAATTCGACTCTGGCTATATGCCCAAATCATACGAAGCCAAATAAAAAACAAACAACTAAGCTACCCAATATAATGAGTTCAATGTCGATACCAGCGTCCTAATCGAAGTGATATCAAGATATAAAAGTGCTGTCAATTACAAATATTTGCTATTGATAAAGATATTCTTACATTTGTAGATTGGTATCGTATGTCCAATAGGTGACTATTCCGATCTGATCTCGGTGACCTTCGCTTCGTGTCTACTTTTTACTTACGAAATGTATATGGAAGGTTGTTCAAATGAACTCGAATTCTTGTGTAAAACGAAACAATCCACTAAAAAAATAACAAGATAATTATTTTTCGTAACCGCTATAATGTGTTCTGGTTATTGCGATTGTAATTAAAGTATTTTAGGGCGAAGCGTAGTTAACAGTGAGTTACAGACTCAGTTACAGCCTGGGACAGGATTTTTTCTTAACTGGTCTTTTTTTTTCAAAACTGAACAAATAGACCACCCCTAACAGATTCAGCACGGTGGTGAACAACAGATGCGCGCACCACATACTTGCTTTATTAAGTATTCGTCTGTAACTATAGTATATCAACTAGGTAGACACTGTTCTTAACCCTAGTTTAGGAATCAGTGGTAGCAAGTATGTGTTCAGTACATCTCCCTTCTATATGCGAAATCTATTTGGGCTTTATCTGAAAAACGAGGAGCAATTATATTTTTTTCATAAAACAAAATGTAGAAAAAGATTTCACCTTCCAACGGTAGAGACAACAGCACTTAACAACCATTTTTCCATGCAATAATTAAACATTTTAGTAATAGGCGAAAGGCATTGTGAACGTTCCGGCGCGGGCGCAGCGCGGCATCGCATCGCATCGCCAGCAGGTAACCATCCATAGATAACTTCAACATAATGTTACATCAGTCAGATGGTGGTAGGTATCTAGTAGGTATTACACACACTTTGATAATTGCTTGTTGTTGTGCTTGTTAAAGTTGCTATTACGTATTCATCGAGGTTGTTTACGATATTTTACCAACAATTTTGTAGAAAATATCGTTTTTAAAATCGGCCACCCGCAAAAACTAAATGAAAATATGACGTCATAATTTGTGCATACCATATGTTGCTAATCCAAACTCTATGGGCTAAAAAAATATTATTTTCAATGAAATCTTTTGGTTTAAACAAGACTTTCGTATCTACTGTTGTTGCGTCCCTAACCAACCCTAACAATTGATTGTAAATGTATAAAACATAAAAGTACAACTTATTCAACTTGTTTGTCTGACTGAGTATACACAGGATGAATGTTTTAAACGGTCCTTCAGGGCCCTTTGCTAAACTTTAAAAGATAACTAAACACGCTGAAAGGAGTCACGTGAACGATTTAGACAAAAATTAAACTAAATCATTAGATTTTTTTAAAAGTCATTACCCTGGGCTCTGGAATCGACTTGATAATATTTAAAAAAAAACCTATATTTTGTTATCAATCGAGTACTTATTGCTGGTAGAGATCAATTCCTGGACCTAAACATAGTGTAGCAAAGGAAAGCACCAACAGGGGATTTTGGCTCAAAAAATACCATCGCCTTCGCAGGGGATAATATTACGGGATTTTGGATATAAGCCGTATTTATACCCAACTACGAATTTAGTATACCTAACATATTATGCAAATAATTTTATTCATACAATATGTATGTAAATGAATATTATTTTGTTTTATATTGCCCTCCTTTCATTCCGATCACGCTACGATAAACAAGAACAACCCACTTATCCCCTTTATTTTAAAAAGTTAACGTAACCTGACCCGGGTCGATTCACTGCATGCCGTTTGTCCTGGATGTTTAACAATTATTCACTACCTAGTTTGTGACTAGATGGCGCTGGTTGCAATGCCGCCGTACAAATATATTATCTGAGCCTACATTGTTATATAGAGTGTAGAGAAAATAATAATAACAGAACGGTAGCGTGTTATTAAAACATGCGCACGAGTCGAACGTATACTTACACAAACATTACCTCTATGTCTATAGTATACCTACGTACTTATAATAATTACCATTGTGTAATATCCACTTAGAAAGTTTTATGTTTATTCGTTAAAAAAATAATTTTATAATATAGGGTAGGTAGATAATTAAATAATCGACTTTACGATTAATAAAATACATATACCTACTTACTAATATTATACAGAGGAACATTTTCATTGTTTGTTTGAATTAAATAGGCTCGGAAACTAGTGGACCGATTTTGATAAAGGTAAGAGCGTAAGAGGATATATTGATTCTATACTGGGAATGAAATAGGGTAGTTTTTATCCCAATATTCCCACGGGATCGGAAGTTACGAGGGCGAGTGAAACCGCTGAGCGCTGCTGCTCCGAAAACTTTTCAAAAGGTGGCAGTCAGTTAATCTCTATAAATTGCACCTTAAAAACAATAATTGACAATGAAATGACCCTAACTATCACAATAGGTGACAATAATTATTATCACCTATTGTGATAAGTACTTAGTATTTGGAGGTCAAGTCGGTAGAAATAAATACCCTAGATATATTCTTCAAGTACCTATGACGTTTGTGTTCTGAAACCACCAAAAGAAACAAGAAAAGTTTTACTATGAAAATTGTCTTAGCAATCATGTCATAAGAATAGGTACGTTTAATCTATTTGTCTTGCGTAAAAACAATAAAACCAAAAACGTAATTATGTACGATTCCAGTTACCAAATAAAGGTTCACTCCCACTGATCAAGTTCAATAATTTCCTCTAAATGTCACCGATTTACCTCGATTACCTTGATAGCTACCTACCTACAACGATGATGGTCAAAAATATAAGGTAATTCGTTAGCCAGATCGCCCCTTCCTATTGGTTGACATAACGTAAATTGGGTTCATTTTTAAGTACGTTGTCATATTACTCGAACTTTTAACGTGCTTTTAACATTCTATAATTTTTATTACTTCGCTTTGGGCAACTGTAATGGCACACTATAAATCTTATTATTATGTATAATATTATATCACTTAGACAATTTTTTTAATTTGCTTCCAAGTACAGACTTTATGACATTGTCCTCTCTTCTAAAGAAAACGAATTGGTGTTCGTTAGTCTTCGTTAGGCTAAAACTCGAGAACGGCTCGACCGATTTGGCTTATTTTGGTTTTGAAATATTTGTGAGAGTCGGGACTTACGTCGCGTAGGTGAAACCACGGGGCGCAGCGCACTTACTATATAACAGATAAAATATAAATAAATAAAATATGTAATCTGTTTATCAATTACAATGTTAATGCTACCTTCGGTTATTTCAACGAATTGAAAGCAACGTGGGAACGAGACGAACTAACATTCATCTGATTACTGCGAATGTACCTACGCAACGACGCAACGGCAACGGTGCTGTTTGAACCAATCAAAGGAGATACATCGATTGTGACATTCTGGCCTCTACTCTCAACTTTTGACCGGTCAAGTTATGTTGGTCATTTTGATGCGCTTTTAATTATATACCTAAATACTTGCAGTCATGGACGTATCTAACTGATATGCATCTAAATCTCTTGAGTTAAAACTATATTGATAAATATATTGGTGTTTTTATTGGTAATGATTGGATATAAATTAGACATGGGGCGGGTAGTGGTTTTGCCGGGTACTCGCTGAACGGGTACCCGACACATTCTGCGCCGGGTACTCGTGGGTACCCGGCGGGTACGTATCGGCGATATATCTATGCACACCATCTAGTTCTGTATACAGCGAACGCCTGTTCTCAGAAGCAGGGCTAATTTATGACAAGAAACGCAGTCGCCTAAATGCTAACCGCGCAGAAAAATTGCCGTTTTTACATCACAACTTACCCATCTTAAATTACCAATATTAAAATAAAATATATATTTAGTTTTTTTAGTTCTTCCTGATAAATTAGTGAGCAAAACATAATTATAATGATTACCGTTTGTGTTCAGCATAATAAATAATTTAAAAAGTGTAATATGTTTCATTATTTTTGGTCTATCAATTTACCCGGCAGAGCCGGATACCCGGCACCATTACACGGTACCCGGCCGGATCCTAAAAAAAGTGCCGGATCCGCCGGGTACCGGATCCAAACCGGGTACCCGCCCCATGTCTAATATAAATGAGTAATTAGAACTGTTCCCCAAAGTTAATAATTCCATGTAAGTAAACAAATATTGCAAGACGTTTGACACAGAGTCTTCTAGCCCCAACAGAGTAAGATCCCGTCTACCACCAGACTCTCAAGATTTTATAAAAGCTGAGTATATCTATTAATTTTGTTTCCTTTTTGCAATAAAATTGATCTAGAAATCGATAATATCGATATGTAGAAAACTGTAGGTGATTTTACACTAATAATATTACACTAATAGAAAAGATTCATTATTTTAGTTATGTTTGTAACGAATAGGCTCAGAAGCTACTTGACCGATTTTGATGAAACTGGATATGAGGATACATTAATTCTTATTTTCCGTTATTCCAACGGGAAGTTCATCGGGATTCGGGAGTTACGCGGGTGAAACCGCGGATCGCTGCTAGTTATATTATTAACTGCATGTCTTCGATAAAATGCATTTGTAGTTATAACTCCTCAATCTTCCATTTACGTAAAAGAGAAAACTACTCATCAAGAAATATCTGACACTACAAGAGCTAACTACTCATGCGCTAAAACTATGTTTCTGGACAACGCAGGGCACCAGCGTGACAATACTCACACTAATGACAATACTGATCAAATGTTTGTTACTATAATAATATTGTCCGGTGTACTTCAAGATATTGAAGTAACTATTTCCTAGATCATCCTTGATCACATCAATCAATGTGAGGTGAGATGACGTCATTACGTGTCACAATGATCATTGATCAGTGGCCCGCGCCCCGGTCAGTGCCAGGCCAGCGCTAGGTACACTCTAGTGAAGTGAAAGTTATCGATAATGTAACATCGATCTATCTACAACACTTTCCATCGCCCTGTCGTCGATCGTCGTCGCTCGCCCCGAATCTATTGTCATTCCACACTCGTTCCCGCGCGATTTCCCTCATATACTGTGCGATGCGCGCCCATCACCGACAAACCTTCGTCATAAAATATATGTTTATGACTAAAATCAATCTACTCACATATATAATACCAATTAATTGTTTACCCTACTTAGATATCCGAGCGAGTATGTTATTTGGCGGAAGTTCTTACCTCCTTGCCGACATTTTTATGCAAGGTATTACGGATTTTGACGTAAGGTTAGCTCTTCCGTTTTTGGTATCTACACATTAATTTTAAATTATATTGCATTTATTTTGTTTTTAGATTATATTATTTATTCAATATTTACGGTTAACTGGCAATTATTTACCCAAGCGATCTTTAACATATTCCTTGACAGGAACGACTAATGATTGTATTTATCCAGAACGTAACGTTAACGTCTGATGTTGACAAAAACTCAAATACCTGACTGAATAGTGTAACTATCTTGTATAATAATATTATGTGCTTTAAGTATGCTTTAAGCGTTAATTACCTTAAATTACCTAAGTAATAAAATCGCGCTAATTTTGCAGACAATAGCTCCCATTTCCTCATATAATATATTCAATACTAGCGACCCTCCCCGGCTTCGCACGGCTATATTATGCATGTATTATACATATAAACCTTCCTCTTGAATCACTCTATCTATTAAAAAAACCGCATCAAAATCCGTTGCGTAGTTTTAAAGATTTAAGCATACAAAGGGATATAGGGACAGAAAAAGCGACTTTATTTTATACTATGTAGTGATAGTGATTCAATATCATTCTTGTTGAGGAACCTATTTTTTAGTTTTTTAAACCTATGAGTTTGTTATGCCTTCTTCTCATTGGTGGGGGCATTCCGAAGGCACACTACAGCCTAATTTAGTTTTAATGTAATGTCATGCGAATTGTATAATTCCAAATGAATAAAGGATTTTACTTGGTCTTGGACTTTATTATATATCTCGGATATCTCGGAAACCGAGAGACTTTCATAGAACATAACTTTCGTTTTTTTGATCCGGCACAGTGTCCTCTATCCGTAGGTGCCCGCTTGGCCATTCATTACGGGACACCCTGTACCACCTAACATGACACCTAACATGATTTATTTTTATCAACATGAGGCCGAATTTAACTAGCTCAAATAAATTCAGCTTTCGAATAAGAAAACTGTACTGAAATTATTCACAAATATAATTTACTTACAGCTTTTAGCGGATCTGCGTTTTAAAAATCGTAAAAGGTAGGTACCTATAGTTTGAATAGTAATCGTATCGTATGGTGTAAAACCCGTCTAGTGACGTGTATCAAGCAACGGTCAGTGTTACGTAAGTTGACGGTTGGCTCGAGATTCTAACAACAACCAAAGACAATTTAGTTAGCCGTAGCGCTTGTGGCGCTAGTATATTTACACAATGCTTTGATATGATTTTAGTTCATATTTTGTCCACTCGAAGATATAAATCGGTGGTTCGGATTGTTATTACCTACCTATCTATGTTATTTCATAACACAGTGTTTAACAACACGCTAGCGTTTTGTTGAGGCTTTACGATGCATTATTAATATTTGAGATGAAAGTTTTATTTAAAAAAAACTTACTAAATGTATTTTTTTAAATAAGTTTTCGTGTTTTAAAGATAAGTAAAAGATATTAAAGTGTGTGATACTTGGTGGATTTGTTAGTGCCAGTAATTGCATGGGTAAATTTTAATCGATATTTTTCTTATAGTGTTCTGTTGTTTATATGACGTTGACATTGTGAAAAGTAGAGTATGCGCCTCGGGATAAAGCTTGTCTTCGTCTTAGACTTAGGAGTCTACATAACTCCCTCGCTTCACTCAGGACTCTACATAACTCCCTCGTTCCACTCAGGGTACAACATGCCACCCGAAACTTAAGACATTGCTTTATTCCCTTGGTACATAATCTACGATTACTTTATAAAACTTTCGTCCTTAATAACATATACATTTTATTATTTTCATAACAAATTTTTGTCGACGATCATCATCGCTTATCATCATTATCATTGTGATTGTCTGTTGTCATCATCCATCAACTTTAGAGGTTATTTAGGGAAGTTATGTCAACAGGGTGATTGTTCATTACAATTAGGTATTTATAAATAGTTTTGTCCTGCCTTTCAAATCGGTCACTTATTTAAATTTATATAGCTCGGGAAATAAAAACTTAAGGAGTTTACAAGATGTGGCAACACTAAATTTGGTAGCGAGCCCTAAGGTTAATAAAAGTGTTGTCAAATTTGAAAATTCCCTAAACTCAATCAATCAGAGTATTTTCCAAATAAAAAACCTTATTTTAAAACCATTTTTATAGGAGGGATTACAAGGTTTTTGTAACACACTATGTTTGAAGAAAATATGTTTATTTACCTACTATAGGTTATAGCTACCTTAAACTACTCACATGTTTAACGGGTAAATCATAGTCAATTACAAGAAACGATGAGTAAGGCACACGTTACGTTATACTACGGACCCATGATTCATTATCTACCTATATATACATACACACATACACATGCAGTGGCCTTACCATGATTTGTTAACATTTCGATCAAACATTACGTATTGATTGAGTATTTCCTATTTAATTAGAGATACGACTATAATGTGTACAAGACAATCAATCTTATTCTCACTGACTGATATACCAACGCACAGTTTACAACAATGTACGGATCGGGCTATATATTTGGCATACGGATAGCCGTTATATATGAGACGTAGGCATCTGATAAGAAAGGATTTTGGAAAATTCAACTCCTAAGTGGACAAAGTCGGCGGCAAAAGATAGCTTATAACAAAACGAAATATTAAATACTATTGTACAGTTATTAAAATAGTTGGTACTTATTACTGTCTCTGTTCATAAAAAAATCTTATAGTAGATAGCTGAAGTAGACGGATCGACATTCCAGTTCCAACTCTAACGCACATTTTCAGGAAAATTATTTATTTACCTTACATTTCTGACACAGTTCAAAACTAGATTTAAATTTTGTACCAATATTATATATGTATAGGTTTGATAGAAACGTTTACAACTCGTTGTACAACCTCAGGTATAATTAACAAGTGTTGAGGACAAGGGCGAAGAAATTAATAAGATTATTGAGAACGACCGCGACCCTTTGATTGAAGGTACGTTTCATCATTAGATATGATAATTGATTAGTTGAATGTTAAGTAGTTACTTACTAAATAATAGTAGTTAACTTGAATCCAGTTGGAACGATATAATATAAATATTTAGGAAATGGTAGCTAATAAGTTAACAATTATAAATGCAATATTTCTCTTGAATTAAAATATACCTAGGTATGTATTACAAATAATTTATTATTGTACTTTATTTTTATTTGTCTGATTACTATTGATGCAGATTCATTTACTATAAAAAATTACAAGACACTTCGATCACTGTTAAAGATTTATAAAGAAAATTACACTAGGTATATACCTAGAACATAAATAGATATCGAAAAAACATGAGGAATCTTTATTATTCAATTAATTTTCGTAAATAGGTACTACGTATACTTAATTAAGGCTTATTTATTTATAAGAAAATGTTATGTATTACAATGTTTTTATGTTAGTTATGTATTTGTCTGTAGTAAAATACAAGTATTTGAATGCATCGTAAGTACCTCTTTACCCGTAGATACATAGAGTATGTACCTATACTAGTTGTACCTAGAGACTCTAGTATATTCCTCCATAGATATAACAATGTAGGCCTCTTCAATATAGGTATACTTATTTTATCAGTAGTGTTATGTCAACATCATCTCAATGTTCGCAGATAACATTAATTTCTGCAATTTTCTCCGACACTTGATTTTTCTCATGATTCTATTGAATTCATTCGAGACCGAGGTCTTTTTTACAATTCTAAGAAGTTATAATGTTTTGTGTGACTTGAAGTATTCTACTAATATTAATGTTTAAATGGTGCCCCAATGCCATATAAGTTGACGCAGAATTACATTGACTTCTAACATGAATAATCTGTACCGGTTTAATGGGCTTTTACTTATTTACTAGTTCATATAGCTCGATATATTACAGCGCTGGAAACTAACTGCAGTATAATCAGGATATATTGTCTCTGGTCCAGAGTATCAGCCGCCATGTTTTATCACTGTTCTTGGCAAAGTTAAAGTGGTTTTTTTTTCTATTTAGTGTAATCATTCGCATGAATGACCTTAATAACTGAGTTAGGAGGTAGAATGAGAAGAAGACACTAGAAACTCATGTGATCCTTTTGATCATGCTCACGAATGTCAAGATTGTTTAAAAATTGTTGAAGATATATTTATCTAAATGGATTTAATAATATTGTCCTCAGAACGAAGAGTTCGATAAGCGGACGAGAAGGCAGCAGCAGTGATGTCCAAACTGACGACAGCGGCGGTGTCATGAATCGGGAGAACGTCTCGACCAAGATAGCTGCCGGCATGGACCGCTGGCAGAACACCTTCGAAGAGATGATACATCTCCGGTCTAACCATCAGGTCTTCAAGGACAACTACTGGGTAAGCCAAACAAACAGAACCATCAGAGAGCTGCCAAACGCAACGTTTCGATACTTTCTATTTCTTACATACATTTATTTTGTATGGATCGAGCTGCGAGGCATCTTTGCTTAGTATGTCCGTCCGTACCCTAAAGTTTCTAAACGAAAATGAATTTTCGTCTTAAAATTATATAAATAGTCTGTAAAGACTCTTTACCTACATCAATTTTTATAGTTTGGATGTATTATTATTGAAGACGGACATAATATACGTATTGGTGTGACCTGAGGCCTTCATTTTAAAAGTGTCGCTAAACAGAGTTTTAGAGCCTCTATAATGTGGTATCTCGAAGTGTTCTACGGAAGCGCTTGCGTTTTGTGTCTTCGTAAGCTAATCACGCGCACACGAATTTCAAATGAACTCACATTCAACAATCGACCTTATCTGTATACATTTCGAGAACATTTTTATTCGCAGTGAAAGCGACATAATAAAATTTAAAGAAAGTTATTAGGTTTACTAAGTACATTATACCTACTCATTGTATGTAAGTAGATATAATAGTATAATTTAATCCATTGATGGTAAGAGACGGTTGGAGCGCGTGACATTTAAATAAAAGTATTCAATGTATAATGAGCTGATGTTGACTATCGATGTATAAGTAGTAAGGTATCTATCTATACCTAAGTAAGTACTGAAATGTTTTAAATAGGTACAACTAAAAGAAGTTAACTAGCTACATGCTAGCTACGCCTCGAACGCTAGTCTCGATCCTGTATTCAATCGGGACAAATTTCATTTTCGTAAAACGAGACGGGGCGGGCGTCTCACAGTTGGAGAATTTTGGAATTGTTCCCTGGTGTATCATAACACGACCTTCCCAGAATAAAGAGCTATCCAAGAGAGGATTTGTCCCTTCTTTCGTTAAATAAAAGTATGTCATAAGATAGTTATGTACCTAATGGTAGGTAGGTAGTTAGTTATAGCATCAATAGGAACTAATCACAAGGTAACATTGATTAGATGATCTAGCATTTTAACTAACTGGGTACCGTATACATACCTACATGTTTTGTAGAGCGCCCGCTTGTCATTGAATATATATATACCTACTTATATAGGTACCTAAAGGCAGGCAGGTAGGTATGGATAAAAATAATTTGGAGAGGAATATTTGACGAGAATCTTCGGAGTTGTCAATGAAACATGTACTTACTATACTTATGTTACATGGAGACTGATTGCTTTATTTCTAAAGAGTAATCTTATTTTCAACACATAATAAAGTACAGTATGGGTCAGAAGTAAATGATCAGTTTGCTACAATAATACTATCAACAAGTATTGGAGTTACGACCTTCTTCTAATAGACGTTAAACACAAACTTAAATCTTGAATTAAAAGTACTCAGTGTGATTATTATTTTCAACATGTTAACTATGTCTTTAGTTGGGCGAGAGGTATAAGCCCCTACCCGCTACACCAACCGACGTGGATTCGATCCACGGTTACGTTGTTATAATGTTCAAATAGTGCTGCACAGGATTGTAAACGTTACGATGGGCTGAGACTTTTGACCGTTGATTGTACATACCCCTGACCGACAGGAGTGATGAAAAGAATTTCGCCTCGAGAGTGCAATAAAACGCTAAGTTTAAATATTAATTACCTGTCATCTTTCTAAATTATAAAAAAATGAATCGCTGAATGTGTTGCTAAGCGCAAATCTCGAGAAAGGCTGAACCGATTTCGCTTATTCTTTTTTGTGTGTTTGTTATTGTCAGGAAAAGGTTCTCATGGAAGGAAAAATTAAGAAAATTGCGGAGAAAATAGCCTGCTAGATTTTTGTAGACCAATCAAATGACATATTAAAAATAAAACCTAGTTGCTGAGACCTTCTAAATTCAAATCACTTTATTGCCTTGAGAGTTTCATAATAATAGGTCCTTACTCCATGATTAAAGTGCTATAGGTGTGAAATAGTACATTGTTACCCTAGGGGTGAAAGTCACTAAATGAGTATTTTACCCGAGGTAAACACTGTGCTTTTCATTATTACGAATAAGTATATATTAAATTTTTATTAATAACGAGAGTGAATGAGAGACTCCATACTACCTGAAGGCCAATTCTCGTAAATAACATTTTTCAAATTACATTTCAATATCATTTCGATTACATTTCGATCACAAATAATACCCTCTAAGTAACTCAAAATACCCCTCAAAGTAAGCTTTTTGTAAAAAAAAAACTGACTTTAAGGGTATCTTTTGCAATCGAAATGCAATCGGAATGATATTGAAATGTAATTTAAACAATGTTATTTACGAGAATTGGCCTTCTGATCCTCTTCCTTCGACCATCTAACTATCAGCTTACAAGGTTGGAACCAAAGAGGTTATAGATTATGTGATGTTTTTTAGGTTTTTGCCATAGAGTTCTAGATGGTTGAAGGTTTTTGCTTTTTGTATTCAATAATACTCAGATACGTCAGTACTCACCAAAGGAATTTTTATTAATGAGTTAATCCAACACTGGAAAATGACGCGAAGTCCGTAGACTTAAATGACACTTTTTGGAACACGGTTTGTCGAGATAATTGTTATTTACAAAAAATACACAATCATAAATGAAAAACCACATTGAACTTATCATTTCGCGCCAGTTTTTTTTTTACTCAAGGAACGACACTGACCGCACGGTCGCAAAAAGCCGCATCAGCAACATCACGACAGGGCGCGGGCGGCGGCGCAGCATGGTCATACGTTGCTTTGACCGTTTTTGTCTTTACTTTTATATAAAAAAACATCTTGAACTCAATATTTACCTACTCGAAATTGATTACTGAGAAAAAACCTACTAAGTACTAAACTCTAGCAGTATGCATGAGCCGTGCGAAGTCATAGATGGTTATTCTTTCGTGTTACCTATAAAGCAAGGAGGTTAACTTTTTGAAGTTCCTAATGTAAAATGATACTGATACTGGCTAAGTATATTATGCACATTTGCACAAGCCGTGCGAAGCCATAATTTGACATGACAGCTGTCAGTGAAAGCGATTCTCCTTAGAGCTGAAAGTTTTATTTTCAACACGCTCCTCAGCCATCTTTAGACCTACTTTCGGAGTATAAGTAATGAAAAATATATATTAAAACCCTTCTCCCTTATGTTTAAGTCAGATAAAAAGTTTAATAAATTTTAGCTCAGTTTTTGTGTTAAGTATTCAATTTCTTATTTAAATCTTTAGTATTTAGTAAATGGCTTAAAAAAAATACCGAGTAGGTACCTACTCACCTTTAGTTAATGTTCAATCAACGGTTTTTTTCAACAACATACAAATTAGAGAACGTTATTAGTGTACCAACATTAATAAAAAAACAGAAAGCTGCACAAATGGACGGCCTTACCGCTAAGCCGATGCCTTCAAAGCAGCCTATGGAGTATAAAGGGAATACTGCTAATTGATAAGTGTTGATGAAGATATTAACTTAATACTGTTATATTGAATTTTGCTTGAAACAAATTACTTAATCTATTCATTTTATGTTCGAGAACAGTAATATGTTGATCGAACTCTTTTGATAATTTTGTACTTAAACGATTAATGGTTCCTATATTGTCAACGATATCAAAAGGATTTTTAATATTAAGTGTTATCATTCGTATGTATGAGATAATAAACCATAATTGATTCTCTTTCCTTATTTGATTCACTGAATCATATAATACATAATCAAAAGTATACATTAAATCTCGACCGACTTGTTCAAACCAAGGATACATTTCAGGATGTTTCTCACTAATCACCCCTTCTATAGTATGAGATGGTTTCATAATATCATAACATGTATTTGGATAAGGTTTCATTTCTGTTCTAGCTCGGTACAAACAGTCTTCATAGTCTTTCAGAGAAGGGTCAATGTTACGTTGCATATGAAACATTTCTTCGAGATCAAATTTTACTGTATCACGTTTTGATAAATCACGTCTATTACGTGATATTGGTAATGAAATATCCCATTTAATTTTTAAAACACATAATTTAAATTTGGAACCATTTTCCGAATTTAGATTCAGTGGGGTCAAATTTGTCGAACTCCATTTAATTTTTGATTCGTCTAGACATTTCTTCAGGTTGTCTTCTCCTATCTCCTTCTTGAGTATTTCGTAAGCATCAGTTGGAGAATCGTTTATAGATTGTATCCAAGTTTCGTCTGCTGATGTCATAACAACAAGTAAACATAGTCTCCATATCAAATTCAAGAGAAACATCGCGACAACTTATTGTATGTTCATTACTTATTTAATGATGAATGTAAAAAATACTATATTCACTTAGAGATGTTGTGTCACATATTCCAGAACGTTTTAAAATATAAATGAAATTTGTTTTATGCAACATTTCTTATCATTCGATTAATTTTCTTACTGATTAATTTCAAACAGCATGTCATGAATAATTAAAACAATACATACTCGTACCTACCTACTTTATTTGTTCTGTTGCAACTGTAAATTAAGTAGAATTATTATCGTTATGGTGCAAATATAGCCAATATTAAAGTTATTAATTATTGCATATTAAAAAATAAAAATAAATTATACATAGTTGTTGTAGGTACCTTGTTATTGATTACTTTCTATTATGTAAGTACCTAAGTTTGAAAAACATTTGATAGGTTAGTTAGATAAAAGACAAGAGTAATGTAGTGTAGTGTAGTCTAGTGTAAAAGGAGGTTGTTCTCAACGTCTACGCGAACAATTTTATGTTACTACAATTTTTTGGGAAATATGAACTTTTTATTTTAAAACGCTGAGACTGTGTTTACTGGAAAATCAGCTGTTTTGGAAAATAATAGCCTTATCGTTCATCTGTGATGTATACATATAGGTACCTACAAACATTTACGTATTTATACTCATTGTTAATTTAAAAACAGAGAAAGAGTTCCATAATAACAGGTAGATGTAGATACCTACAGTAGCTTTACTTCTATTTAGTAGGTATTTGTCAAGTATTAGCAACCTTAGAGGCAATTAATGGTGTTCTATAGAAGTAGATCTATTCGGTCAAAGTCATTTTTAATTGATCCTTATAACTCGGTATCACTTAGTTTCATAGTTTATTGAATGACTAGTGTTTACACGCGACCTTCCATGAGTTTAGGATTACCCCTCACGGAGGGCCTGAAGCTCTATCAGTGGACTGTATTCTAAACTATATATTTGCTTGCCACCTCGGTACATTTATTTATGGCTGGGATTGCTGAAGTGAAGAATTCCTTGTACTAGTAGTAACTTATTTATTTTCACTAAAAACACTATAAAAACTATTTTGGTCCTGCTTATATTGTCGTATAGTGGCCTTGGTTACATATCGGAGAAGCTATTTGTTTCGTTTTGACCAATAAGATAAAAGAAGAGCGCAGAGAACACCCTTCCTTGTCGTTTTTTACAAGCAAATTTGTCTAAGGTTGGCGTTTAGAAGAGCTCAGACCTATTGCTTTACTACTTTTTTTTTACAAGCACAATCGTTCGAGGTACAAAGGTCAATAACGATCTTCCTAAACACCTAAACCTGTATAGAAATGCCTACTAGTAGCACATCTAGTAGATCTATTTCTTTGCTATTTAGCTATCTATTTTGACCCTATTGTATTACACGCACAATGTCCCAAATAATGAGGCTAAGTACGGAAACAGTTCCGTAAAACTAAACTAACTAAACTAAACTACACATTGAATTCTATGTACCTACCTACCTATTTACTAAAGCAGGACAAAATCGGCTTATTCTATTTACAATGATACATAAAAACTATCGACTGGCAGCGTCTTCTGCCGCCGGCGCCGCTAAATATAAAAATAAATAAATATAATAATAATAAAAACCGCGTAAATATAGTCCTGGGTAAGTGGCTGGCAGCAACAGTCGTTGACGCAGGCACCTTCCATTACTCAGGGCACCAGGGTCAGCCCGTCCGGTCTCTTGCCATATGACCTACTTAATTAAACCCGGTGAAGGTTGCAGGATACATGGGACATTTGCCGACCCTTACATATGAATCGACAGTGTTACTGATAGAGTCTACTCCATTAAGTGTTGTAACTCCCTATTTTAGTTTTTCTTCTCATCATATTCTCCTTGAACGATACACGAGACAGTCTTTATAAACCACGAAAATATACTTAGTTGGTAGATGGAATTTCATACTTGTAAGGGCGCCCGCCGCGCTCGCCCCGATCGAGTGTAACCTAAACCTAAGATTAGTGAAGAATGAAGTACCTACCCAAGTAGCACATTAGTGAATTTTGGAACTTATTTTGCAACTGTAGGTAGCATATAGGTGATGCAAGAGTGTATGGTATTACTTAAAGATGCAAACAGCACTCGAATTTGCAAATGAGTAACTCTTATCACTAACGGTTGCTTTTGAGTGATTTTTGTTTCTGCTTTATTACCTATGGTAGCATTAAGCCGAATCTATTACTCATAGGCGCATAAAGGTTTTAATTTTCTCTCTTATAGAACTCAAAGAGGCATATGACATCTTAAAATCCCCCCTATAGAACTGTGCCCTAATAGGTGGTATTTTTCCCTCATTTGGCACCTTTAGTACTAAATAAGTAGTATATATGAGTTATTTATCACTTGTAGTGGCTCAAGAGTTATTATTGCAGCTCATTTGGAACCTTAGTGTAATTGCCTTTGTAAGGTCGAAAATACTCTTATATGCCACTGTAAAGCGTAGATCGGTTTCATTTTTATCTCATTTAGAACCACAAGATCTAATTAAAATAATAACGGGTCGAGTGCGAGTCGTACTCACGCGCTGAGGGTTCCGTACATTAGTTTCATTCCAGACAGTTACAGACAGTGTCAGACAGTTCCAAACAGTGCCAGACAGTGCCAGACAGTGCCAGACAGTGCCAGACGGTGCCAGACGGTGCCAGACGGCACCAGACTGTACCAAACTGTACCAGACTGTATCAGACTGTACCAGACTGTACCAGACTGTACCAGACTGTACCAGACTGTACCAGACTGTACCAGACTGTACCAGACTGTACCAGACTGTACCAGACTGTACCAGACTGTACCAGACTGTACCAGACTGTACCAGACTGTACCAGACTGTACCAGACTGTACCAGACTGTACCAGACTGTACCAGACTGTACCAGACTGTACCAGACTGTACCAGACTGTACCAGACTGTACCAGACTGTACCAGACGGTACCAGACAGTACCATACAGTTTCAGACAGTACCAGTCAGTGACAGACAGTTGTACAGACAATTGCACAGACAGTTGTACAGACAGTCCTCGACTTTACAAGTTAAGTAAATTTTACTTTTTTTACTTTATTATCCTTCACAATGGGTTTTGTACCCGTCTTGAGGATCCCCAATTCAAAGTAGAGACAGCAAGACCTGTGAAGTGAAAAATATCACTACTAGGTACTAATGAGTGATTTTTGGGCTTAAGAGTTCCAATAAGGTAACAAATAAGTGAAAATAAGAACTACAAGGTCTACTTTAAATCGCCATGTTTAAAAATAATAACCTTGAAAAGCATTATTTATTAATGATATTTTATTACAATAACATAAAAACAAAATAAGTTTTGATAACTATTGTTGACAGTATACTTTTTGTGAAACTATAATGTTAGGTTTTTAACAACCAAATTGTTGTAAAGTATTATCTTATTTATTTGATCAGCACATATTTGTTGTAGTTTACTAAGTAAATATACCATGGTTTCACGATAAAAAACCATTTGCAAGGGCTCCGTGATATTATGCTGCGGTTTACACGTACATTTTTAATACTCGCCAAATAGATGCAATATGGCTGTCACAATTAACACAATAGAACAAAGCACACCGTTTTTCGTTTGTCTCCGCCGAAAATAAGACTAGTTATGACAAATTGTCACTCAACGAATGAACGGTATCGCTTTATCGTTCAATCATTCATTCACAGCGCGCAATTCGCACCGTTAGTTCCAAGTGCCACTCAGGGTAACAATTCGAACTCTTATGCAACGCTTCTGCAACTATAAATGAGTTGCAATTTTTCTCCCTTTAGTAATATATAGGTTGCATATAAGTTCTAACCACCTATATAGAACTTAATCAAGGTGGATTTTATTACTAAAGGTTCCAAAAAAATACTATATGCAAGCTATTTGTTACCAAATGTGTTACTTGGGTAGTACTTAATCCATGAGCCGTTGATTCCTTAGTCGATGCTCGTCTTCGTAGAACCAATTAAGGTACGGCTAGCACATAGCACGTCGCAAATCGTGTCACTTCCATTAAAAACAAATGTATTGAAATAGAGGCGCACGCACTGCGATACATCGATAATGGTACTCTGGTTCGTGATTGGTCAACGCGCTCCGTTTTTCTATATCTATCTACTCATGCGATGTCGATGTGCTATACATCTTTGGCAAAGCCTACCTTTAGACGACTAAACAATATAGCTTCGTTTCACGTCTCTTGAAAATATAACTGTTATGTTATTTCTTTCATAAAGCTCTGAACAAATTATAGGCTAGCTGCCCCCCAGATGATGATTTCCTATACTTAGATTCCTTCCAGCTCCATGATCAAAAAAGATACATGGTACTACATTATTATGGACACTACATTATTTTTAGTATTGACGACCCAGTTGGCACAATGGTCACCATGCCGGACTGCCAAACACATGGTTGCGGGTTCGATTCCCGCCTCAGACAAGTATTTATGCTTAGATATTTGTCTGTGGTCTGGTTGTTTCTATGTACCTATTATAAGTATATATTTACAAAATAAAAGTATATAAGTAGTATATCCGTTGTCTAGCACCCATGACACAAGTCTAGTTACTTAGCTTGGGTCTAGATAGCGATGTCTAGAATGTCCTGCAATATTTATTATTTATTTATTATTATTTTCATCAAGCGACGGCTTTCCGTTTGATACCCTACTCGATATTGACCTTAACTACCCGTATACCAAAGAACATGAAGATCAGAGCTACGGAACGCAAGTTATCGGAGAACAAACATAAAAACAAGCGAGCGTCTTGCCACTAGACCCGCACTCGCTTCGTTCGTTCGGTCAAATATACGATGTATCGATGTCAAAGGGTTTGCGGTTTCCGTGATCGTGTCTAGACTAGTGTTTAAAGAGGGGGGAGCGGTTCGTACCTACTCATGTGTATTGTCATGTTCCAGGCACAGAATGGCTTCGATGAGCTACGACGGTACGTCAAACAAGGAAGCGATTTCAGCAAGGAATTGGCTTCGATTCTGCAGGAAAGGTAAGTTGGAATTACTAGTTTACAAACCTAGTTGCAGTCAGTAGTTACCTACGAGTAGGTAAGTACATACATATAAGACAATATATGTAACCGGTTTCCACATATGTAAAACACTTTGCCCTGCATTCTCTGCTAATGTCCGCTGACCTTGAATGCTACAAAGTACGCTGATAATGATAATAATACTACATAACGGTACTATCACGTTGAATGAATGCAACTTACAACTGTTATGCATCATTTCATTTCTTCGCGCCAGATGCCTTGCGCCCGCGCACGCGATAAAGTAAGATTATCGCTCGTTCTTACTGACTTTCTATTCCATAAAACAATAAGTAATTTATTGTTTTGCGACCATTCGAGCGCACCCGTTCCACGAACTCTGTTATCGCAATATAGGGACAAAAGAATATCATGTCATGCGCCGTAATTGATTATACTTATATATAATTGCGTGTGTAAGACTTTCACCGGGTGGTCGCGATCGATCGAACGACGACGATCGCATCGTTTACACTGAAGTAAGGGCGCGGCAATGGCCACTAAACTATAATTAGAGCATCGCGATGTGCCGCCAAGTGGGCCACCACGCCAGACTGTTTTAACACACGATCTCAATATTTATCGGCGCCTACGCCAGCCGCCTGCCGCTTGCCGGCTGCCCGCGGTAGGTAGGTCGGCGGAGACATCAAGTAAAAACCGAATTATTACGACACAATGCCTACTATAAGCTTTCTGTATACTAAATAGTAGTTATTCGCTTCCGCGACAGATTGCGAAATGTTTCAGTACTAATGCAGCTACTGACTGGTTTATTTTTAGGGTCGAAGCTGAGCATTACTATTCGAAATGTTTGACGAAACTCGGGGCGAAATTGAGTAAAGCTTGCAAGGAGAGTGTCGGCTCTTGCGCAGACGCATGGAAGCATGTCGCTATTGAGATGGATAAGAGAGCTGAAATACACAGGTAACTAACCACTATTATCATCTTCAACCTCGATTCGGATTTGCAAATTGATTGTTAAGTAACATCAGACTATTATTATGAAACAAACATCTTTAACATTCAACGTTCAAGAGCACGGAAATATTTTAGAGTTTACAACATTTTTCAATACCTATCTAATTCCTTCCCATGAGAAAAACTTTTATATATCTAATTATTTTACAGAAATTACTCAAGCGCTCTATCTGAGGAGCTCGTCAAACCAATGAAACATGTTATTGATAATCAACTAAAGCTTAGGAAGAAGGTAAGGCAAACGGTGTTCAACAAACGCTCAGACATATTCTTGATTAAGAAGTGTGTCCTGCAATATTTATTATTTTATTTATTTATTATTTAATCTACATAAACTCGATGAGCTCACGAAATCAATATATATATATGCCTGAATACTTTTTGAATACAACAGCCTGCACATCTTCGAACGTGTTTTGATAAGTTGCCGCTTTAAATAAATTTCTATAAATATAATTCCAGATAGAAGGTAATGTGGACAAAACGTCGCGAACGCTGACCGACTGGAGAACGGCTGAGGCTAAATCCAAGAAACAATCGCATGCAGCTGCGAGGGAAAACGAAAAACTACAAGACGCTTCGCTGGAGAATAGGTCTGATAATAAAATACGAATACCTACAGTGAACACTTGGCGACACCGATGTTTAATAAAATACATAAAAAAATTATAATTAAAATTACTTAAATAAATGATACATCGGCTCGTTCAAGGCAGAAGGATCCTTCAGTGCGTTGCGAGTTGCGAATTTGTGCCTTAAGCGAATTGTTTCTGGGCTTGCTTTAGGCCCATATTGTGACCTCCTATACGTTTACAGTCGCATATCTCGGAGTTCGAGTGTTGGTCATATACCGCACGCACACTCGGTCCTCAGTGCTGCAAGAGCGGAGCGGCTACATCCGACCAGTGAGAGGGATGCTGCCAAACTGCAAGTCAAGAAGAAGAAGACGGAAGACGCCGTAAAGAAGACTGAAGTCGAGTATTACAATGTGTGTGTACATGCTGAGAGAGCGAGGTATGTAGTACGGTAAAATATTATCTTAGGTTTTACGATTAAAGTATCCAAGTACCTTTGAACACATTGTTTCTAGTATTTTTTATTTTTAGGTTGTCTATTTTTACTCTGATATTTATGTACTTACTGTTTTTTCCAGATTAGAATGGGAGACAAGTGTGGTGAAAGGGGCCGGTATGCTGGAATCTCTTGAGGAAGAGAGATTGGCGCAGTTGAAGACCTCTGCCGACTGCTATTTGAGACTAACTGCCGCCATTCCGGCACAATTGGCTGAGGTGAATAAATTTTAATTTATTTGTTGTTTATCACAGGTAACATTGTAACAATCAAATTTGTAACAAAACCACTAAGTGTACAATAATTTTAGTTTTTTTAAGAACATACACAAAATACACATGTCATTTGGACATCACTTAAGATTTAGAACTTACTTACTTACTTACTTACTCACGCTGGCTCACCGACCCGAAGTGGATCTTGGCCTCTGACACCAAAAGCCGCCACTTGTTGCCACTCGGCTGCATGAAGGGCTTGCAGGTCTTGTTGGACTTGGTCTATCCAGCGATACCTAGGTCTGCCAACGGGCCGTCTCCCCTGAGGTCGTCCTAGATATCCTAAGATTTAGAACTAATTGTTATTAACTTAACTTATTGTTACCACCGTTAAGTTTTTAGATCTAGGATTTAGATTTGAAATGTGTACGTAAATTAAGGTGAAAGGGTACCTGCGCTCTCTCCATAAAAACGTAGTCGACTGTTTCCTCCTTGGATAATGACACTAGCACAAATATTTTTGTGCCATAAAACCTATAACTGCCATGACTATGCCATGACTATTTTTTGTATTTTTTTTATTTTATAATTATCATAGAAATTAAGATTTAAAAAAATTAAAAAAACCATAAAATAGGGCCATGGTCATAGCTGTTATAAGTTTTATGCACCAAAAATATTTGCTCTAGTGTTCATGGAAAAACAGTCGACTACGTTTGTAATAGTTTGTATGGAGAGAGCCTCCGGTACCCTTTCCTCTTAACAATAAACACATTAGCGACAGACGCAGGCAGGTCGCATCACTATAGTTTAGTCTCAGAATACAGATAAAGACCAGAAACCGCGCACGCTTTAGAAACTGAAGCAACAATAACTACACCAAATTGGTGTAGTAGTTATCAGTACTCTATGAGTCGCAGAGGCGTCAAGATACGTTGTGACAAGTGCAGTTTTTCAGCTAATTTTGCCTTGTTGAGTTGTTCCCACGTGTAAAAAACCCAGTGGTTCTACAAAAAAGCAAGAGGGGATCACATTTCATGTGGAAGTAATCCGTTTAAATTTAATTTCCTTTGATAATTGAATTTATTTACCTTCCCCAAAAATGGACTCGTCCATTTCCACGTTGCCACTTTTTTTTTCTAAGTGTTTTCCCCACATTTTTTACGCACGACGGATCGGAACATGCGTACATGCGCTATAGTATAATCACTACATAGTATAAAATAAAGTCGCTTTCTCTGTCCCTATTTCCCTTAGTATGCTTAAATCTTTAAAACGCTTGCATTTACTATAGATACCCAATACCTATAGCTATGTAATAGAGGTGAAATCAATCTTGCGTCCGTATACCGGACGCCGTAAGTCGGTGGACGCAATATTACTATGGGATTTTTTGAGGCTGGATGCAATAAGTATTGCAAGTTATAAATATCATCATATAGCGTTGCGACGCCTGCGTCGCCACGGCATGCGTCGCCACGCCAGGAATCGGTTTTACGTGCGGCTATAGTGAGCTCTAACGATCTGCATCGAAAAACAGCCCTATGTCCATCATTTGCAGTTTCGACCCACTGTGCGTCGCCACGGCATGCGTCGCCACGCCAGAAATCGGTTTTCCGTGCGGCTATAGTGAGCTCTAACGATCTGCATCGAAAAACAGCCCTATGTCCATCATTTGCAGTTTCGACCCACTGTGCGTCGCCACGGCTGAAATCGGTTTTACGTGCGGCTAGATGTTTCACATCAAAAAGAAAAAAAGAATATAAACTAAAATTACAGTATGGCACAATGGCCCTATAGCTAAAATCTCCTTCAGGCATCCAAGCAGGCACTTTAAGATATGTGTTATAAAGTGAAATTGTCACATTTCCAAGCAAAGATATGGTACTTATTAAGAAAAACGTGATGTTGTCTCTATTTAATTAACCTACGCAACGGATTTTGATGCGATTTTTTTAATAGATAGAGTGATTCAAGAGGAAGTTTTATATGTAAAATACATGCATAATATAGCCGTGCGAAGCCGGAGCGGGTCTATAGTAATAATATATTCTTACGAATAAAGAAGTGATTTCATTAATACTGTAAAATTTTTATAATTTTTGAAGTGAAAACTTCTTATGGCGCGTTGGGCACTTTTGTGGGTGAGCATTTTCAGCCGTTCTCGTTATACATGAACTAGTTGTCTCGGCAAACGTTGTTTTCCCATATATAAAAAAAAACATACTAAGCGGTTCAGCCGTTAAGGTAGAGTTTGGCAACTAATGACACCGTGACACGATTGACATCAATATTTATACATATATTATTATATTAGAACGCCACACAATAATTGTTTTGTCTTCCCGGAACCTCTCCATTAAAACTTGAACTTGTATCAAAAAATTAAATGGTATTAAAGTTCAAATTGACTTTTAAGTATTATTACGAATCGTTTGTATGGGAATTGGGAGTTTAGACAAGTGTTCTTTTTAGACATTTTCAAGTAATTTTTTGAATTTTTCTCAGTAAGTACCTTCCTCGTACTTCAAGAAATATTTTAAAAAATAATTAGCATAATCGGCTAGCCGTTCTCGAGTTATGCGATTAGGAACACCAGGTTTATTTTATAGAAAACTTGTATGAGAGAATATAGAAAAGTGTTGTTTTTATACGCTTTGTTTTTGGACACACTGCAGTGCATGAAAAAAAAGCGTAACGCGGCTTCTGGTTTTGTTTTGTATTCTGAGAGTTTAGTCTAATTTAGAGCATTGTACGATTACCTCTGTATCGCTTATACCTACTGCAATATATATTACCAGCTTTGTCCATACTATTGTCTAGTGTTCGCCAATTTTTCTCTTTTGCCTCGGAAATGTATTAATTAATAATAATTAAGTAAATGTATTGACAGGCAACGAATCTTCTAGTAAATCCAATAAATAACGCGGACGCGACGACCGACATGAAGGTGGTACGAGGAGTTCGATCCGCGCCAGCTGGAGCGAGCGAACAGCTGCTACCTGACTTCTACTGCGAACATATTACCTTGGCTATGAACAGGGAAAGACGTAAACAAGTTAGTAACATAACTATTGTTCGTATACTTATACCTAATATTTAAGTAGGTAGGTACCTACTTACCTACACATTCCTTTCTTATGTTTAGACATCGTACCCTCCTTACCCTTTCTCAACTTCTTATCCATCCTAAGGTTGCCTGTAAGAGATCGTTTCTAGTGATAACGCCGCCCTTAGTAATACTTAGACTTAATTTTTTTATATTATATACTTTAAAAATGTATCTAGTAAGCTCATCGGTCGTACCTAGATTTCATATCTTAATAGTGGTACATAATAGCAACAATGCGGATCTTAGCAACTGACCTTATTATTTAGTCCATCAATTTTTCTAATATACTTAAGATATTAAGTAAAACGTTCATCACGTAGGTAAATACATTTTCTAATATTATCCAGGCTTTACTAAAGATTCTCCAGCTGGTGAAACAGGATAATGACAGGGAACGGAAGTCTAAGCAAGGATTAGAGAAATTGTCGATGGCAATCAAACAAACACCAACTTTTGGCAATGACGACTCTCAACAGAACGTTGCTGATAAATTGTACCACGTAAGTATAATTACAACACCTCTTATACGTGATATAGTTACATTCTGCATTATCCATTTTCAGGAAAACATCTTTCTACTTTATGTTTACAATTACTTGCCACCTTGGGCACAGCACAGTAAACTCAACTTGATTTGAAATCTTTTAAAAATATTTGTAAATATGAAATTTTCAGATGAAAAGCATGCTGACCTACTTAGAAGCAGTACGATACAAGATAACAGCTAGCCTAAACGAGCTGGACAACAGACCGCCTACTGATCACCCCCTAGCTACTCACATACAAGTTGTCAGAGATAAGCAGGGTCTGCAGCAAAGTATATTGAAGGTATTGAACCTATGAGTTATATCACGTTTGTATGGAGAAAGACCCCGGTACCCTTTCCACTAAAACATATAATGTTTTATGGCACAAAAATATTTATGCTAGTGTCATTATCCAGAGAGGAAACAATACCAAAAACATATAATATTATTACGAAACAAAATAAGTTTCTAGCAAATATAGTAGGTATTTTTTTTACATATTTTTTCATAATATCTTGAATTTCACTCATTATGACAACCATTGTGGGTTATCTTTCAAGCAACATGTTGTATAGCTAGGTACCTACTCTAAGTACCTACTACCTACTCTTATAAAAGCTAAACGTTTTGCATAATACAATGACTGAGAATAGTTTAACGTTTCTGGTAACGTGTCTGTCTTCCATCAGGTACCATGGTTACAGTCGGATTATCAGAACGAAATAAACAAGAACCTTCAGCCAAACTACAGCGCGTTGACGAAGAGCGTTAACGGAGGCGAGGACAGAGAGAGGAGAGACTCCATCATGAGTCGGGCTTCCAGCAAGCTTAGGATTGAACACTTATCTTTTAGAAGGTAAGTAACAAAAGAATATAATCAACACAACACACTAGAAATCCTTGTCCATGGTGGGACCTGCAACCGAGTTAACACGTGACAACACAGCTTTCTCCGGTAAATATCAATACAACTTAGTTGTAAAAAAAAACTGTCCCGTGGGGAAGTAGCTCAGTTGGTTGGTATCACCGCTACGGTGAAGTGAATCGTGGAAATATCCTCCCGGGATGAAACATTATTTTTCGAACGAATTACAATTACCTCTTTCATCTCAAAGATTTTGTTATCGATCCACAGAAATACAGAACACAAAAGTGCGCCAGTGACGCCCGTTGTATCCGACATCACAGCCCCGGTCATAGCCAAGTCTCAGAGTATAGACAATCCGGCGCCCACGCAACCGCCAGAGAGCCCGCTCGACTGGAGCGAGAGAGGAGCAGGGGATGGACTCTCTAACCAGCACGACAGCGATTTTGGTGAGCAACCATTTACGATACATTTTAAATCCTATTTACTCAAATATATAAGCTTGTGTTAGACTTTTGACCCGATTGCAAAGGAGCATGGTATGTAGATAACGCTGGTGTCCTGGAATAAGACAAATCATATTTTTTATTTCGATTTTCCTAAGGTATTGGAACTTACACGAGGAAACCCCAGGGCGCAGCTAGTAATACAAAGTCAATATTATTTAGTACACACGACACACATCGGTTCTTTATCGATCGATCTATATAGTGGTGACGTAATCTGTGGCCGTCACTTAAAATTAGTACAAACATAATTATTTTGTAACTACATCTTAACAATGCTTTTATAACTTCGAAATATTTGAAAAATAATACTCTAATATTGTTTATGTCCAGACGAGTTTTCGTCCCAAAGCGACAGCTCGAGTGACCTGACTGATCACATGTTGAAGAATGATAGCAGCAATGGAACAGCTCAGGCACCATCGATGGGTAAATGTCGTGCCCTTTACACGTACGAAGCGAGGTTGAACGATGAACTAACTCTTTCACCAGGTGAATATAGTTATTGAATTTTTTATTATACCAATGGACTTTCTATACGAAAAATACGCATTTTTAGCATAAAAGTCTAAGTAGTTCAGCATATGCAAAGGAAAAGGAACCAGTGAGAACAAACGATGTTTTACGGCGAAGTAAAACTGTTCATGGGCCTAGAAATCACCACTATTGGAATGTTGCAGACATTCACCATTCTTCAGTAGAACACAATACATGGAGTGACGCTTCACTACCGACCGAAGCCGTCACTACTAGGAGGTGGACCGTGGACTGTACAAGTGTACACTCTGTCTCTAGTGGGACATATTCATGGGGCAATGGCTTACTTTTACGTACTTTTATCTTCAAGCATGAACGCTCTGTGTGTGAAACATATTATTATTACAATACTTTACAATATTTATAATGTCTGTGTTTTGAGTAGTGCTATGCGAAAATTATTGTTTTTTTATTTATTTGATTTACTTATGTTAATTTTGTCTAAAAAGAACGCTTACTTATACATTTTCAAAGATGATTACTCTAACTCAAACTGCGTCAGTCAGTTTTGAAGAGATAATTGATTCTTACATATTTTGTTGGTAGGTATATTATATTATATTTATTTTCAGGTGATATCATAAATATACACGAGAAACAAGAGGATGGATGGTGGTCGGGAGACTTGAAGGGGTGCTACGGAACATTTCCATCGTCCTATGTCGAAGAGATAACTACTTGCATTTAGTTATATATACCTACCTAACATATATATACCTACCTACATCGGATAACGGTGACAAATATTCTAATGTTAGAAAATTTTAAATTGACATTTATAATCCTATCCTACTAATATTATAAATGTGAAAGTTTGTGTGTGTGTATGTTTGTTACTCCTTCACGCAAAAACTACTCGACCGATTGCAATGAAACTCTGTATGTAGATAGCTGGAGACCTGGACTAACGCCTTACGCGGGTGAAACCGCGAGGCGCAGCTAGTTTTAATATAAAAGTTATCTAAAAGGTAACATTCACCATTATTCATAAACATGACGTTTAAATTAGCGTTACAATATCGATATTGAACGCACACAAACAAATGGATTTCGAGCTTTACGAAATAAAAACAAAAAATATAGTAGCTAAATAAATAGTAAATTTTGTTATAAGTAACTAAATAATTTAAGTTCTTCAGTTGTATATCATCTCATATAAATACTTATTGTTGATTAACTAAGTAGTAGATACCTACTTTAAGTACCTGAAGGATAACTGAAGTGGACGTCCCTACAATCAAATAAAATAAAGTATGCCAGGATTGTCAGTCATTTTGAAATAAACAATAATAATCATTCCAGGACAGTTTCTTCCCTACCAAATGTAGCTGGCACGTTAATAACTGCATTCAAAGAACAAAAGTTACTGCGGCGAACCCAAAATTCTAAATTTTTATGTTTTTTTATTTCACTTTTACGGATTGGAAAGTATACCTAGATAATTCTATATTCTAAGTGTACTTTTTTATTCAAAAAGTTAATAATTTATGAAAATGCACATAGGTAATTTTTCAATAGTAATGATGACAAGGTACTTTTCAACCTAAAATACTGAAGTTTTAAACTAAAGACATTTATTTGTAGATAAGTATTTAACTGTACCTATATTATGTATAAATACTATGTACAGTCGGAATACCAATTAGCTGAACCCCACGTGACCCAGAGGTCACTCGCACATCTGTAAGGTAAGATGAATAAAAAAAATAACAAAATAGATAATATAATTTAACAGAAGTGCGAGTCAGCTCTGGGTCACGTGGGGTTAAGCTAATTGGTATTTTAACTGTACATACATAGGTATAAATAACGAAATGTAAGGTACCTATCTAATATTTGATGATATACACATATGTAGTAGGTACATACCTACTGTGTTGTACCTTTATGATAATATTTATGTAGGTGTCTCATTTCGAACCGAACAAGTAAATTAGTAGGTAATAGTAACCTATACCTACCAACGATGTTACTATAATAATAATATAATATATAAAGAAAATATCGAGAGATAAAGTAGCCTTTAATTAAGTATGTGTATTTAGTAATATGTACCTACCTAGTATTTATACCAAGTTTCATCAAAATATAGATGCAGTTGTTTTTACTTGAACTGCCTTACAAAAATACCTTCTATTTCTTGTATTTTATAGGTACCTACCTAATGTATATTTACTTAGATAAACTTTGGTGATACTTACTTATATTTTTTATTTAGTAATTCTTTTTTTGTTTACCTAATAGTTAATAAATACTTAATGATAAATTATGATAAAACTTTATAGAATATTTCAATTATATGTAATTTTAGCAATAATTATATAACTTATAATTAATAATTGTAACTAATCGTGTAAATTATTAGCTAATTTTCTAAAAATTGAGCCAAAGTGTTGTTTAATGAATGATAAATAAATTTTCGATAAAAAAATTGTAAGTTTTTTATACACGTTACACCTAAACCCAAGAATTAATCGTACCTACTACATTGTGTAACGAGGGTCGAAAACATAATATTTCCAGAGTGGGTACACTGTTTACAGTGTACCCACTCTGGAAATATTATGTGTGGTTTACCACACGAAGACTGCAATAATATTGATTCCCTCGAGTATGCGACACATTAGTACTTTGCGTCATGTCATATCTCTGAATAGATAATAGTTCTACGGTCATTAGTTTTTAATAAAACACAAGTTTGGATGACAACAAATTATTTAATAGTTGACTATTTTCTTACGATTACAATTTTGGCCACAGAGGACATTATATCCAAATCGTAGTTTTTATTATACTGTAGAAAGACTAGATTAAATTATGAAAAAACTGTTTGAAGTACCTACTTTGAAGATGTTTTACAAAAACAACATTTTTGATCAGATTATGAAAAAATATAGGTACAAAAATAAGTTAAGCACATGGTAGGCTTCGATCAGGGCTAGAAGCACATTTAACCTTTCTTTCGAAAATGTGTGGACTAATCAAGTTTTGCCAAATTAAATAAGCAGTCAGTAAAATTTAAACCAGCTAGGTACCTCATAAAGAAGTTGATCGATGACGACGGCGACGACGACATTGTAGACAAAAAGCGTTGCGTTCTGTTTGATAAAACGTTAACCCCACGAGGCGATATCGCTGTTTGTCGTCGCGGACAGGCGTTTCAATACGTTTAACGTTAAAGCTTACAACTCAGGGTAGGGATACAACATGTTCTATAAACAATAAGAAAGAAGTCACCACAATTTTCAGTTCTAATTATTATATTTAGAATTGTATTCTACTACAATGCATTTGATACATAGGTACAACTGTGTTAACATACATACAAGTTTTTTGAAATATATAATACTATACTTAATGAATTTACGCGTTAATAAAACAATTCTCAAACAAATACTCATCGAGAACCTCAGCAGTGCAGACGAATGTATTTTTTTCTGTCTCAACACTTTTATCAAGTTTGTCCAACGTGTTGCTTTCTGCGAGATCAAAGTAAACAAAAAGTACTTCGTCTGCGTAGGCTTTTGTAAGAAAGATACTGGCTCGGTGTTAGTTTATAGAATTCGGCAGTTTCCACTGGCAATTATACAATTGACTACAAGTTTATATAAAATAGTTACATATACCTATATGCGGGCAGTGGAAACGTTATCCTACGTCTCAGTGGGGCAGTGCAATGTAAATATCTTGAAATTTCAACGTTCGTAAGAATATGGCAGTTTCCAAAGAGATTTTACATAAAGTATGGCAGATTCTTATTAATTAAAACTACTTGCTAATTTTAACTCGTAAAATTGAATCGTGATTAGGTATATCTTATATTATTTACCAATTATATGTAAAGAGGTAAACAGGCTTTAATTGATTGTTAAAGTTAGGGATTCTAATACTGCTATAAATGGCACTGCTTACATAAGGAATTTAACTTACCGAAATCAAAGAGAATAACTAAATTTTCAAGAAAGATCCAAATAAAATCCGTTCACCCTTGAGACTACCAAAATCTCACTTATTTTTAACGGCTGAAATAATTAATTAGTGAAAAGAAGTCACAAAAATAAGTATCTTTTGGGCCGGGCTCGTCAGAAGAGACAAATATCCCTATATAAATAGCGTCATCTATAGAAATATTTGGAACTACTTTAGAAAACCAGCAGTTTTCTAACCCCCAGAGTGTTTCCAGCGACCGCAACAGATGGCGCCACCGCTACGTACGTACCTCCAAAACATATTAATGTTCTTGTTTAGGTACTTCCGCTTCAGTACCTACATACATATATTATATAAATACGTCTGTATCTAACTAACTAGATGAGAGACAAGAATTACGTCACACATTAAAGTTCACAATATTGATATCTTTCAGAGTAAGTATAGTTCTAATAAATGGACATTATATATTTCGGCTATCATTTTCAAAGATTTTATTCAATGTCCTAGCTAACTTAAGCCCCAACTGTTACGGGCTATCTTAAAATATACCTTACGTAGTACGTACATATTAAGAATTGATTTTATGCCCATTGTTGTTAAAATTGTACATGTTTTACTTTATAGGCAGTGGTGTTTGTTTGTATAATAGTTGGCAGTACGTTATGATCTTTGAAGGTGACATTAAGACAACATGTTTGTATGATAGTTGGCAGTACGTTATGATCTTCGAAGGTGACATTAAGACAACATGTTTGTATGATAGTTGGCAGTACGTTATGATCTTCGAAGGTGACATTAAGACAACATGTTTGTATGATAGTTGGCAGTACGTTATGATCTTCGAAGGTGACATTAAGACAACATGTTTGTATGATAGTTGGCAGTACGTTATGATCTTCGAAGGTGACATTAAGACAACATGTTTGTATGATAGTTGGCAGTACGTATGATCTTCGAAGGTGACATTAAGACAACATGTTTGTATGATAGTTGGCAGTACGTTTTGAGCTTCGAAGGTGACATTAAGACAACATGTTTGTATGATAGTTGGCAGTACGTTATGATCTTCGAAGGTGGCATTAAGACAACATGTTTGTATGATAGTTGGCAGTACGTTATGAGCTTCGAAGGTGACATTAAGACAACATGTTTCTTTTTTTAGTTTCGTTATCAATTGGATGAAAAAAGTTTCATAAAAAATAAAAACGTGAAACTTAAAACGCCTCTCATTCATACGGGGATTGAAAAATAAAACAAAATAATAAAGAAACTTTGATTATATAAAATTAACAATAACAATACAACAATATCGATAGTCACATAAAACTAAAATAAAAAACGTTCTTTTGAAAAAAAAAATTGTGAAATTAAAATGGTGTAGTAGTATTGGGTAGTTGATGTATATACTTACCTACCTACTTATACATAATATAGCAATCGAAACAAACTTATTATATTAACCAGCTTGCTCTTGCGCAGCTCTCGTGCCGTACCTACGTATTTATACGTATACCTACTACTTGTATATGTATCTAACTAACTTCATAGCCGCCATTCAATCAGTTTCATTCAAAGTTTACAATATTAACACTTATATAAATACGTTTAAACTATATGAATATAATATTATAATATAGATCATTCCAGCTATAGTATTATAAAATTAGGTAAGTGCACTAAATTTATAGTTAATTAATATTAAATTGGAAATAATTAAATAGTTTAAATGCGATCGACATTAGTTTGTGTTTACATTTCGAGGCATATTTATTTAATGAACATAACATCGTAAGGACTAGATATTGAGCTTTATTACTTATAATAAAGAGGAGACAATTACATATAGGTATTAAGTGTACTGTGTCTTCGATTGTGTGAAGTTTTGCCTTAAAACACAGTATGTGTACATACACACACACACACGCGCGTCTTGTGCCTCGATGTCAATAAGGCAATATTTTAGTTCAATTTGGGCTTTAGGTAGGACTATTGAAGATGTTCCATATATATATATATATATAGTGAACAAGAATAAGATAAAAAGTTCCACTTAATACCAAAACACGTATCTAAACTACTGACACATAGATTAACTTGCTTACATTATATGACTATAACTACGAGAGATACAAGTTGAAAATATAACGATGAAGGTTGAAATCGTTATATATACTTAGGTAGATAGGTAGGTATATGGCGTTGTAGGCGATTAAATAACCATTACCTACCTCTATGTAACTAATCTTATATAAATAATATAACGTATTAAAAATAGAACATTGTGCTCCTACAGTTATATAATAGGTATTAAGGTGGCATTCAATGATTATTGATACGTTTCACGCAATGTTTTTATATTTAAATACATAGTCTTTGTAATCAAGTTTCCGGAAATTTAGGTTTTTTTCTTTTGCGAGGACAAGAATTTAATATATTAAGATTGTTTTGAAAATTATTTTATTTTATTTTTAAAGACTTTTCGTTTTCGGTCCGATTAATGATAAGTAAATAATTCTACAAAAAGATAATTGCGTGAAGAGTGTCGAAAATCATAAAAGTGCCTCTTATAAATAAACTTTGGCCTAAATAAAAACAATTTATCACAAATAAAGAATGTAGCCGTAAGGCTGACCATTTGAGATTTTAATTATCTTAAATTATAATTTCAAAATAAATTCGAGTCTGCTTCAAGCGACTCAACGGTCAGCGAATCACAATCAGAGGGAAATTCATCACTCATTCGTTCCCTATAACATAAGCTTTGCTCAATTTGGAATAAAAAACTTAAAAGAATTACCCTCAAGGACAAAGTTAGTTTATATACAATATATAGAACAGCATTTAGTGCCATTGTATTTGTATTTGTAAAGAAATTCGTTCGTGATCAAGTCAATACTAATCTAGACTAGAGATTGTTTACAATCGAAGACAATCTTAGAGAGTGTCTCACACCTCACCTCACTACCAACTCGCATCCTATGTATCGTAGCACGCACGTCGCACGCACGGTACGAGCGAGCGAGCATCACATTCCTACAGCTATGTCCGTCTTCTCTCCCCTACACAAGTTTTTCATCTTTATTCATTGTTACTTTTTATTCGAATTTCAACAATACAAGATGTCAACGAAATATCACCTCAATATTTTATTTAAAATTGAGCGACAAATAGGTGATTATACACATTTTAGTTGACAGTACATATTTTAGTTGATGTAATTCATTTCTATATATAACTTTATACATGTAAAGTTGACTCGCTCAATTACTGAATTGAATCAGTTTGGGGTACTCGAGCGATTTTATAAGTCATAGAGACTAACGAGCGTTTAGCACACACGCAACTCACAGTGGTCCGTAGGTTCACTTGTACACAAGCCAGTTCCGAGGGGGAATGTCGGGATCTAAAGCAGATCATGTTACTCTCAAGGATTCTATGTTAGTGTAGGTATCAAGTTTCATCTAAATAGGTCAATAATCATAAGTTTCAAACGAATATGTCGTTACAAGCGAAACATCTTGCCTCTATGTGATATTAATGTAGATAAATATTCCGACGTCATCGCAAGTGTCGCAGGTGAAGCCACGGACCATTACTAGTTGCTAAAGACGACACGAATGGACGAGACAACATTTCGACGTAATAAGCCTGAACGTGTCACAATCCAAAGAGTAGCAATAAACATCGATTCCATCATATTCATTGCCAAGTCATTTCAAGTAAGATACAATAATAATAACAATGAGGGTTATTGTTTGTTTATGGTGCCCGCACATTGATACGCGCCGAGCGCGCCGCATTTTTGCCGTCCACGGAAAAAGGAACCTTATTATAATAGAAATAGGGTACATTTATTCATTTATTTATTTCAGAGTCGGCCGCCTCTGACGATGCGGACGACTTTGATGACGTCATCGGAAATATAAATGTAGATACCTTATCTCTATTATTATAAGGTACCTTTTTCCGTGGACGGAAAAAATTCGACGCGTTCGGCGCGTATCAATCTGCGTCCACCTTTAGAGTCCAAAACTTGAAATAATTACTAATTGTAAGTAAATAACGGCATTCATTGCATGTACTTAACTAGTTGATTAGTTATTGGGTAGGTATGTGTTGTTACTGATGTTTGCGAGGTGTTGGCTCGCGCCAGCCCATCGTCCATCGCCCACAGAAGCCCGGGGCATGTGCTCCACGAGAGATATCCAACGTTGCTTGACCCACGCTACACGTTCACAACTATACATCTCACTAACTATGCCGTGAACTCCGTTACGTAATATCTAACATAATATAAACAATAAACTATGATTACAACATATATGTGTATACAGTGTGTAACGAGGTAAGTAGGTACTTCTTACACCCGGGAGATTCATAAAAAAGAAAAAAAATTGCATGAAAATAAATGAATCACCCTAATTTACTGAAAATTTAAGAAATATATAAGATGTCGCAACACCATTACTGGCTCTTAGGTAAATAACGGTGAAATGTATTTAATTATTTTACATATTTTCATATTTGTTAGGTCGCGAACCTAAGGGGGACTACATGGTTTTTGTTACACACTGCATACGCAAATAATAAAGAACCTACTCGTTTTTTCGACGGCATTTAAAATAATAGGTTAAATTATTAGACGAACTCAATGTAATGAAAGAAATCGAGGTCGAGGTCGAGGTCCGGTAATATCTGAAACAAATATATAAGCATTACTTAATATATTTATTTACTTAAGTTTTTCTCAATTTGTCCATTATATCTATTTAAATAAAAGAAAGTCGTGTTAGTTACACTATTTATAACTCCAGAACGGATGAACCGATTTGGCTGAAAATTGATGGAGAGGTAGCTTAGAACCAGGAAAAGGACATAGGATACTTACTATTTTTTTTTTTACGCGGGTGAAATTAAATATACCTACGTACGAAATATTCTTTTTTTTTTTCGATATTCAAACGAGACCGGGACTTACGCGGGTGAAATTAAATATACGAATTATTCCATATTTAAACCCGCATAAGTCCCGGTCCCTTGGGAATATCGGGATATACACTATTATGTATTCTGTGACGTTCGTCTTTGTTGTAAGGCGTTCGACCGGGGGGTTTTCTCGAGCGGCTGCAGTTTTTTTGTTGATTACTCAGCACCTACTAATTGGATTTTGATGTAAAGTATACGGACACTGGACAGTATACCACGACTTTCCTCAAATTTCACTTGGTTTAGGCGTTTTTAATTGTGTATTATGTAACAAACAAACAGACAGACAGATATATTTTTGTTCTACTACTTTTTCGAAGTCCCACAGACCCATTTTTTTTTGATTTGCTGTATTTTATAAAAATCAATGCCACTTTTCGTTGTAATTTTATAACTCAAGAACGGGCGCACCTATCCAAACCAAATGTTTAAGCTTTGTTCGGACTATTTAGTAGATGGTTTATGTGAAGTTTGCACAAAATCGGTCGAGCGGTTCTTCATTTATCACATTTTTTTTATATGGCAAAACAACGTTTGCCGGGACAGCTAGTTATTATTAAATACTTATTATTCATCAAGAGTATTGAACGAGATATCGATTGGTATCAATGTAAATTCAAGTTAAATTATATAATTATATTCGCAACATGCCATATGTAATGTAAGTATAAAGTTGATATTCACTCGTTTACACTTGAATTCCGTCAACTTCACAAGAGGTAAGTTGGTTTGTTGAAGACATATTCTGAATTACTTACTCTGTGTTTGATTGAACAATGCGTGTTACACACAAACATGTACCTACTACCTATTTTGTTAAAATAACCCTAAACGAAGTTTAAATAATATTGTGATGGTTAGTATTCTAAAGTCACGTATTAATAATAATGTAAGATTTATATTTCTTAATTCGTAATATATATAATCAAAACGTAAATAAAACGTATGTGTTGAAGTGTATGTAACATATATGTCGTGACTTACTTAACGCATGACTCGTATATGTTCCATGAGATCATCGTCGGAGTCTGTGTGTATGTGATGGTCGGAGGGCAACACAGTGAGATGGGTGGAGTCACTATGTAGCGTGGAGTACTCGCCCACGCCGGCCACGCCGGCCACGTGGCTCGCACCCAACATGTGTCTACAGTAGTCGCACATGACCACGTTGGAGCCATCACCGTTCACGTTACCATCACCACAACCCTCGGTACAGTTCCACTGGCCACACTGTGACCGCAGCTGCAGCGCCTTCAAGTATGCCTGTAACACGGTAAACATAACATGCTTACAATTACTGTATTATACAGGGCTCAATTTTTACATGGGCCTTCAGGGCTATATTCTAAACTACAAGAGATAGCGAAAGATGCTGGAGAGAGTCGCATGCCCGATTTTTGACAAAAACTTAAAGTGCATCATTATATTATTAGAACGGTCACTACCCTAGCCAGGAATCGAACCATTTAATTTAAAAAAATAAATATTTAATCTATATTTTTGTATCAATAAATAGTGTTGCTGATAGACATGATAGTATGGTAAATCCAAGGAAATAGCTATAACAAGCCAGCTATATAGCCCTGAAGGTCCATGTGATAATCCCCCTGTTATATATGCTCGACTGGTCTACCATACATTAATACTACAACTACAACAACTCACAGACATTGTGTAATGTAGTACCTACTAACCTAGTAAGTATATATGTGTATAGTGTTGTGCTATGTTAGATAGATCGGACACTTGTTTACTATATGTATGTATGTATACGCTGTTGATGAAACCGGCTGTAATGTAGAGACGTTCCTTCCTCCAGCGAGCGTAGCGTCGTACCAACAAACACCCTGCGCCTGCGACGTGCGACGCTTGTTACAGTTAACTTGGTATTATGGAGCTATCCATAGAAACTTAAGTGGGTTCAGTAGTTTTAGATTGTTAAAAAAATTGCTTAAATTAAATGTAATACCTGTGAGATGACGTCACCGTGTGCTGTACGGACCTGATATAGATACCGATATTTCTGTTGCATCAGTTCCTGGCGTTGTTCCCGTGTCAACACAGGCCGAGGTGGAGGCTTTGCAGACCGCTTCTGACCGTGTATACCTTGTTTACATATAAACATATATATACATATTAAAATATGTAGTTAATAATACCTATAACTGATCAAGTACTTGTCAGTTGCCTACTGTGCGTATACATATAGCTTAGATGTCCTCAAGTTGCGAGTGAATAGATCCTACTCACCGACCGATCGACCGTATGTGTGATAGTCGTCAAACCATCTATCACTTATTATTTGTAATAAAAACAAATAGTCTGTGTCGTGAAAATAAGTAGACCGACTGATATTAAAGTAATACGAGGGCATTTTCTGATACGGACTTAAAATGTATTTACGCAGAGAGTAGGTAACGGGTAGAGAGTAACACTTGTAGATATAGTAATATAATATACGAACTCTGTTCGTGGTGTATGCCTTTAGCAGTGGCGAGAGATTGTACGAGCAGGCCGATGATTGTGAGAGCTGGCCACGCGGCTAGAGTCAACCACGAGAGGGCACTGCACGGGGCCGCTTCAGGCATCTCCAACTTCGTTCGCTGCCATACCTAATAACACATTATAACATTATATAATATATAATAAAAACCGGCCATTGAGAGTCGGACTCACGCACGAACGGTTCCGTGCCAATATATTCTGTTTTTAGTTTTAGTTGTTATAGCGGTGCGGCAACAGAAATATAAGCCTAGTTTGTACCTAAATCAGACAATATTAAGAATAGAGATAGATGTTTCCTTTTGTATGAATACAAGCGACCCGCCCCGGCTTCGCACGGCTATATAATGCATGTATTATACATGTAAACCGTCCTCTTGAATCACACTATCTATTTAAAAAAAACCGCATCAAAATCCGTTGCGTAGTTTTAAAGATCTAAGCATACAAAGGGAAATAGGGACATAGAGACGGCGAAAAGTGACTTTATTTTATACTATTTATACAAATAAAGTTGTTTTGTTCACTGTACTTGTACTAGAACTAAAACCATATCGAAATAAATTCATACTTGTACGAATGTTTTAGAGAACTTTTTGTAAGTATTTTGAGTCTAACACAAAAATATTTAACGCCGTTTTATCGAAATAGTCTGAAGCAAATAAAGGATTATGCCAGACAATTATTTACGTCTAAAAGCGCATTCAGACGCGGCTCTCTCTTATAACTTAAATTGTTGTTATGTTTTGTTGTGCTGTTTGTTTGTAGGCGAGTTCTTTTCCAACATTCTGATATTTTATTCAATGTTGAAATTATTTGTCCTTTTTAAGCTTATACAAAGTTAAGTCGAAAAAAGGCGGTATAGGTGTTTCAAGAGGCGTGGGTGACGACATGCGTGAGACGGGACGGTCTATGCAGATACCAGTTAAGGCTGCTTACGCTGCTAAACGCAACGCGCCAGAAATACCCGTCGCTTACAATTCCATCTAAGCACTTCTGAGAAAAACAAAACACATTCGTAACAGTCAACAATTTTTGCCAACGAAGGCGACCGGTGCCGGTAGTAACTATTAAGTAGGCTGTGTACCAAGGTCGTTGGCGTATGGAGCCCCCTTAATATAGCGATCTAATATATAGCCGCGTGTGTAAATGAACCGGGTCCGAAGCTCCGCGGCCACAAGTACGACGAGGCGCGATGACGACTCATGTATCGCGTGCTACATGCTGTTCACTTACCATCGGGTCATCGAGACGCCATCATCACCTACAATATATCAACTAAACTCACCCACTTCAACATCAGCGACCGTTCCACGTAGTAGTCCACTGATGTCGCCACCGCCGCACCACCATACAGGCATGTCCCGAATATTGTCAAAACTATAAACACACACACACACACACACATACAACATATACATTAGTTATGTAACATTATTCATTATAACAATACCCGATTCATAATGAACAATATTCATCGTTACTTATTCTATAAATGCGGAAATACCCCTGTCTGTCTGTCTGTCTGTAACGTATTCAAGTCTGAACCCCTCAACTAATTTTGATTCAACTCTCCAGCAATTACACGGTGATGTGCATATATCATAAAGAACGCAACCGCGGCGTAATCTCTTTGATGAGGTGACATCCATCTAACTGATCAATCCTGACAATTATAGGCATCTATTCATGATAAGTGACCTAAATCTAATACCATCTATCACGCTTCACCGAAACTGAATCGCCGTACGGTAGGCCTGAAGGTAGCGCTAACTAGATACGGACACGGATTGCATCGCCTTTGTATTTGGTTCAGCTATTCTGTTAAGATGCAATTAGATTGACGAACATATCTATCTGAATCAAGATATATATCTCAAACTATTCAGATTAGACTCAATCAATGGATATAGTGAAGTGATTCTCAGTGAAGCATCGATGTCTATAATAGAGGCGACACGCGAGCGAGGCGGACGACGCGATCTCCGTTCAATATATTTTAGGTACAGTATATGAGTACAGGTAGGTACCTACGGAAACTTCCAACTAAAGGAGAGTTTCAACCTTCTTATTTCATAATTAAGTGATCAAGCCTACATTCTGCATTTAAAATGTTTGGGTACAGGACATTTTCAATAATTATTATTGTAATAGTACTGTTCGTCACATCACAGTATTTCAAGATATGTATGACGGCATCAGGACGCAAATTAAGAGTCCCGCAGGGTTGAGCAAGTCGTTTGGCGTTAAAGTAGGAGTCCATCAGGGATCAGCATTGAGCCCCTTAATTTTTAATATATGCATGGACTACATTGCACGTGACATCCAAGCTCCAACTCCCTGGTGTTTACTATATGCGGACGATGTGGTCATATCCAGCGGAAACGTCCCCGATCTACAACAAACAACTTAACAAATGGTTGGGAACGATCGAACGATATGGTTTAAGGGTCAGTAGATCTAAGACAGAGTTTATGGAGTGTGACTACGGTGGTCAAGAACTTGTCGGACAAAATGTTTACATTGAAGGAAGTCCCCTTCCAAAAGTGTCACACTTCAAGTACTTGGGCTCTATACTCGCTACTAACGCGTGCATAGATGACGATGTTAACAACCGTGTTAACGCTGCGTGGCTTAAATGGCGGTCGCTCTCGGGAGTGCTGTGTGACCCGCGCATGCCACTGAAGACAAAGGGAAAAATATACAAGACGGCTGTGAGGCCGGCTCTGATGTATGGGTCTGAGTGCTGGGCTGTTAAAAAAGTACACGAACAGAAACTTCACGTCAACGAGATGAAGATGCTGAGATGGGCTGGCGGCGTCACTCGCATGGATAAAGTGCGGAATGAGTATGTAAGAGGATCGTTTAAAGTTGCCCCGATCACTGAGAAACTTACGGAAAATAGACTGCGCTGGTACGGTCACATATCTAGACGCGAAGAAGATCACGCCGTGAACAAGGCACTGAACATCCCAGTGAAACCTAGGGGTAGAGGAAGACCACCCGATACATGGTGGACAAGCATGGACAAGCTGATGAAGTCGCAGAACCTTAACCACTTGACAACCCAGGATCGTACGACCTGGCGCAAAAATACGAGGAGGCCCGACCCTGGATAAACCGGGATAAGGGAAAGAAGAAGAAGAAGTAATAGTACTGTTCGTCCCGCCGCCCGCCGACTACGTCTATACTCCCAATCGGTAGGTAGGTACATGTTTTATACCTCGACATGTCGTCCTATGAAGTCTTCGGATGATTTCTATTCTAAAACTTTATTGTATCATAATATTCGAAACGTGGCACTTTGGGACATTATGTGACAAAATAGGTTTGTCTATTTGTCCTATAGAGAAATATAAAGGTTCCATTGAATAAAAATCATCAAAATAGCGCAGCTCTCGATTTGGTTACTGTTACTTTTGCTATCTTTTTAGCCCTTTTATACTCTGCTAGGTCATCCTCAGTGTTCGAGACCTTTTAAAAGCTGTTTTCTTTTCCTTATCGCTCGATAAATTGCGGTAAGAAAATAGTTTAAATATACACGGTGTAACAAGGGCGGTGGATCATCGGTTGTTGGGAGGCGGGGACCTCAGTGCCTATCGCTTTAACCCCCCTGTATGTTTTGCAATATTCACTGGTTCAAAAGATATTTGAACTTTTAAATGGTTCTAAAAAAAATCACATAATATATTCTTTTCTGCAACTTATCTTAAAAACTTCTGGCTCTCATGAAGAATAAACCCTGAAAGTTTCATTCGGCTAGGGCAGTCATGTCAAACATACGGCCCGCGGGCCGCATGCTGCCCGCGAATCATATTGATGCGGCCCGCAGTCAGAATCTAGATCACAATTTTTTTGCGTATTGTTTAAATTTTCGTTTCTCTCGCACTTGCAGTGACCAATCTGCAAGACACCCTTGACTTTGAGTATTCGAAAGCTAGCTATCCTTTTTCGTAGTTCGTATTTATGTGAACAAATGTTTTCTATTATGAAAATGAATAAGAACAAATATCGATGAAGACGTGATAAACATCTCCAGTTTATTCTCAAAATAAATACCACTAATATAACACCTGATAACAAAAGAAGTCAAGTTTCCGGGTCCTATAAATAAATTTACTTCTCCTTTTTTATTATTTTGCAGTATTACCTATCTGCAGTTAGAAAAACTTAAGTGTTACCTACCTACCTACCTATTTAAAAAGTGCCAAATAAATGTAAGTAGGTACCTACCTGACCAAAAAACTTAATAAAAAAATGTACCTACGTGTTTAATTATTTTATGTGTGGCCCGCTAACACATTTACAATTTTCGATATGGCCCTATGGAAAATCGAATTTGACACCCCTGGGCTAGGGCATCATTTTATTTGAAGTTTTATAAGTCTCAGACTTTGATTGGTGTAAGTATACAAAAGGTCCACTATTGAACTTGTTTTAACAAATAACGCGGAATCACAGACCTGATATTTTGGCAGTAATTGCGATAATCAGGCTAAAATCTAATTTTGACTAAAATTTTACCAAAGTCCAAATAACTTACGAACCACTAATTATTGCAGAACATACAGGAGGGTTAAATCGATAGGTACTGAGGTCCCCCACTCCCCAGCAACCGATGATCCACCCCCCTCGTTACACCGTGTATATCCGCACCCTAATTGAAGTGCAATCGAGGTGATCAAGGCGCAGTCGGCGCGGTCGGCGCGGTCTCTCACACTGCCTCATTAGATCACCTACCTAACATGTTACCTATACAACAGGTAGGTACCTACATGAAGATAGGTACAATCCACGGTCAAAAGTCTCTGCCCACCGTAACGTTTACAATCCTGTGCAGCACTATTTGTACATTATAACAACGTAACCTGTGGATCGAACCCACGTCGGTTGGTGTAGCGGGTGGCCCCTTATACCACTCACACAACTAAACACATAGCTAACATGTTGACAAATAATAATCACACTGAGTACTTTTAACACACTTTTAATTCAAGTATTTATGTGTTGTGTGTAACGTCTATTAGAAGAAGGTGGTAACTCCAATACTTGTTGATAGTATTATTGTAGCAAACTGATATTTTACTTATGACCCATACTGTACCTATATAATATAGTATAGGTTGGTATATACAGGGTGTCCGGTAATGTATGGATAAGCGGGCACCTACGGATAGGGGATATTGTGCCGGTTCAGGAAAATAAAAGTTATGCTCTCGAAAGTGATTGAATTAATAATTAATAGAATTTTTTTTTTGCAATTAATTGCACTTTTTATTTTTTTTATTTGGGTGACCATACATTGTTTATAAGACCGGAAAAGGTTAAAGTTTAGGTTAAAAAAATTAAAAATCATGATGTGTCATAAAAATAATTGTTTGCACTCGATAGCACAATGACATTTATTCTGGTTTTTTTTTTTTGTTAGCGTATATCGTCCCACTGCTGGGCAAAGGCCTCCCTAACATCTTTCCAAGCATTTCGGTCCTGGGCAAGGTTTATCCAGTCTGTGTCAAATGCATCAAGGTCGTCACGCCATCGTTTCCGACGTGTGCCTCGATTCCGACGTCCGTCCTCCGGCACCCAATGCGTGACGACCCTAGCCCACCGGTCGGGATTCATTCGACTCACGTGACCCTCTCAAAGCCATTTGAGATTGGCAGTTTTACTCCCTACATCGGCTATCCCCGTCTTCGAGCGAAGAGTGGTGTTTCAAAGTAGGTCGATGCGTTTTACACCGAACATGCTGCACTCCATAGCTCTTTGGCAAACCTTGAGTCTGGACATTTGATGTCCGGTCAAAGATCAGGTCTGAGCACCGTAGGTTAGGACGGGCAAGATACACATATTGTTTCTGCGAATCCTTCTTGTCGTTGCATTGTGTGCGTTCTGAATTTATTATGTTAAATATCTAACTATCTATTTTTCGATACGCTGTCTTTTGTATTTTTAGTATGTTTCTATTTATGATTGTCTGTAATTGGCTTTCTGTTTCTATTTCTTCTGTTTTATTATGTTAAACTTAGCTGTAGACTTTCCTTTAAATAAAATAAATAAAATAAATAAATATATATCGACAAGCTTGCGTTTAAGTGACATCGGAAGGTCGCCCTTCATAAACTCTTTCATGGACCAGTAGGCTTTCCAGGCATTCTCGATGCGGCGATCGATTTTTCGATCTTGCCTGTTTTCGAAAGACACTATCTGGCCCAAGTAGGTATACTCGTCGACATATTGTATCTCTTGCCCATCAACCTCGACCCTACGTCTCGTGCTGTTGGTCATGACCTGCGTCTTTGACCGATTCATCGCAAGTCCCACTCCAAGGCTCGCACTGTTCAGGTCTTGGAGCATTCTTTGGAGTTCGGATGCCGATGTAGCGAACAAGACGATGTCATCGGCAAACCTGAGGTTGGTGAGCCTCTTGTCGTCGACAACGATGCCTAGCTGCGCCAAGGTTCTAAATATTTCTTCCAGAACGCTTGTAAACCGTTTAGGAGAGATTGGGTCGCCCGGCTTTACGCCCTTTACTATCCGGAAAGGTGAACCTGAGGTTTGCAACTTAATATCTGCGGTGAATAGGTACTATACACTAAACAGATTGGAAAAATTCCTTCAGTTACAGTTTTGGCATCAAAAAACTTAGAGAAGGAAGTGAAATTTTTAAAATTTTGTATATAGCGTATATCGAAGACCGTGAGACTTTCATAGAGCATAACTTCCATTTTCCTGAACCGGAACAGCGTCCCTCTATCCGTGGGTGTTGTCCATTCATTACGGGACACCCTGTATACATATAAGTTATGACAACACTTACATTTTTTCCAATATAAGTTGATGACGGCGAAGAATATCCCGGAGCACAGCAACGTCATAATGACACATATATACTGTAACAATAATACATATTTATATAAGTATTTGGAGTTTCCTCCATGATTTGTTTACTCTAAAACTTATCATGTATGGGTTGTCGAAGGAAAGAGCTTCATGCATGAATAAATAAAACTTAAAAAATTCAAACCGTCTCGGTTCAGCAGTCAACTACATATAAGAGGTAAACATCCACCTTCTGCTGGGCCGACCGATACTAACAATATTTTAAATGTGAACGTTTCGTTTGTTTAAACTGATTACAATGAAACGATCGATACGAAGACAACTGGAGATCTGGATAAACTCATGGATGGACTACATTTACCCGTTATTCCTATGACTTAAGCTTATAAAGCCGCGGAGCTCAGCTAGTATTAGACAATTAGTCGAACGCCTCTAAACAAACAGATAATTTTGGCTCATTCATCATTGTACGGCTTTAAGTTAGACGTAGGCCCTACATAATTTAACTGGCCCAAGTGGCCGCCAAGTCTAGAACCTAACACTTATTGAAGCCACTTGCAGTAGCTGATTGTGGTAGACATTAAATGACATTGAGTAGCTAATATACTAGAGTGAGTGTAACAGTTTGCATTTGTTCATAATTTGCTTTAGTACAATGTTATAGGTAATTGATGTGATATGTGTGTTGGTAGCTTTTACTTGCAAACACGATTGTCGAAAGTATGATAATGATATTTTATAACATTAGCTACCTACATACTACATGTTATGTAAGTAGTCTAAGTAGATACCTATACTTATACTATAGGTATGTTTGTAGCAACTGCTTATTGACGGACTGAGCGCACCACCACATTAAGCACTCTGCAATATGTACCTCATAAAGATAACTCTGTAAAACCTATACACGTAGTAGATACCTACACGTAGTAGGTAGGTACACCCAGACCTTACCCAAAAACTTTAAAAAGATATAAGAGTTTGACGAATTGAAAGGGCCAACTAGCAAAAATAGTGTTGCCACATCCTAAAAATGTCTTGTATTCGCAGTAAAGGTAATTTTCCCGAAATTAAAATCAAAATAATTATTTTATATTGAATGTAAATTATATTATATTAATAACCTAATTGTAGGTTAGAGATGGGGGTGAGTATCTGAAACAACAACCTACTCGTACCTTGTAGATGCAACCTCTTTGTTGAATAGGAGCTTAAGTACTTCAATGCAGAGCGTGCAGAGCAAATTAAAGCATTTCGTTATAGGATTAAAAACTTCAATATAGATTCAAGTATCATCGTAGCAAGCAATTGGATTATACCTACTACCGTCTCTGCCGTATTTATAACAACGTTCTCGAGTGTCAGACACTTTGAATATAATTGCAGTTTACAGCTGCGGATATATTTGTCTTGCGAATATTTGTCGTATGTAGGTACCTACACTTATAATGTGCTTATATAAAAACCTATTATCTGTAAATGGAATCAGTTGCCTTGCATCTGTCTCTCCTGACGTGTACCTACGTACAATTTGAAGGTCTTCAAGTCGCGAGTGAATTGGTATCTTCTAGGGGCGCGTGTTACATCTGAGGCTGCATCGTCACCTACCATCAGGCGGGTGTGATAGTGGTCAAACACGCAGACCTATCATTTGTAAATATATATGTATATAAAATACGAACATTGTAGCCGGCAATAGCTTGTATATTTAAGAATGACATCCTCATAGATGTGATTAGTGATGACTGAATCGTTCATTGTACACCTTCACATTGACTATGTAGGTACATCTGTACATCTGTATGTTGTACGGTAATCGTACCGGTCGGTATTTCAGTTCCTCCGACATCTACTTTGGAACATTATTTACTTATTATTTATAACATTTATTAGGCTTCAAACTATATAAATAACAGTTTAAACGTCACTTTCATTTAAATTTGGTATATGATATGGTTTCCAAGTCTGGTAAAAGTTTTAATTGTTTGAAATTATGATCTAAGGATGCGGTTTACAAAATAATGTTGGATTTAGACTTTATCTTCGGTCGTTTTTACGAAAAACTGAAAAAAAATATATGACTGAAAACTGAATAGAGTTACTTTTACTTATGTCTTTAAGTAAAATATAAAGAGCTATCTGAGTATAATCGTATGACACTCACTGAAACCGATTCACTAGCCATTGCATTGTTTGATCAACGAAGTAGGTACACGACACTTATCTATCTATGAAGCATACAGTTTCACATTAGGATGGGATAAGAGTTGCAAATAAAAACCTAAAGGTATTATGGGAAGTGGAGGAATAGGACAGTATATTACATTAATAACTAGCCATTTGCAGAAGCAGATCAAATCATATTCGTATTATGAAGAATCAATCGCCTTGCGGTGTCTAAATGGCTCCGATTTTATCGGAGCCATTTAGATTTTATTGTAATAAAATTATCGATTTTATTGTAATTTTTTGTATGTTGGAGTCAATGGACATAATGTCTGTCCATGTATACGGTTTATATAATGAACAATTGAACGGGGCGCAGTGGTTGTGACAACGGATAATACTACTTATTGTAAGGTTCATTTAATTTAAGAAAATAATTTAAATATTGTTTTATATTTTATCCAATGACTACAAACTAAAAATAACAGTAACATGTTAAAATAACATGTTCCACTTAAAACTAAGGACGAGAAACACTTGGTGAATAGCGGGATTCGAAGCTACGACGTCATGGGAGATGGTTGTGTTCATAATCATAATGTTGAAAGTGAATATAAATAGTAATTACTGACATCCTGGTGGTTTTATTGGAGAGGAGCCTTTTAATTCAGAAGCGGGATTACGGCGCAATATTTGCGTAAGTACACGTCCAGTAATATGTTTTAGAAAAATTGATGTTAGATACCTACATTGATCGATGCAATGATACTCATTTTGTACATAATTATTAGTATAACGTGAGCCGAGTATTCGATTTAAAATTTTACTGATTTATTTAGGTAATTCATTAATTTTCTAAAGTTACATTGCGTTTATTGTGTAAACTGTAAGCTATGTCTCGAATATTTAAATTATTGCTAGCGACGACGAGTCAGGGCATTTGACCCATATTTGTTAACACTTGACATTCCGTAACGAAGTTTGGAGAAAAAAAAAGGGTCACATGTGCATTGTGCAACCCACTTAGTAAGACCTCGGAACAAAAAAATGTTAGTTTACTACTTTGTATACTATTGTAGAGCCATTATTATTATTATTTGTTTTTAAATAATGCATTTGTGTGAGTAATTTTCATAATTCTCTCGGTGATCAATTTTAGTGGCTTCGTCAGAACTTTTAATTAACCAACCAAAACATAGACAAGCCAATATAACACAAGTAATTAGACATATAGAAATTAAGAATCCTTTTCATATCTGAGGACCACAGCTGAAGACTATAACGATTACGAAAAATAATAGTTTAGCGATTTACTATTGTTTTGAAAAAAATCTAATGTAAGTATTTTCTCTGGGGATGTGAGTTTTAGATCATGAATACTACTAGCAGCGAGACTTTGGGAAAACTGGAGACTCCGAAGTGAGGATCGGCGAGAGGCCCTCGAAGCCGCACCGGTCACAGTCGCGACCAACAATGGAGCCCCAGCTGAAGCTATAGTTGCAGTGGTACAGGCGTATGGAACGAGATCTACCAGGCGCACGCAACTGACCTCAGCATTATCCAAGGGGGCGCTGAGACTGACACGAGACAATCATCGAGAGGCAGCAGAGGCTGCCGACCACGTGAGAAAATCATCACAAAGGTCATGTAATCCAGTTTTTATTTATTCAACAAGCGATTTTTGTTCTAAAACTTCTCGATCACAGAAAGACTTTGTCGCTTCAACCTCAGAATGATTATAGCTCAAGGTGGTTTCAGAACACTTAGAACTGAAATTGAATTGAATTGATATGAAATTGAATTGAATTGAATTGATATGAAATTGAATTGAATTGATATGAAATTGAATTGAATTGATATGAAATTGAATTGAATTGATATGAAATTGAATTGAATTGATATGAAATTGAATTGAATTGAATCGATATGATATTAAATTGAAATAAATTTATTGTTTGTGGAACCAGGTAAATCACAGATGTTTCAAAACAAAAGTAACTCTATGTTCCTGCCATTTGAGCGTACAAACATTTAGACCTCTTTTCACATGATTATAATAGCGATTCTATTTTCAAATTTTGAAATTTATTCTTTGACTATTACTATTAATAAGAAAAAGGTATTATTTTTCCAATTAACGTTCATTTGCAAATATTGTTCGACAGACGTTTTATTTGATAAACAATCAAAGTCTTGGTAACGCAATTTTTTATTTTATATAATTCTGTGACACTAAAGTATTATACCGAGTAGTTTAAAAAAAAAGGGAATAATCATTATAAATTAAGTACCATTTAACAAGGTACAAGATAAACGTTTTCCAAATGATAATAACATGTAAAAGAAAATTTAATAAGGTGACTCATTTGATACTATAGGTATATTCGTCAAAGCAGTAATGTTTTCTAATAGTTGACTAACAAGTAGGTAAACATTTGCAAATTATGCATCTGAATTTTATTGACAGGATAGGTACCTGATAAAGTATTCCAATTTAAAGATTTTTATAATTACTTGACTAATTCGGCTAGTAATCATTCTGATTTACGTGACAAGAATGAACGAGTATAGTTAGGTATACTCAGAACTCAGTACCCTTTCCTGCGACCAAAGTATTGCTAAACCTTGAAGGATATGCGTGAACATATTAAAAATAGATACCTACATAATAGTTAAATATAATGAACTAATGGAGGTTTATTATTTTGAGAAGCTTGCATTATTAAATCAATACAACCCAGAAAAACGAGTTGTGAACTGCATCATTCATGGTATCAGTTACCGGACTATGAAATTTAGTGCATTAAGGTTGCATTGTTCTAAGCCTGATCAGATACTTAACTTTTCTGATTAATAACAAAGATCTATAATGAATAAGTAACTTTCCAAAGGAAATAATAATAATGTCCGATTATATACCCTTTTAATTCGATGTGATAGGTGAATTAGTGATGAGGTTTGAACAGGACAAGATGAGAACTAATACCTATGTAGGCATCTTACAATGTTATGGGTTAAAATTATCTTAAAGATAATGACGATAGTATCATAATCATTGTAAATATTAAGTATCTAAGTAAGTACTTATTAGAACCTTCATGATAAATTATGAATGTGTGAGTACAAAACAATAATTTACTCATGACATTCATTACTAGTTTTATATTTAACATTTTAATTTCTATTGTTGAATTAATTTGAATTATCAATTGAGTTTTAATTTTCCTAATTTAAACCTTCGATCTTCCACAACAAAATAACAGATAGGTAGAGTTGATAAATGTGAAATACTAATAGGTTCATCTCGCTTGGACCAACAAACAAATTGAGTAAAACAGAACCCGTGTAGAAATCTATATTACAATAATATATCAGTGATTCCAAATTAATTGAACCTGAAAATGCTAATGGATCAAGCGGTGATATTTAATTACTCGAGGGTAGCGAAGTAATTTTCGTAACTATCACCTTTATATCGGAAGTGATGATTTTAAATATAAAAAAAATGTATTACTTTGAAGTGCCTTCGGTAACAGAATCATATATTAAATGAATATTAATAAAAAGTGATTGTTTCTATTTAGATAGATAGATAGATAACTAGATTAGATTAAATTGTACCTAAGTGAAAACAGGCAGATCGACCTATTATGTTTAGGTCAATTCATACATTTTCCAAGCAGCGCCATCTGTCTGCTAGTTGATGAATTGATTAAATAAACATACTTCTTTCTGGCTATAATAAAAATTGGTTTTATCTTACTGCAATATGTCTTATAAAGAGTAGAAAGTGTTATTGTTTAATAGTTAAATTTTATTACTTTGTTATTATTAGAAAATATATGTAGGATCTTTGAATAATTAAGTTATATTAAATTAGATGATTGGTGATCAAATATATTATGTCATTTATGACGTTATTGTTTGCAAACATTATGTTACATTTTCCGCGTCTAGGAAATACCCATGAAGCGTGGTAGTTCTTAAAGTTGTTAAGTTTTCTTGGTTAGCCATTTGCAGAGTTTGTTTTTGTCAATTAAAATAAAAACCAAAAACAAGTTGCCATATTATCGGATAGGGATAAAAGATAGCGCATTACATGTTTAATGCAGGAATCCAGGCTATGATAAGGAAATCTTGAAACCGTCATAAAAATAAGTACCAACCTAGTAGAGTGAATTAGAATAGAAAATCATTTATTCGGACAAGCACACGTCACAAGAAAGAAATTTAGAAAAGAAGAGAGACAAACAAACTTAAGAACACTGACATGTACAGAGCATAAGAACAAAAAGTAGCAAATAACTAGCGGCCCCGGCAAACGTGCGTTGTTTTGCCATAATATATATATATATTTATAACTTGCAATACTTATTGCATCCAGCCTCAAAAAATCCCATAGTAATATTGCGTCCACCGACTTACGGCGTCCGGTATACGGACGCAAGATTGATTTCACCTCTATTACATAGCTATAGGTATTGGGTATCTATAGTAAAAAAATCAGTGAGACGCATTTTCACTTCCAGAGTCTCTGGACGAGTATAATATAGTTCGCCAATTATCCGATAGCGGCGCTGCGTCGCTGTATATTTTCTGGGTGTATTTTTCCGTCCATTTGGCCGATAATGTTGCGTCTACTCCCAAATATGCTGTTGCCACTTCGTGCAGTGCGTGTGGTTAGAAACAAAAGAAATGCGACGTTGCCGCTCAGGCGCTTTGACCGTTGAGACTATGAGGCTTGCCGCGCGCGGCCATCGTTTCATTCTGCTCGTGAACTTTGCGGACGCTGTAGTATCCTGTACGAACGGATGTGACTAATTTTGCGTAGACTAAATTGTGATGAATATCGTGAATATACCATCCTACTGGAGTACCTACTGAGAGGACGTCTGATGAATTATGGAGTTACGTAAAGATTTTTTCAACACAGTTCCATTTTTTTTTAATTTTCAGGAAAACGATACAAGCTAGGTCAAAGTGGTCAAAGACAAAATTATTTATTATTAAATTACCTATAAATAGGTACAAACATTCATTTTGATACTAGTTATAATTTCCAAACTATTATACGTCAAAGGTGACGAAAAATCAGCACTTAGCAAAATAACTCGGGAAATACTGGGCTGGTTACGTTGAATGAATATCATTATTAGCAAAAAAAAAAAATTTTTTTCGTCAACTTTGACGTATCATAGCTTGGAAACCATAACTCGTATTAAAATAAATATTAGTACTTATTTATAGGTAATTTATTAATAAATAATTTCGTCTTTGACCACTTTGACCTAGCTTGTATCGTTTTCCTGAAAATTGAGAAAAACTGTAAAACGGGACACTTTTCAAGGGGGGGAGGGGCGTGAGAGTCGTATGTTTTAATGTACTCACATTAAAGTATAAATAGCAGTAGTAGAACTCAACTATAAATTTTGCCGCTAAAAAATGTAGAATGAATAGATTAGAGTGGTGTACCTTCGACAAAATGTATACTACCTACAGCTGATTTTTTTCTGTGTGATAATTTTAGCGAAAAGTTTTTATTCAGAATTGTTTTACCAAATATGAGTGTTAGTTACTTTGACGTTATTTTAGAACAAGACGTTGCTTATGATATAATTTTTATTGTTTAATTTTGTCTTAAACTTAAAGTTTTATTCTAGAGTTTTATTGTTTTACCAAATAAAAGCATTAGTTACCTTGACGTTATTTTAGGACTAGGCGTTGACCATTTTATAATTTTATTGTTTAATTTAGCCCGAAAATTAAAGTTTTCATTCCAGAATTGTTTTGCCAAATACGTGTTCCAGCAAAGGGGTTTTAATACGAAATGGGGTGTTCTAGACGTCTAAGTGAACAACTTTTGTTCTACGACTTTTGGAAATTCGAAAAAAATTTCAGAAGTTTTTGTATGAAACAGCTGATTTTTGAGTAAAAATTCCCTTGGAATTATCGAAAAAAAAAGGTTAAATTTCTAAAAGTCGTAGAACAAAAGTTGCTCACTTAGCCGTCGAGAACACTCCTCCTTTAGACCATTGTCGATAATTTTTGAAACCAAAAAAAAATCACAGTAGGATGAAACCCATTAGAAAAGGAACGGAATATGATAAAAATGAAAGGAAAAATAAATTACGGTCGATCCGAGTTCGGGAAGTGGGAGGGGGGAGGGGTTTTAAGGGTAAAAAATGGTTTATCTTGATTTCCGGCAAAACTACAAGTCCTATGGAAAAAAAATGAATGGCAAAGTTGTAGGTAATAAAAAGATCTACAACTTTTGTTTTAACAATTTTTTCACATAACCTCAAAATATAGGTGAAAATTCAAATAACCAAGTTTTTGGTTTTTTATTTTTATCTTTTTCAAAAATGTTTTTTTTCTACGAAATTTGGTGAAAACTTACCTTATTATGTCCTAAATACACCGTAATTTATTTGATTTAAAATATTTATTTTTTCGCCTTATTTTAACTTAATATCAAAAAAGCACCCTAATTTTCAATTAAAAAAGGTGATATTTTGACGCGAGAATTTTCGATTGAAAATTAGGGTGCTTTTTTGATATTAAATTAAATTATTTTAAAAAATTAATTTTGAATTTTTCACCTAAATTTTGAGATTAAAATATTATTTAATTGTAAATTAATCATTGTTATTTTTTTACACCAAATTTTAATTAAGTATCTACCTGAATCCAGAGCCTGAATCATAAATCGCAAGAAAAAAATAAATGAAATAAGAAAATTAAAAAGTCCAACCCAACAAAAAGGATGAAATAAAAAATTAAATTAAAAATTTAAAAAACCCTCTACACAAAATAATAAAAGTAGTATGAATGAACGTAAAAAGCCTAAAATAAGCATAAAAAATATGAAAAAAATAAGCCACAAATAGAACATCGGTCTGATCGGTGGGGGGTTGCGGACATAGGGGTGTAGAATGGGGTATGACACTTTAGGGTTAGAAAATTAAAATAAAAAATATAATAAAACCTTTATTATAGGTAAGTTTAATTATGTAAGTTATTATATAACTATATGACACTTATATAACTACACTAGAGAAACTAGATGCGGGGCAGTTGTGGCACTTAACTAACACTGGTAACAGTCTCTTCTGCTTTCGTTAACAATAGCACTAACAGCCGTACTCAGAGACGTCAAAACTATACTTAAGGTTCCGCTGGTCGATCCTGTTTTCCATACAAATGAATTTAGAGTGTTATCCATTTATTCTTTATGGAATTTGAAAAAACAAAAGTTAAATCTACATAACAAGTCTATATCTAGCCCATGTAGGCGACGAAATAGACAAATTATATTTATTTATATTAAATTAATTTATATTAAATTATATATATTTTAATTTAATAAATTTAATAAATAAGAAACACGATCGACCAGAGGAACCTTAAGTATTATTTTTGCCAAGTAAAAATGAAACTTAAGCATAGTGAAGTTTCATTTCTACTTGGCACAAATAAAAGTAAAGTATAGTTTGACGTTTCTGAGTACGGCTGTTAGAGTTTAAAACGCACTTTGTGTTAGGGGCATATTGTGCACTTGACGATGCATGTGCTTTGATGCCGCTTGAGCTGCACATAGCCAATAGAGCGTCATCTCTGTAAGATTCCCTTCTGGATCCGGATCTGAAAACTAATTGTAATAGGTTAGGTTAGATAGCGATCGCAACATAAAAAATAATCATAATGTGTTGTTATTTTTAAACATAAATTGATACGATAAGTACTTACATAGATATTTTAACATTTTCCTCAATTCGGCAGAACAGATATCGGGATTGCATAAGAAAATTTCGCCACCATCAATGTATTTATCCGTGGAAGATTGGTTTGTACTTTCTGCTTTTACAAATCCGTCTTTCATGATAAAATTATACTTTTATTCTAGCATGGTTCTTCTTTTGCATGGTCGGTAATACCCTATTGTATTGTTACCTCAATTATAATATAAACTTTGGTGATAATGCCAGTGGAAATAGTGGACGCCGTAAGTCAGTAGGTATATTTGAGGACGCGTAATCAATATTAAGTACTCCAGGACTCAATAAGAGCATCATTATTAATTAGCATATATAAAAAATATACGCTAGGACGTGAAAATGTACATGACGTACCAAGTACACCAGAATAAAAGGAATGTGAATATCCACAATTTCTAACTTTTCGTAAATATAAGATGCACAGGAATATGGCATGTGATAAAGAAGACAACATTCACATAAACTTTGCCGATAATGCCAGTGGAAGTGGTGGACGCCGTAAGTCAGTGTCTTAGCATGGACGTAATAACTATACCTGGATGTATATATATATATATATTTATATATATATATATATATATATATATATAATAATAATATATTAGTAACTTAAATTACAACTCAGAAACTCTAAAGTCAAATCAGATTATTTAAACTCAGTAGTGTTTTAAAGAGGGTTCGCTTACCTTAATCTCGTAACAGATACCTTATAGGGACGATACGGAGTATACAATGCGTAGTGCCCATAGGTATATATTAACAATTGTGTAGGTTAACCTCGATGGAATAAGTAATTCAGGGTAAAGACAATAAAAAAAATAGTAATAATAATGAAGTGTCTCAAATTATGTCAGTGCTATTACGAAAATAGCAATCTTAGATAGGTGCCTGCTTTTAGTACGCCAGACCGATTTATAGTAATCGCTGTATTTATTTAATTTCTAGACTATTATGTCCAGAATAGAGAATAAAACAGGACATCGCAGAGGTTATATTTGCAGACTAGGCATTAAGATATAGAAGTAAATTCTATATTAAGTGATAGTTAATAGAAAAGTGATTACCAAAGTAATTTTAGAATATAAAGTTTTTTTACTTTCGGTCGGAGGTTCTTCGGTTTTTAGATAACGATAGATCACTGACTTTACACTAGTTACAAATTCCGATATTAGAGAGGCATAAAGAACAAGTGCAAAGCAACTGTTGGAAATTGATGGTGATAAAACTGATAACACGAATGAAGCGAATAATTAAAATTAACTAAAAATATATATAATCGATATCGAGTATTTCCCAGATATTTGTTGATTGTGTGAATTTTCTGTTATTACAGATATCGCTGCTCGACTCTAACAAGTGATTTGTTTAGAGATTCGAGAGCGATGAGCCCCAGAACCTCGAGAAGTTTGAGGCATTTTCCTGAGATATCTATCGCTACTCGACTCTAAGAAGTGATTGGTGTAGAAATTCGAGAGCGATCATTCCTATATCCTCGAGAAGTGATTGGTTCGAGGCATTTTAGTTAATCCTTCAGAATTGATCGGTTGAAGGAATTAGTAGTAAATAATCCTTGAGAATTGATTGGTTCAAGGAATTTAGTAGTAGTATTTTGGTACTTAATAGTTTTAGAGAGTTGATCAATGTTTATATCTAATTTCTTTTCTTTTATCTTTGTTAGTTACCCTTGAAAAAAAAATACAATAAGTAATTTCTATTATTTTGAATGTTGGAAGTTAATTAAACTAAAAATAGAAGTCCTTTAGAATTGATCAGTTTATACTATGCTGAATATTAGTGATAAAAAAAAAAGTTATTTACACTAGTAGTTCTCTAGAATTGATCAGTTTTTGTATTATTCTGAATATTGGTTAGCAAGTCAGTTAAACTAGAAGTCCTTTAGAATTGGTCAGTGTATAAACTATTCTGAATATTGGTTAAAAAGTTAGTTACACTAGTAGTTAATTGGAATTGATCAGTGTTTTTATTATTCTGAATATTTATTAAAAAGTTAATTAAACTAGTACCTAGTTCCTGAGATTTGATAAGTGTTTGTATTATTCTATTAGTTTATTAAAAATTATGTTAAATCAGTAGTTCTTGAGAATAGATCAGTGTTTGTACAATTCTGAATATTTATTACAAAGTTAGTTAAACTAGTAGTTCTTGAAAATATATCAGTGTTTGTATAATTCTGAATATTTATTACAAAGTTAGTTATACTAGTAGTTCTTGAAAATATATCAGTGATTGTATAATTCTGAATATTTATTACAAAGTTAGTTAAACTAGTAGTTCATGAGAATAGATCAGTGTTTGTATAATTCTAAATATTAATTACAAAGTTAGTTAAACTAGTTTTTAGTTCTTGAAAATAGATCAGTGTTTGTATAATTCTGAATATTAATTACAAAGTTAGTTAAAGTAGTACCTAGTCCTTGAAATTTGAGAAGTATTTGTATTATTCCGAATATTTTAAAAAAAGTTATTTAAAATAGTACCCAGTCCTCGAGATTTGATCATAGTTTGTATTATTCGGAATATTTATTAAATAGGTAGATTAACTTACCTACGTATTTCTTGAGAATAGATCAGCGGTTGTATTAAATTGAATAATTGTAAAAAAAAAGGTGAAACGAGTACTTAGTTATTGAGAATTAATTGGTATAATGTACATTTGGTTTGATTCCTCGTATATACAGTCACCTACCGAAAACTCTGTTACAAGAAAAACATATTGTTAATTTCAAAAATGTTTCTTTTGAGTAATTCTTAGTATATTGATGAATATTTGATGACTTACTATGGTTGATGAATATTTAAAGGTTAAATTTGTTGAATGCAAATTTGACAGGTATAACTCTATTACCTATAATGGAAGATACATCTCATTCATTTATTTTTCTTAAATTTAGATTTTTATGAAAAAACAAACTGAATATGCTGAATACAAAATATATACATCACTATAAAAACTTATTAGTTAGGTAGTTAATAAAGTTACATTATTATTAGTTATTTAGCCATTTGACATTTTATTTTTATTTGACATTGTATCTACTTAATTTCATTTATGGCTAGAGTTTGACGAATAATAGTGTTGTGTGACATATTTGTAATAATTAATTGATTTATAATCTAATATTGTATGCCTCGTGTATAGGCCGAATAGAGTGTTTCTTTATTAATGAAGTCCAAAGTATTTGTAAAATAATAATAATAATAATAATCTCCTTCTTCATGTTGTAAATATAGCTTGGTTATATCTTAAGTTATGCTCTATTATAAAAAGTCACTTAAAGATGTATATGACAGGTCTATTGATAGATTGGTACGGTAAGGCATACTATACTTCGTCTAAGAACCTATGGACATGACTTTAATTACATCAATTTAAATGTTACTTTGAAATATTTGTAAACTTGACAAAACATAATTTACTTTGAATTGTTTCTTGTCTTTTAATGATGATATATTACTTAGAATTAACTCAGATTATTGTTTTTCTCTTTTGTTGATAAAGACATAGATTTGTTATATTTATTTTCTGTAAAATATCGCTATTGGCCAAGTGTAAGGTTCGGTCGGTTTCACCGGATACGTGTATGAGGACATACACGGTGTCAGGATGGACGAGTGTAAGGTTCATTTAATTTAAGAAAATAATTTAAATATTGTTTTATATTTTATCCAATGACTACAAACTAAAAATAACAGTAACATGTTAAAATAACATGTTCCACTTAAAACTAAGGACGAGAAACACTTGGTGAATAGCGGGATTCGAAGCTACGACGTCATGGGAGATGGTTGTGTTCATAATCATAATGTTGAAAGTGAATATAAATAGTAATTACTGACATCCTGGTGGTTTTATTGGAGAGGAGCCTTTTATTATATACTTTTGTTTTGTAAATAATTACTTATAAAATACATAGAAACAACCAGACCACAGACAAATATCTAAGCATAAATACTTGTCTCAAGGCGGGAATCGAACCCGCAACCCTGTGTTTGGCAGTCCGGCATGGTGACCATTGTGCCAACTGGGTCGTCAAACTAAACCTTCTCCATAGTATACTATGTCCCAACTTTAACCTTATCTTCGTTCTTATTGTATTCCAATAAAGTTATTCATATCAATGTATAAAATAAATAAATATTTCAGGACATATTACACATCGCCATCCAGCCCCAAGCTAAGCAACTTAATGCTGGTATTATGGGTGCCAGATAACGGATAAACTACTTATATACTTTTTTTTTTGTAAATATATACATATTATACATATAGGAAACACCCAGAACCAGAAACAAGAATTTATGGTCAGCATAAATACTTGTTCCCGGCGGGAATCGAACCCGCAACCTTCTGCGTCGCAGTCGGGTGTTCGCCCGACGCGCCACAGAGGTCGTCAAAGGTCGGAGGTGTATTTATCGCACGTCCCACGCAACGCAATATAAATCACCTGACCGTGAAGAGGATGCAAGAGAAACAAACAGTCGCATACATGTGTGTGTTGTGTATACAACGAGTAGCTTTACAAACAACATAATTAGATATATCAACAGCAGCAGCGCGCCTCTCATGAATGACTGAACGTAGGTACATATTAGGCTCGGCTGGACGTGATACGATTAAGGTAGGTCAGTGTCAGTATCTGTACATCCTCAATGCAATTTATATATATATATACATACATATATATAATATAATCTAATAGTGAATCTCAGGTAACCAATTGTTTACAGTTCGCTGTCGAACTGTCGGAGCGGCGAGTGCGGCCGACCGACCGGGAGCCAGCGAGCGTCCGTCTCTTGACGTACTACCTATTGTATTCCATCCATCGCATGTTGTATACATACTGGTGGTACACGTATATTGTATTCACTAACATTCGAATCACTATGACGTGTTGTATGTTATACAATATTTTACATAGTATCCTATAATTAACTATAGAACCGAGAGGTCAGTAATTAGAATAGTTGATGCAAGTTGTGATAGTTCGGTATGTTGCACGTCTAATCACGTGATAAGCACGTACTTTGTGCTATTCTGGTGATCACTCCGATGATACTTATCATTATATTAATCATCATCAAATCACACATCAACGTGAAGTTACAGTTACAGTTTCAAGTATCAAACAAAAAATAATCATAGAAAGTCGGACATGTCCGGTAGCCCCTCTTTGGGCTTATTAAGGGAAATCCCCGACGACAAAATCCATTAAAAAATCCCCGACGACAAAAAATAAAATAAATCGTCAAATCAGTAGGTATACAGTATTCCAAGTTTGTTAGGTTGTAAAATACGAGCTGTAGAGGAGTACCAACAAACTAACATAGTAACAAAAGACGGCTATGGATACATTCGTACAATTTCCATGTTCGTACAATTCCACATTCGTACAATTCTTGTAGACTCACATAGTACCTATTTGTACGAATTTGGAAAACAATTTAGGAAAAATTGTACGAATGTGGAATTGTACGAACATGGAAATTGTACGAATGTATCCATTGCCCAAAAGACAGCAAATATTGCCAGACTTTAAGCAAAAATGCTTCGTTCGCTCGGTCAATTAACATTAGGCAAATATAAATGAAACATAAGAGCAGTTGTATACGGTATCAAGTTGCAAATGCGTTACAATTGTTTCAGCAAAATATTGTCAAAGTACAATCTACTCACTCACTCATACTCTAAGTCTAGTCTAGATAACTAACATCTACTACTTCAAATCAAAATCAAATCAAATCACTTTATTTGTAAACATAGGTAAAATTTGATGTTATATAAAGAAGTTGCGCAGCTATGTTTTACCTTTACAGGTGTACACATTTTTAAATAGTATAGTAAGAGATCAATTTAATACAATAATAATTACTTAGTATTTTTAGCTTAAGAACACGGACCTTTATGAATCACAAGACCTCAAGACAGATCATCGCTCAGGAAATCCTTGACTCTGTAGTATGCCTTCTCGACAAGGAAGCTCTTGAGTTTTCTTTTAAAGAACGTGATGTTTTCCGCTATTTTTATATTTTTGGCAATTTATTGAGTTTATCGCCATGACGAGCCCCTGTCATAGAGCAAAACATTTCTCGGTTTTGAGCAACGAAAACTGCAGTTTCAAAGATAAAAATACTTGGGGTAGTCATAATCTTCAGCTGCTTAAAATACGGTATACAAGATTCCATCGGATCCAGGTTGCACATTGCTCTTATGCATCGTTTTTGTGCCTTCAGTACTTTTTCCACATCTGTCGAGTGTCCCCAAAATAAAATACCGAACCTCAAGATTGGACTAACACAACCGTGGTAGGCCGTGAGCACTGTGGATTCATCAGCAACTTTTTTTAATTGGAAAATGGCATACGACAGCTGATTGACTTTTTTCCATACCTGGTCAACCTGGTGTTTCCAATTTAGTTGACAATCCAAATTTACTCCCAAGAACTTAATTGTATATTCACCGTCTCAATGGACTCTCCCTCAAAATTAACACTAAGATTCAATAAATTACTACGTCTCTGTTTGAATTCTATCATTTTTGTCTTGCTTATATTTATTTTAAGGTTATTTTGTATTAACCATTGTATAAGTAGTGTTATTGTATTATTTATATCTTCTTCAAATTTATTTATATTTTTGTCTTGTGAAATAAAAAGTACTGTACTATCGTCGGCAAATAAAGTCATAGGGTGATAAGTCAACTTACCTATATCTATAGGTTTATTTTATAACGAAAGGATTTTTGAAAATTATAACTTTAAGGTTATATGGAGGGGTAATGATGACCGATCTAGACACCACAACACGTGATTTTTAGGCAGGAATTGGTATTCTATTTTACTTATCGTATATATGAAGCATCTCAACATTTTTGGATATGAGTTTAAAAACTTTCATTAAACTGTACCAGTCACATTGTTTGTTATCTATCTTCTTGTGGTGGACTTGTTCGCGTTTAGCTTACGCCATGTACTCCTTACGCCATGTACTCCTTACGAGATCACACAGTTAAATAGGTACATAATAAACCTACATATTTTGTTTGTTCTACCTATCAAATTAATAAATAAATATTTTCATATTTCATATGTGTTTTATTCATTTACCTTTACCATTACCTTCATTTAAACAACACATGTTCAAAACTAGCGTTCAATAAAGACGCGACGACGGTGAGAAATAGCAATAAAAAAATGGATTATTTTCCTCGATATGGCAATCTTTTACACATTCACAACTACATAGTCACTTCGCCGCCATTAGGGTACTTCAATCCTTCCTTAGCAACGAGGTGTCCGCTCTTTTTTTCAATTTTCGTTCGTAAACCGACTTTAGAGACAACCATTTTTGCTAGCTTAAAAACTCTTTGTTGGTACCTACCTTTTTTTATCCATCAAAACAGTATAACCCAGATAAATTAAGAATGTTTCATCTACCTAACATGTAATTAAGTAGCAGTAAAATACCAATTTAACTTATCAGAATAACTTTTTTATCACAGTTGCTCATAAAGTGGATCTTATTAAACCGCTTTTGGGCTCATAATGCAACGTATTATACACGCGTGCGATAAAAAAAAATCCAACTAGTGCTAAAATAATACGTCATCCCGATATGTCAAATACGTATCTTACTGCTAATGACATATAGTAGATGAAACATTCTTAAGGACATCGTTCAAATCGTACCAAAAACTTAAGGTGCCGGCCAGAAAAAAAAATGTTTCTATCTTGTAGAGAATAACATTTTAAACAATGTTTACTAAGGCAACAAAGAGCTACGATCAACCATCGTTGAGTTATTTTACATTGAAAACCCAAAAAAATGCATTTTGTAGAGATTCGTTTGACCACTTTTAAGATATTACTACAGAAATAATATAAAAATAAGTAGTAAATGGATAAGCTTTGTCTGTTTTTATTATATTTATATAAATTGGTATATCCAATAACCCTTTCAGAAGTTTTAGTGGGATCTTAAAAGTGGTCAAACGGATCTCTATAAAATGCATTTTTTGGGTTTTCAATGTAAAATAACTCAACGATTTTTGATCGTAGCTCTTTGTTGCCTTAGTAAACATTGTTAAAAATGTTATTCTCTACAAGATAGAAACAATTTTTATTACTGGCCGGCATTTTTTTTTGTGGGTATTTTTTGTTAGAAACATGAATGATCTCCTTTATCTGGGTTATACTGTTTTGATGTATAGAAAAAGGTACCATCCAAAGAGTGTTTAAGCCTTGCTCGCTTAAAACTCTTTGTTGGTACCTTTTTTCTTCTTTTCAAAAGGTTGTCTCTAAAGTCTGATATCAAACGATAATATTACATGATGACGTCTTTGAAAATAATTAAAAATCGAGTTTTGTTTTTATTTTGTTTTTTCTTTAGGTACATAAATGTATTTTTTCCTTACCATTATAGGTATTCTGTTTTTAACCGCCGACGCAAAAACAAATGAAAAAAACCCTAAAAAAAATATTGTATGTCAGACGCTGTATAGGTTAAAATTCTTTTGCCTAGCCTTTCGGAAGTGTAATTAACAAAATATAGTAAACATAACCTAAAATTCTTAAAAACTTTTTATTATTAAAATTTTAACAAGTCTTTTTTTTATTCGCAACTGTGATAAAAAACGTCGTACGATACACGTGTGAATTGATCATTCCATCTCGGCTTTTGCCACGCTCGCGTTCCGCTCGCGCGTCATAAACCGCCTCTATGGAATGATCAACTTTCCACACTTGTATCGCAATGTACTATTTACACACTAGTGGCGTTAAGGTAATGTAAAACGCATGCCAACGCGTGCAACGCGTGTGTAATACGTTGGATTATGAGCCTAAAAGCGGTTGAATAAGATACAATTATGAGCAACTGTGATAAAAAAAAATATTACAAAATATTAAATTGCTTAAAAATATCTAATTGCAGACCTTCACGCACCTTGCTCATTTCAATGCAGTCCGAATGTGTTGTTATATAATAAAACATTGTCCTCCGAACTGAAGCGGACACTTCATACTTCGATGGAGTGGAGTGGAGTGGAGTGGACACGCGTGGACTTGACTCAAAACATCACGTCAACAAAACCAAACCAATCAGAAAAATTTATGGTATTTTTGATAATATTAATGTCCATACAGACATTAGAGTATATCCTACATCTATACTATTAGGCTATATAACATCACGCTGCGACCAATAGGAGCGAAGAATCAGCGGGAAATGTGGAAAAAACGGGAAAAATTAATCATCTCTGAGTGTCCGTCAGCCGGGCAAAAAAAGTGCTTCTAGAGCGAATTGGTTCGGTGAATAATTAGTGCTCAGTCTACTGTAAATGTGCGCGAATAATTAAATTTGTGCGTCTTAGGGTTTTCGAGATATTTCATTTCCTGCTGGGCTGACGTTTTGCAAAAACTTGTATCTCCGAAACCATTGAATGTGCGACCTTGGATTAAACATATATAAGTAGCTCTTAATTTGTGCGTATTTGTGCGCTAATTTGTTTTTCATAAATATCTACTGTTTAAGAGAAATCATGCAACCCTGAAAATTCGAAAGAAACTCCTTGCGCTTAAATGAGAACACGCAGAGGTTCACTGAAAGCGGTATTTGGCTCGTTTTGTTATTCTTTACATGTATAATAAGTTTCAAGACAGTACATATGCGCATTTTTCAATAATAACACTTCAAGTCAAATCTGAAAATGTCATAGCTTTGCAAGAAACCTATTCAACTAAAGATATGTGCGTATATACCAAAAATTAGAGTGCCTTTTGAAATACATATCCTAAAAATTTCAGCTTCAAATGTCGCGTATTTAAGTAGATATAAACGAAAAACAAATCATAACTTCAGTTCTTGGCTAACCGACCAAATTCGAATGGTCACGAAAAAGCGACGGTTTCATACATTTTGATGACTTCTTAAATGGACTGTATTATACTGAAGCTGTTGTCCGTACAGTCGCGCTTAGAACGTTTATAGAGGTTTTAGTGCATTATCATTTTTTCAATAGGTAGTAGGTACATTAGAGAAATATTAATGCATGTATTTCTAAAATGACACGTTTATCTATAGGTACTTCTATACTAACCTTCTATACCTACAAAAAGGTAACGTTGGTAACATGTTTGTATGTGTGTATGTTGGTATCTCCAGATTCCAGAACCACTGGACTAATTTGGATGAAATTTTGCACAGAGATAGATTGAAGATAACTGAGTGTTATTGGCTATTTTTTATTCCGGCAGTGCCACGGAATAGGTAATATAAATCAATTGTAGCGCGTTTATCTCCCAAAACGAGTGACCTGATTTTGATTTTTTTTAATACTGAGGTATAGTTAAGATCACAGTAGGACCTTGTGGGTAGTGCTAGGATCACATTAAATTACAAATCAAATAGTTTAAGACAGGTAATTGATTGTAATTAGAACACTTAAGAAGGTATTTATGCTTATACCTAAATTATTATACTATTATGTTTGAACTTAAAATAAAATATTAAGGAAATACAAAAAAAACACATTTTTTTTAAATATAATATATGTATTTCTATATAGTTTTGATCAATACAATACTTCTCAAAACTTTAATAGTCTCATAAATACCTCTTTTTACACGTAAGTATCTCGAGACTGTTTTAAATAGGGTTTTATAACATAATGGCTTACATCCTACTATATATGTATATCCTATCCTACTAATATTATAAATGTGAACGTTTGTGTGTGTGTGTGTGTGTGTATATGTATGTTTGTTACTTCTTGACGCAAAAATTATTAATGACATTATTAATGACAAAAAATATTAATGACAAACTTATTACTACGTGGAATTGAAACTTAAAATGCCAAATCGAGCATAAGATTATGCTAAATTGGCAACACTAGATATACCCCGGACACTATTGGAGCGGGGTGAGTGAACCGAGAGCACACCGAGAGCGGAGAGCGGTGCGGGAGGCAAGGAGCGAAATACGTCTTAACTAGCGTCTGAGTCCTTCCCACTAATGCCGCATTCTGTGTAACTGTTTCACACAGAGCGAGTTACAACCACCCGGCGCGCGGCGGCCGGAGATTTGAACCTACACAATCGTCTTTTTATGTAATTTTAAAATCAATGCAATGGTGCCCGCACATTGATACGCGCCGAATTGTTTGACGTCCACCTTATAATAATAGAGATAAGGTACATACCTACATTTATTCATTTATTTATTTCAGTGTCGGCCGCCTCTGACGATGCGGACGACTCTGATGACGTCATCGGAAATATAAATGTAGATACCTTATCTCTATTATTATAAGGTACCTTTTTCCGTGGACGGCAAAAATTCGGCGCGCTCGGCGCGTATCAATCTGCGTCCACCTTTAAAGTAATATTATTATAATTTTATTACTTATAATATTATTTATTAAGCACAAACCCGACATTTTGGTTTAACTTCGTATTGCGAACTTAGTAAAATGAAGTAGATACTTACCTACCTGAGCTATCAATAATCTATAATAGGTAAGGAAGATAAAAGCGTACTTACTAGTTTCTACTATCTTAATCTCAAAATAAAACTTTTGCAACTTCCCATAACACTTTTCCAATTCACAGTACCTAAACCCAATTAACTGCTTCAGTATAATACAGTCCATTTAAGAAGTCATCAAAATGTATGAAACCGTCGCTTTTTCGTGACCATTCGAATTTGGTCGGTTAGCCAAAAACTGAAGTTATGATTTGTTTTTCGTTTATATCTACTTAAATACGCGACATTTGAAGCTGAAATTTTCAGGATATGTATTTCAAAAGGCACTCTAATTTTTGGTATATACGCACATATCTTTAGTTGAATAGGTTTCTTGCAAAGCTATGACATTGTCAGATTTGACTTGAAGTGTTATTATTGAAAAATGCGCGTATGTACTGTCTTGAAACTTATTATACATGTAAAGAATAACAAAACGAGCCAAATACCGCTTTCAGTGAACCTCTGCGTGTTTTCATTTAAGCGCAAGGAGTTTCTTTCGAATTTTCAGGGTTGCATGATTTCTCTTAAACAGTAGATATTTATGAAAAACAAATTAGCGCACAAATACGCACAAATTAAGAGCTACTTATATATGTTTAATCCAAGGTCGCACATTCAATGGTTTCGGAGATACAAGTTTTTGCAAAACGTCAGCCCAGCAGGAAATGAAATATCTCGAAAACCCTAAGACGCACAAATTTAATTATTCGCGCACAATTATGCACAAATATAAGCTATCCGCCGATATACATTATATACCTCTCCGGTCATTCGTTTAAAAATCTTCCTGCTGGAGCACCGTCATTCCAGCAGAATTTGTTTTTGCCGTTTTTTTCCTCAATGCCTACATGCACAAATTTTTTATTTCGCGCACATTTACAGTAGACTGAGCACTAATTATTCACCGAACCAATTCGCTTTAGAAGCACTTTTTTTGCCCGGCTGACGGACACCATCTCTGAGGGCTTCCGTTTTTGTTTGAACACGCTGATCCCAGGAACTACTAGATCGAATTGAAAAAAATAGGCTTCTTTTTATCCCGATATTGCAACGCGGGTGAAACCGCGGGGTGCAGCTAATAGGTATTATAAACCTGAAGAATTTGGTTGTTTGAACGCGTCCCACGGGATCGGGACTTACGCGGGTGAAATCGCGGGGCGCAGATATTTACGAAATAGTTAGTCAATAAATAGGAAAAATATAATTAGGTATACATGTGCATATTATTAAACAAATGCAATTAGAGAAACTAACTTGATGAAACCGACATGCCCTGAAAGGCATCATTCGAAAATATGTAAATATATTATACTAGCTGCCCTCCGCGGTTTCACCCGCGTAACTCCCGATCCCGTGGGAATATCGGGATGTAAGCTATCCTATCTCTCAAGTTGGATCGAACTGCACATGGTGTGCGAATTTTATTATAATCGGTTAAGTGGTTTAGGAGTCCATTGAGGACAAACATTGTGACACGAGATTTATATATATTAAGAATTAAGTGGTTTAGGAGTCCATTGAGGACAAACATTGTGACACGAGATTTATATATATTAAGATATATAATAACTTTTAGTAACCAACAAAAATAATGTAAACTGCGAAGTATTTATGACTGATGCAAACATCACAAACAATCATAAAATGAGTACTTACACAAAACTCATTGAAATGTTTCAAAACAAACACCCATATAAAGTAGGTATGAAACGATGAGCACAATTACACAGTGCATTATACTCGTATCCGTATTTCATATTTACTTACCAATTAGTCCATAAAGTAGATAATGTAAATAATGATGGACAAACGTGTCACGTTTCTACCGCACATAGGTACCTATGTTGCATACAGGCTCGATATACCTATTATAAGACGTGAGGTAAAGTTGGTGGCTTCACTAACTATCATCTGTTATATATAGTTCCTGCTTGTTGGTTGTACTCCACACGAATACAGACGCAAGTACTCAACTCTATACCTAAACCTAACTCCAAAGTATATACTCGTATTATATCTATACATATAGGACAAGCTTGCAGGGGATGACGTTCCTCAATCAAACTACGATTACGTATCATTTCATGATGTGAACACATTACCTACTGTCGATCATTTCACTAACTAAACTGTACAGCTGCCAGTATTAAAACAAATATACTATACTTATAATAAAGGATTGTCGGACTATACGAATAGGGGCGTATAGTGCAACTAAATGTAAAATACAAACTATGACAAAAGCGGAGTCTGACGGATGCGTTCTAAATCTAAAAAACATTGATGAAATTTTCGTTCCGGTACCGGGGCATGCCGCCGCACAGTGTTTGATAAGCCTCAAAAAATTTCCCTATGCTGTTTATCGCTTAGATATAATAATATCAAGAAATGTATTTTAAATGTCAGAATAGAACACTCGCGTGTCAATTTCAAATACTTTTCTTTATAAAAATTATTTATATTTCGTGAAACTGATCATCTGTGCAAATATAGAGGGCAAACGGTCACGTGGTAGATCCCCGATAAGATAATCAGATCAGCTGAAACAGGAGAGCTCGTCCAGGTTTGAGGAAGTGGTTCGATTGGCCGCAGACCGGATTAAGTGGAGGACATTTACAAACCGGCTGGGTGAAGAAAAGTGGTGGTCGCGATCTTCAGTCATGAAAGATCGACCTAAGAGAGAGAGAGAGAGATATTTCTTGAACTTGACGTAGAAAAAAGACTAATTAGATTCTGTAAGCCAATCTGATCAAGATATTTTTTTTTCATTAATGCCATTTGATAAAGGATCTTTGTGCGCATATTTTCCAGTACCTATTTAATTTTGGAAAATCATCTCTGGTTACAGAGTTATTCATTTTTTTAAGATATTAGTTTTTATTTATTTTTTTCTCCTAAAAATATAAAGTGCGGCTTGTGACTGACATTGAAAAATTGATCATAAATAGGGTTACCATTGATAAAAAAAATCACGATCCACTATCTATCTACACACATCAACAAAGGGAACACGGCTAATATATTGTTTTTTGGGCAAAAATTGTATGTTTTTGGATTTTTTGTCTTGAGTGTCGTATGTCAATAGAAGCGGAATTTTATACTCTTTAATTAAAGGGTTGCCATAGAAAAAAAAAATTTAGTATAAACACTAAAATAGTGCCGAAACTGAGAAACAAATCCAGTTTATTTCAATAAAAAATCTATTGACACGTTAAAATTTATTTAAAAAAAATTATTCTTAGTAACTTTTTAGCCATCTGTTCGTCCACCTACAACATTACGGCGGCTCTAAATCGACGTGGCATACTAAGTATAGGGATATCAATCGTTGTCTGAGGAATAATTCTCTAAACTCTGAAAAGGTGCAAAAAAGTTCTTTCCCTGTATTAAAATTTTGGATAAAATTCCTGAAAGCTCTTCTGCCTAGCAAAGCTCACGCATATTCAATGAAATTTAGATCGGCAGACTGCGCAGGCCACTCTAATACCGTGATATTGTACTCGCTGAACTCGTTCACAACCAGCCTTACGATGTGAATGCGTCCATTATCATGCATGAACATGAAATCTTGGTCGAGCTGCTATTGGTGGGTATCACCATAGACTACACAACCTCATCACGGTATTGCTCTGCATTTAAAGTGTCTCGTGCCAAAATGAGATCTGTTCTTGTTTGGGCTAACGCACATTTGCGATAGGCTGACAATCAATGGGCATGTGTTCTGGTTTCTGATGAATCTTGCTGCGAATTTTATTCTCATTCAAGGAGAGCACGTGTTTGACGAGTTCCTGGTCACCAGAGTTGACTTCAGAATCTACAGGAAGTTCATCCCTACCAAAGCGGAATAATCATGTTTTGGGATGATTCGTCTGAGTAAAAGAACAGATCTTGTTTTGGCACTAGACACTTTAAATGCAGAGCAATACCGTGATGAGGTTGTGTACTCTATGGTGATACCCCACCAATAGCAGCTCGACCAAGATTTCATGTTCATGCAAAATAATGGACGTATTCACACCGTAAGGTTGTTTAGTTTAACGAGTTCAGCGAAATTAGTTTTCATACTAAATTTACATTTTTTTCTATGGCAACCCTTTAATTAAATTACAGCATTAAAAAGAGTATAAAATTGCGCTTCTATCGACATACGACACTCAAAACAAAAACCCAAAAAAAACATTTGTTCCCCAAAAAACTCTATTTTTCTAATTGGTTTAAGCAGCAGATTTGGTATAAACCAACCAATTTCTACTTTTATATTATTTAATATCATAAAAACAGCCTCACCACGCCCTAAGTACGAGTATTTACCTTCGACAGTCTCAACGGCATATTTATCAGGATAATATGATAATTTAATAATGTGGAGTTTGTCTAAATACACCTTGTTATTTTCTATAATCAAAGGTAATTTGTCGCAAACCAAAATATCAGTAGACGTTAGAGGATTTCAAACAGTTATTACATAGATCATTGTTCGTCGTCATTGTTGATCATTGTTGCTAGGCGGCGCGCGCGCGCGGGCAACACTTCCACACGACTTCGTCATTCGCTTTCTTTAATAGCAAAATGTCACCGTAAAATAACTGCACTTTCCTTTATCCCATCTTAAATAAGGTCTTAATAAGGGTCAGTCAGAGAACCGAAACATCCACGGAGTGAACCAAACAAATATCAGTGTCCCGTTCATTCAAACGTTCACTCGAATAAACGTCTCTCTAACTTTACAATGAATATCTAAATGATTGTCATTTATTTGCAAGAAATATGCTGTAAAGATTTCACTTACATTATAGTCTCACATATATTTCACTTAGCTTAGTTTGCAAATATTTAACTGAATTTCAATATTATAATAAAGCTAATTATAATATTATAATGTCAAATTAATCTCAGAGTCAGTCAGTACTTGAACGGCACCAATCTATAAAGGTTAATACTAGTAAGTTCTGAAACTATAGGGCGGAATGGAAAGTAACCGGACTATGTCAGGATTTTTTATGATATTTCACTAATACTAAAATCCAAAAACCGCAATATATTATGTTTATTTACTTTTTCAATAATTTATAACTTGACAATATTAACATAATATGTAGAACAATACAAGTGTTGTAAGTTAATACAAACATGAAGTAAACCTAGACGTGCCTCGATAAAGGTCACGTATCTTACCCGGCTACGCCTACGCGGCGCGGTCGGCGCGTGGTTCTGTCTGGAGTTGGAGACTAGAGGGGTGATTGATTTACCTTGAACAAACTGAGGAGGGCAACGGGGACAACATCTAAGGGCGTTTATTATAATTTTATATATTACTAGCTTTTGCCCGCGACTTCTTCCGCGCAGAAGTCGAAAATAGTTCTTATAGAATTTTTTTTGTTATCTTAAAATTGGATTGAGTTTCAAACATGTCTCAAAATAAAATGTACCTATTAACTTAATTTAAATCAAAAGCACTAAGGAGTTCGAGTCGAAGCAAATCCCCTAAAATAACTTTCTACCCCTTTTCACACCCTGAGAGGTATAATTTCAAAAAATCCTTTCTTATCGGACGCCTACGTCATACAAAGAACACACCCTCCAAGTTTCAGATCTCTACGATCAGCGGTTTAGGCTGTGCGTTGATCCTTCAGTCAGTCAGGACAAAGCATTTTATATGTATAGAAGATAGATTTTGAATTACATGTATTTTAACTTGGAAGACGAAACCCTCCGATACACCCATTTGTCTTGGGATGTGATACAAAATGGGCTAAACGTATATGTACATAAAGTTCTAAGCCAACAATATTATTTCTTCTGCTTCTGTCTTTCTAGCAGAGAACCAATAATGCACGAAACTCTACTATTACCACATGAGTAAATCCTTAATCACCTAAAAAACCTTCTTGTTTCACTTCACTGCATATCCTTTGGGCAAAGTTTTTGCCCGAATAATAATTTTGCCTCCTTACATAGTGATCTTGAAACGCTACTGTTAATTCTCTTAAAACTATTTCTTTTTGTAAGTCGTAAAGGCGAAAAGACGCCATTGTAAACCTGTTGTAAACTGGGTGCGGTCGGCAAAGAGAATTTAAATACCTACTACGTAAGATGTGTAGCAGGGAGAAGGCGGGGGGAGGTGGGGTGACGAAATATTAGCTGTCTGTAAATGTCAGTTTGCGGCTGCGTTCAAGAATTGGGTTTTACATTGTTTAGTACTTAAAGTTTTCTTTTAATAGGGTAGAAACTTCGAGGTGGAAATTTAATTGAGTATTAGTTTTTATTGATATTATTATAAATTAAACTGAATATTAGTTTTATTGATATTATTATAAATTAATTAATTAATGTAGTAATATTGTAAGTATACATTTAATTTATTTTTATCTACATACATAACTATTTATCTTTTTTTTATTTTTATTATTATTATTTTTTATTCTTATTTTTATTTATGTAGGTCGATTTTATGTTTGTGACTTTTGAGACTCGCCAGCTCTACTCGCGGTGCGAAGCGTCATCCGCAATGGGTCCTGCCGGAAGACCAGCTGCTGTAGCAACCTATTGTTGTTACAGCTATTTTTGCTGAGGCAGAGCCTTTTTGGAGGCACACGGCTCCTTAGATTTTTATTTTTTTAAATATGTATTTATTCTGTTGTTATTATTCTCTGATTTTTCTGTCTTTCTCTTTTTTATGTACTTTTTTGTTCTTTATTCTTTTTCATTTTCTGTATTTTTAATGTTCTTAGGGTTGCTTGTCAACATCTTTTAAATGGTTTATACTATGTATTTTTGTCGTGTGCTTGTCCAAATAAATGTTTTTCTATTCTATTCTAATCAATGTCGTGCTAATTACTTACCTTTCTATCACAGTCATCTTTTGTGTTTTTAGGGTACCTTACCTTAAAAGGTAAAAAAGGAACCTTTAAGAGATTACTTTCTTGTCCGTCTGTCTGTTTTAATAATTAAAAAGGTGTGAAAGTCCTTTTCATATCATAGTTTTGCGAAAAAAAATGTAATTATATTATTACCTAAGAAATACATGACATTGGCTGTATGAAGTTCGAAGAGCCAAAACGAATAAAAAAAAATTGGAAGACCGCGAACTGTGACCGTGAACGTCATGAAGTAGGAAAAAGGCCTTTGGACACAATAGATATAATAACTTAAAAAGGCCGTGATGCACTTTAAGACCTATTTCTAGCGATAGAGGGCACTAAGGCAAATAAATAATACCTTCACACTAAATCTTAAAGCGTCTCGGAAATGGGATATTGAAAGAAATCACGTTTCTTTCTCGTTCCATGTTCTCGTTCCAAAAAATATCCCGTCTCTATAATGGTTTTTAACCAAATAAGTTTGGTTAAAAACCATTATTTGTGCGCCGCAATAACCTCCTAAGATAGGTATGGGTATCTAAATGCACCGCGCACTTTTGAAAAATCTTAAGACATCACATTTGGTTTAATACCCCATTTCCGAGTCGCTTGAGAAATTTGGTATAAAAGCATACTTGATTTGCCGTAATGTCCTCTATCGATAAGTATAGTTCTCAAAAATATCGCGCAAAAAAATACTACGTCAAGTTCCCAGTACTAAATGGCACCTTTTTTTAGTTTAATGTTCGAAGTTTCTAACCTCTTTGGTTTTACTTTAACATCAGCTGCTGTCAGCTTGAGGTGACGTCTTACCAATCTAATCTAATCAAAAGCACTAAAGAGTATTGATATCAACTTCGAAGCAAATCACCCCCAGAATAACTTTCTACCCCTTTTTGACCCCGTTAGGGGATGAATTTCAATAAAATACGAAACACGTGTTCCATCAATTTTGTTAAAAAATGTTTATGCAAAATTTGAAGTAGATTGAACCAAGGAATCACGATATCCTATACAAACTTTGCCCCCCTTTTCGCCCCCTTAGGGGTAGAATTTCGGAAAATCCTTTCTTATCGGATGCCTACGTCATACAAAGAACACACCCTCCAAGTTTCAGGTCTCTACAATCAGCGGTTTAGGCTGTGCGTTGATCCGTCAGTCAGTCAGTCAGTCAGGACAAAGCATTTTATATGTATAGATAAGTAAGTACGCAGATGTCGTTATTTTTGTATGAATTCATCTAATTGGAAAACTTACGTTACTACAATTTGTGTCCATACTCGGCAAGTCCAGATTAGAATAAAATTAAATTGTGTTGTGACGTAGACGAATATAAGTAGTTAATTATCGATAAAATTGCAGATTTTTTCTTTATCAAGTTTAAATTTTAGTTACTGAAGTGAAAACTTCTTATGGCGCGTTGGGCACTTTTGTGGGTGAGCATTTTCAGCCGTTCTCGCGACAGACGACAGATTTTCTCGCGATAGATGAGATTTTACACAGATATACAGTTTTTTAATTTGGCTGTGAGTGTATTAAGACGTACATATGGTATTTTTTAACGGACGACTATTGACGGACGACAAATGTCGGACGACTATTTGTCGGACGACAAATAGTCGTCCGACTATTTTTTTTTTCATCTAAAACGATTTTTGCGTATGTTCTCGCGACAGATGAGATTTTACACAGATATACAGTTTTCACTTCTGCCTGCACTCCCGGAGTGCGCTGTTTTTTTTATTAACAAGAACATAATAAAAGCTTTTTTGCCAAATTAACAGGTTCGATTCTTGGCTTTGCTACCTGCTAAGGGTGACAAATCAACATCGAGCTATGCTGCGCTGTACTGCGCTGTGCTGCGCTGTGTTTCTTAAGCTACGTTTTTTTAACAATCAACATCAAGCTGTGCTGCGCTTTGCTTAGCTCAGTATTAAAAGTAATCAGCAGCTCGTGTAGTCGTTTATCTCGTCAAAAATGACTTAATTTAAAAAAAAAACAGCGCACTCCGGGAGTGCAGGCAGAAGTGAAAACAATAAACTTGTTATTTCTCATAGAATATTTCTTGAAACGATCTGCTACTGCCATCTATTAGCACTCACTTAAACAAATATAGTTTATTTTTTATTCGCTAGATGGCAGTAAAAAATTTAAATCAGCGCCATCTACATTCGAATAGCGGTCTTTCTAGAAACTAAGTTTCTCAATTTGTGTAATAGATGGCAGTATAAGTTAAACAAAAAGACTAACACAAATAAAATCTCATCTGTCGCGTCAAAATCTGTCGAGAGATCGGTTGAAAATGCTCACCCACAAAAGTGCCCAACGCGCCATAAGAAGTTTTCACTTCAAAAAATGTGTGCGTGCACTTATGCACGCAACACGTTCAGGTTAAAATATTAAAAAACCATGAAGTTAGGTTAAATCTTAGTTTAAAAAAAACTTTTAATGTGTTATAAAACGTATTGTTTGCTTTCGATAGCACATTTATCCTGAAATACTATCCAAAAAGCAGATTGGGATAATTCCTTCATTTGCAGTTTTGGCATCACAAAATATAGAGAACGGATTGAAATTTTTAATTTTTTAAAAATGGGGGATATCTCGGAAACCGACAGACTTTCATAGAACATAACTTTCGTTTCTGATCCGGCACAGTGCCCTCTATCCGTAGGTGCCCGCTTGGCCATTCATTACCGGACACCCTGTATAAAAAGCAATGCCACTTTTTGTTGTAATTTTATAACTCAAGAACGGGCTCACCTTTTGACTATTTAGTAGATGGTTATCTGAAGTTTGCACAAAATTCGTCGAGCGGTTCTTCATTTCAGTATCACATTTTTTATATGACAAAACAACATTTGCCGGGACAGCTAGTCTTACTCGTACATATTTTGGCAGAGGTTTTTTGTCTTTCTTCACACACCGTAAGGAGTTTAATAAAAAAAAGGTAGGTAGGTACCAACAAAGAGTTTTTAAGCTAGCAAAAATGGTTGTCTGTAAATTCGTTGTACGAACGATAATTTTGTACCACGTGATAACGTCCAATAAAACGATTAAAAATTGAGTTTTGTTTTACTTTTGTTTTTAAACGGTTTTTTCTTTATGTAAATATAATTTTCCCCCCCAACGCAAAAACAAATGGAAATAACCCTAAATCAAATCAAATCAAATTACATATATAAACATATAGGTACTAAAAAATATTTACTTGTTTCTTTTTTATAAATGTCGGTAAAGGTGCACCGAGCGAAGAAAACTTCATATAATAGGAGGTGCTACCAAACTTCTAATGCGTCATCCAACAATAAGCAAACGATTATGGAAGTTCCGCGATTAGGAACTTAGGTAGGTAGGTGGTACCTAGTCACCTACCTATGTAACCATTATTTTATTGAAAATGAGTAACATGCAAACATTATAATTATTCACTTTGTTTTAATATCGCCACGTTAAATTAGTAGGTATGAGTCAACTATGAGTCACTTTAACGAGTCTACATGATTCTCAATATTTCACACGTCATCATCTCAATCCAGATCCAATTCATCAAGAAATATCTTTATTGATGTTCATTGTGTTTCAAGACTCCCCCAGCCGTCTATTGCAAAGCTTCTATTTTTAGTGCTGTGTGCAGTTTTTAGCAGTAATGTATATTAAGATTCTAGTTACTCTAAATGCATTTAGGGTTGGAGCAAATGAAATGGAGAAGCCGGAGCGGGTCGCTAGTGTTGAAGTGTGAAATTGAAAACCCTAAAACATAACTTATTTTTTTATTAATATATTAATTTTTATTATTAACAAGGCGAAGACCAATGTGTTGGTGGTATACAGCTCGGGTTTTCTGATTCGCTCCTATGAACTCAGAGACCTAGAAGTCGTGAAGCAGTATGTGTATCAGTAACGAAGGAGGCAGCGAGGGGGAAATAGCCAGAAGAATCCAAATGTCCTAAACAGCGATGACTAAACTCACTAGAATATGGAAAGACTACAATATATCTCGTAAAACTAAAGTGAGGCTGGTTGGTATTCTCGATTTTCTTTTACGGCGCTGAATTCTGGACGATAAGGAAAAAGGAAAGAACAAAGATCGACGCATTTGAGATGTGGTGTTGGAGGCGGATGCTGCGAATTCCATGGACTGCCTTTCGGACCAATGTGTCCATTCTTAATGAGCTCCGAATAACCACACGGCTGTCGACTGTCCACTCTATGCTTTGACCGAGTTCTAAAGTATTTCGAACATGTCGCTCGTAGAAACCCTAATAACCTCGAAGAGCTCATGATAGTTGGCCAGGTCGACGGGAAAAGACCGCGTGGTCGTTTACCCACCCGCGCTGGTCAGATTAAGTCAAGAAACTTAATGCCAATTGCGGAAGCTTTTAAGACAGCCGAGAACAGGAAAACTTGGAAGGGCGCATAGTGCACCGAGTGATTGACAACAATTCATCCTAGACACGATCTTCAGCAAAGAAGAAGCGATAATGAAATATGTTAGAATTCTGTAATTTTGTTAAAACCGTTTTTTCAAAATTGATCAGAAATATTATTGTATACTTAATAGTACTTTCGTAATATATTTTTAATAGATAGATATATAATGTAGACGACATAATAATAGTGTAGACGTATACTTACGTTTATTATAAAATACAACAAAGTCCGGAGCCGAGCGAGGTAGTCCCAACTCGGGAACTATTGTAAGGATTATATATAATAAGCTTTGCAGTCAGCGAGCCGAGCATATGGCATTATCCTTGTGCAAAACGCAAACATTTTACTATTTCATGTTTCTTTCATTCTGGTTCTATTTGTATCAACTATGACTTGATGCTTTCACTAGTTTTATATCATTTATTATCATACTTATAATAGTTTCGTTTTACGGGGCAGTTTTGGAACTTAGAATCTTCACTTGGCCCTAATCATACTTATTTAGGAAATCAAAATGATTGTTCAATGTTCATTTCAAATAACCTCAAAAAATTATAAATTATTTTAATATATTTTATTTCTATAAAATTCTAAACTACAATAGTCTCGTTACGTAATACCAACGCAACAATAAAACTTCCCAAATATACCTACGTCATATCACTATCATCACTATCACTTCACTACATAGTCACTATCACTATACATAGTATAAAACAAAGTCGCTTTCTCTGTCCCTATATCCCTTTGTATGCTTACATCTTTAAAACTACGCAACGGATTTTGATGCGGTTTTTTTTAATAGATAGAGTGATTAAAAGAGGAAGGTTTTTAGATATAATACATGCATAATACAGCCGTGCGAAGCCGGGGCGGGTCGCTAGTTATATGTATAATACCTAACCGGATGTATAAATATGTCCGGTCTGTGACATTACCTTAAATATATTTCTTATATATATTCCAAGTGACCTTTATGTAATACTGCCTAATTAGTGAGTAAGAGCGTACATCCGTTTACGTCGCGGATGTTCAGTTCACCTACCTCGTTAGTACCGTCCGCGTCGTGCGTCGTACCTACCTACGCGACGCGACGGACGCGACGACGACGTCTGTGTACCTCGCGTGAACGCGTTCATTGTTAGGTATATACTTTGTCGTCTTACATCGATCGATCGAAACCTACCGGTTAAATCTTATACTTGAAATGTAACAAAATAACGTTTTATCTTGTGATTGCGTAGTTTTAAAGATCTAAGCATACAAAGGGAAATAGAGACAGAGAAAGCGACTTTGTTTTATACTATGTAGTGATATACTTCACTAAGTACCTACTTATAATATTATATTGAAAAATATTTCCTTTGGCATTTGTGTAGGAGCTTTAAGCTTCTTACACGAATACCTACACTACGAGTACCTAGGTGGGTGTGTTTCATCTCCTCGCGTCGTATTTATTTCAAACTAAATAAGACAAATTAAAAAGCTCTCGATGAACTCAGCCTGTTTAATAAAATCAATACTTTGTTTCGAATTCACTTACAAAACAGCATCTAAAAGTACGACGAAACAACCTAAAAAAAAAATAGAAGAAAACATTCATGATCAGATATTCAAAGGAATATTGCGTTTTTTTTTCTTGAAAAATAAATTCTACATGGCATAGTTCCACAGCCAGGATTCGGATTCCAACCAAATAAAGGTTGTGAGGAAGACTGTCTGTCACAAACATCAAATCGGCCAAGCATCTACCAAAGACCCTGCATACAGTAGCGACGGGGTAGGGGTCGGGGTCGGGGTACCGATTCAAAGCATGTTAGGAACTTCACATTCTATTACATCAGACAGTTTCGAGTTCGTATCGTCGTCCGCGTCGCGTCGTTGCAAGCAACGTTACTTTACTTAATGTCAAAGTTATTTAATCTTCAAAAAGGTCCGTATTCTATGGTCTTTGATCAGAGTACGGCAAAGTGTTGTAACATAGTGTTCCATAATCGTCGTATGTCGCCGATTCCCGATTTTTAAACGAATAATAAACTTTAAATAAAGACAAAATACGGTCATTTCAGAACTGCTAGCGACCTCTTTTGTTGGGTAGGTCTAACTAACTCGGCTTACGTCATTACTACACCTTTAGAGATAACTCCGGCAAAACTCAGTAGATGGCGCGCTATTCAACAATATTTTATCTTTTCGGTTAGTTTATTTTACTAAAATCAATAGAAAACAAGATTTATCATTAATAAAACGCTATATTACAAATAAATCTTTAATTAGTTAACTTCTTCTTATACAAATAGTTTCTAATTACAAGAATAGCGCTATCGAAGGTGCTAGAACAAATTCTATTGACTACTCGATTCTTTAATCTCATTCCCGTTGTTACTTCCCACCATCAGATGGAGCTATTCCAGGTTGTCTCCTAATTCTTTAAATATCTAACTAAATACTGAAAATTAAATTGTTCTGACAAAGCCTAGCTACTTAAAATTAAATTACCTATCAGACAAGCCTTCAGGCAGACAAAAACAAAATAATAAAATAGTTTCCATCTAAATATTTCACCTTGCAACATTTGAAGCATGACTCGCTTCCCAATGACAAACGGTTGCTATACTATTGGTTTCGCCTGGCTTCTCTCTTTCTGCTTTGAGAATATCGAGCGACAGACGCATATATATTTAAAATTCGCTGTAAAATACACATATCGTAATTAAATTAGTGATTCTTCCCTTTATAAGGTAAGTGACCCAATTTATATAAAAAATAAACTAATTAATTACGAATTTACTAGTTACAGTTAAATTCGCAATACGGACCTCGTGCTTTAGTTCCTGCCCCTTTGCAAGCTTAGGTACATCTGTATTTCGACTACAATAGGCGACGCTGTCTCTTATATCTAAACGGAATTAGTCTTAATTTATTTAATTCCTGTTTTTCTTTACAAACAATGAATTGTACTTGGGTATGCCATGTGGCATTTCCCACCTTTTATTAGTATAACCAGTTACAGACCCTGTTGTACTGGCCCTATACATGAACGTTGTTCTTTTTTTTGGATTATATATTTAACCTAAAACTTAGTTATTTAATCCCTTAATTAAATTTTAGACTTTTAGACTATTGATCCCTCGACTGTGTAATAATAACCGCCTGCTTACGTTGTGAAAACCACGACCAAGATACGCATCTAGCTACCCCTGTAAAGGGAGGACTTTCATCTCGAACGGTCGATGTTTTTCACAACGGGCACGGTGGACACAAGTTGACCTGTTATAATGGGACTTTCAGGGAGCTACCTGCGGATTATAAATACCCGGGAACAGCAGCCAAGGCCTCTCGGACACCGTACGCCATGACTCCGAGGAACCCTCGTTGGTCGAGGACCGTCAGACGTAGACCGGAGCCTTGAGCCAATATTGCCACGTCACCACACCAACTCTGGACGCACGTCGATTCCTTTTGAGATGAGTCCATCATAATCTTTTATACCGGAGTCTCGCAGAACGATATGAGAGAGTTGTCCCTTACACCAATCCGGCTCGAGCCCCTCTGAAAACGCCCTCTTCAAGGGAATTAGTCTTTTTCTAGCTCTTAAATTTAACCTTTAACTTTAAATCAAACTTAGCTTATCTTAAATCTAGTAGGTATTTAACTATAGTCTAACTTATCTCTAACTTAACTCTTAAAAAACTTAGACCATAAGTACCTAGCTTTATCTTGTTTAAAAATGTTCTTCAACTTAACTTCATCTAGACTAATAAAAATTTATGTACTATAGTATCCGTTGCTTTCTTTCTTAAAATTCCCGCTCTCAACGAATACCATAGCGACATATTGGCGCCCCTTAACGTGGTTTCCAGATGGTGTAGGACTCTCTCTAGGTCATCTATCTAAATCTAGGTCAATTAGCAACCTCTCATACCCCTCTCTCATAACTTTCTGCGAGTTCTGTGTAATAACATTGCGTTCTTGGTGATGGTTTCGTACCCCTCAATGTTACTAACATAGTTCTTAAGATGTAAATCTAGACTAAGCTCTAATACTAACTACTACCCCTAACCCTCAACCCCCTCCCTACCTACCCTTGATAACACTGAACTTCCTACTAATAAAACTCTTAACATAACAACATGTTTTCTTTATGTAAAACCCAACTCGCAAGGGACAGTGCTGGAACACGAGGTACGCAGACTTTTATCACTCGACTAATTCTGATTAGGTATATGGGCTCAATATAGAAATCTACAATGAATAAACTTTAGTACTCACATAAAACTTAAAATACCTAAACGTACTGATTGCGTGGGCTCGAATTAGAAATTTGAATAAGTACTTAATTTATACTAAAATCAAAACGTAAGTACTTCCTTTTAACTAAAACTTAAATTCTTTTACTTTCAAACAAACGAAACCTAAAAGCTAAAGCTATACTTTTAATCTAACAAAACTTACTTAGCAATAACAACATTCTAGGTATTCCCTTAAAATGTTTTGTTATTAAAACTTAAAATTCTAATCATGATTTACTACCAATGAACTGTTCTCATCTTAAATAGCTAAGCATCTCTGAAAGCTTAGTTATTTACTACTCAAACCTAGTAGGCAGATTCTACAGATTTAACAGCAGAGACCCTCTTAAAACTCTGTTGTTAATAACCTACTGAGGTTCTTAGTACGTACAGTATGCTGCTGCATGTACTTCTTAATGAACAGGACACATTCTTAGGTGTTTTGTTTACCTGGACTATTTCTTGTCAATAATCAGTATTTCCAGCTCGGCGAGTTAGTTGCAAGGCACTGCTTAACTGCTTTGTTACTACGTCGAGATCATAGGGGATACTTATGACAATAGTTCATACTCAATGGTTCATTGGCAGTAAACATTAAATAACACTTGTACATTGCCCCGTTTATCAAAATAAACATACATAGAAAAAACAACTTAGGTCAACACCCGTCTGGTAGGTAGTTGACCTTTAGAATGTCACGGCGCTGACAAAATAAAATTTTTGACAATGACAACCACAGGAGAAGTATGTTTGCGAGAGTATGAATGATTTTTGAACGAAAGAAATGAATGAAAAGACTGAAAGTGTATGCTTGATGACGGCTGTATGTGTTAGTTGTTTTATTCTAGTGCATAAAGATTTTTCCCTCAGGTTAAAAATCTTAAACCCCGGCGGGGGGTGATGTAACATAGTGTTCCATAATCGTCGTATGTCGCCGATTCCCGATTTTTAAACGAATAATAAACTTTAAATAAAGACAAAATACGGTCATTTCAGAACTGCTAGCGACCTCTTTTGTTGGGTAGGTCTAACTAACTCGGCTTACGTCATTACTACACCTTTAGAGATAACTCCGGCAAAACTCAGTAGATGGCGCGCTATTCAACAATATTTTATCTTTTCGGTTAGTTTATTTTACTAAAATCAATAGAAAACAAGATTTATCATTAATAAAACGCTATATTACAAATAAATCTTTAATTAGTTAACTTCTTCTTATACAAATAGTTTCTAATTACAAGAATAGCGCTATCGAAGGTGCTAGAACAAATTCTATTGACTACTCGATTCTTTAATCTCATTCCCGTTGTTACTTCCCACCATCAGATGGAGCTATTCCAGGTTGTCTCCTAATTCTTTAAATATCTAACTAAATACTGAAAATTAAATTGTTCTGACAAAGCCTAGCTACTTAAAATTAAATTACCTATCAGACAAGCCTTCAGGCAGACAAAAACAAAATAATAAAATAGTTTCCATCTAAATATTTCACCTTGCAACATTTGAAGCATGACTCGCTTCCCAATGACAAACGGTTGCTATACTATTGGTTTCGCCTGGCTTCTCTCTTTCTGCTTTGAGAATATCGAGCGACAGACGCATATATATTTAAAATTCGCTGTAAAATACACATATCGTAATTAAATTAGTGATTCTTCCCTTTATAAGGTAAGTGACCCAATTTATATAAAAAATAAACTAATTAATTACGAATTTACTAGTTACAGTTAAATTCGCAATACGGACCTCGTGCTTTAGTTCCTGCCCCTTTGCAAGCTTAGGTACATCTGTATTTCGACTACAATAGGCGACGCTGTCTCTTATATCTAAACGGAATTAGTCTTAATTTATTTAATTCCTGTTTTTCTTTACAAACAATGAATTGTACTTGGGTATGCCATGTGGCATTTCCCACCTTTTATTAGTATAACCAGTTACAGACCCTGTTGTACTGGCCCTATACATGAACGTTGTTCTTTTTTTTGGATTATATATTTAACCTAAAACTTAGTTATTTAATCCCTTAATTAAATTTTAGACTTTTAGACTATTGATCCCTCGACTGTGTAATAATAACCGCCTGCTTACGTTGTGAAAACCACGACCAAGATACGCATCTAGCTACCCCTGTAAAGGGAGGACTTTCATCTCGAACGGTCGATGTTTTTCACAACGGGCACGGTGGACACAAGTTGACCTGTTATAATGGGACTTTCAGGGAGCTACCTGCGGATTATAAATACCCGGGAACAGCAGCCAAGGCCTCTCGGACACCGTACGCCATGACTCCGAGGAACCCTCGTTGGTCGAGGACCGTCAGACGTAGACCGGAGCCTTGAGCCAATATTGCCACGTCACCACACCAACTCTGGACGCACGTCGATTCCTTTTGAGATGAGTCCATCATAATCTTTTATACCGGAGTCTCGCAGAACGATATGAGAGAGTTGTCCCTTACACCAATCCGGCTCGAGCCCCTCTGAAAACGCCCTCTTCAAGGGAATTAGTCTTTTTCTAGCTCTTAAATTTAACCTTTAACTTTAAATCAAACTTAGCTTATCTTAAATCTAGTAGGTATTTAACTATAGTCTAACTTATCTCTAACTTAACTCTTAAAAAACTTAGACCATAAGTACCTAGCTTTATCTTGTTTAAAAATGTTCTTCAACTTAACTTCATCTAGACTAATAAAAATTTATGTACTATAGTATCCGTTGCTTTCTTTCTTAAAATTCCCGCTCTCAACGAATACCATAGCGACAGTGTAGAAATATTGTAGTTGACTGGATTCATCCACCTACACAGATAGAAATTATATCTTTATTTAAAACGTAAATATATCTTGAAGCATATTTTTTAAAGCAATTATTATATATCTTATCCAAAAATACTTTACTTGGTTCTAATTACAAATCCGCATTGTTTAAAAAAATTTAATTTCTTTTTAGGAATTTCAAAAACAATTAGTACAAAAAATACAGTTTTAAACTGAAAATGACTTTCTTTAATCTACTGCCTATAATTCTTAACATTAAAGTGAACATTCTTAACAATACGTATTTCAATCAAATAATTTTAATTTTGAACGAAACATTACCGCATATTTAATTTAATAAATACCTGTCGTCTTTGATAAAGAACGTTGAGTTTCTCTGACCAAAACATTATTTTTAATTTAAAATTCTTGAGTCTTCATTCAAATTTTTTGATTCTAGAATCTAAATGCAACCTTGTCTTTTGCGTCAAGAATTGTTCATTCTTGTTCTAAAACTGATTTTGTGATTATATTTTCAATTAAATATGACCCTGAAATATATTTTGTATCAAGATTCAATGACTCTTGAATAGAAATTTAAGTTTATAAAATAAATCTTGAAATATTTCAGTGTTACCAGTATAATAGCTCCCCCTGAACTTATGGTAAATTTAATAATTAATAATATTTGGGTGTTCGAGCCTTCAGGCTTGACCCACATTGAGATTAACCTTCTGAATATCGGCGCCATCTAGCGTGTTAGGATTGCAACTCAATCCCGATTCGTCGTTTCTTACCCCCTCCTACCCCCTCTCCTTGTGTGTCAGCGCCACAGGTGCGGCCATTTTGTTGCTTCAGTACTTTTTGAATTTTCGGCGTCATCACATCGATTCAAGATTCATATTCATGTAAGTTACAAACCTTTTTACAAAATTACAAAATATTATATAAAGTGAAAGAACGGATATCCCTAGTTGTTAGGGAAATTATCCAACACAATTTTGCCAAAGTGCATCACTGTAAAGAGCATTTCAAGCGTCGGCTCCCCAGGAACGACCAAGCTCACGGTGTTTTCTTTAGGGATACACCAGAGGTAATGGATGCTTCCAATACCTATTGCTGAGTGTCGATCAAAATTTCGACCGCTTAATCAAACGACTTGACATTAAGTTCACACTGAGACGAGACGCTTCACGCAGGCATCTAGACGTTTCGAGAGACGCCTCAAAGGTCGCCTCGATTAATACGTCGGGTCGCCTCGAGAGACGCATCAAAGGTCGCCTCAATCGTGCGTCGATTCGTTTCAAGAGACGCTTGAAGTCGGCTCAGCTGGCGCGTCAAAATGCCTATATTATGACTTCGAGTCACTCAATAAATTTATCTTGCGTCTTTCAGACCATGCCTACCTTGCAAGAACTAATAGAGGCAGGAATACCCGGCAGCAGCGACGGCAGAGATGAGGAGTTTTTCTTTCGCCTCATTGCTGTCCTGGACGATCATTATCCCCAGGGATGGCGAACGTGGGAAGTTGAGGATTACTCCTACTCGAACCTCTTTGGGAGTCGGATTTCATCATCAATCGAGCAAAAATTGCGTTTTGCTATTCCAACGGCAGAACTAGGACAAGCCTACTCGCCAGACGACCCGACATTATCGGAGAAAAAATACAGAACCATCAAAAGAAAGCTATTAGAATGGCCACTAGGGCGGGCTCTTATTTACTCCCCACATTCGGTGATGGAAAAACTTCACAAAAATTCTTACGAGAAGTTTATGTGCACGGTCAAACTGCTAAAACCGAAGCTCATATCGAGAAAGAGGAGCCTATCACCACAGGGCACACCTCCGAATAAAAAACCGCGAAGTCAATCCCCAGACAAAAGGATAGAGGGACCCCGCTCAGCCTCACCTTGCCCTTGGAATGTGACATCAAACCGCTCGTCCTCGCAACGCGATGGAAGTTTCACTGAAATTCAAATAGCATTTTTCGAAAAAATGATGAATGTGCTTACTAAAAACACCGAAGTAATGGCCAATGTGGCAGATCAAGTCTCCACCTTGCACGACAGAATGGAAGGTAATGACGACACTTCTGATACCTCTTCGTCTGAGCCAGAAACAGAGCATAACACCACCGAAGAATCTCAAAATGCCATTGTTGTTACCGAATCATCCGACAACATTTGCACCTTTGCCCCAAGCACAGCGGAAGCAGAACCAAAACTAGCCAAGGCAAAACCCCATCTCGTAGATCAGGGTCGAAAATGTCAAAGACTAGGAGACGAGGGGTGGAAAAATGTAAGGTATGCGGACGTGCAAAAAACTTTTCACGCAACCCCCATATTCGGGGCCCTCAAGGTAAATTCGGTACTTGCCACTAATACACCTAGCTGGACTTCACTTAGTCAACTTGAGAAAAACGACCTAACGTTAGGGGCTATAACACATGGACTCCTATTGCAAAGGTCCGCCTTTGAAGAGGCCTGCAAACATTTGAGCCCAACAAGCAGAAAAGAAGTCCAAAAATATTTCCTAAATAACGACTCCGAATTTAGAAAAATCTCGGACAATCTGCTACAATATACATGCGGTCGACGGGCGGAGGTTATCCAAACCAGAAGAGAGACCTACAAATGTCCAAACAAGGTGTTGAACGACTTACTTCACGAAATCCCCCCGTCAGACACCCACCTCTTCTGCGAGGAAAAAATAGCGGAAGTAATGAAAGAACAAGGTGGAGCCTATAAGTTTTTTCCGAGGAAGACGAACCCAACAAAAACAAACCCAAACAAGAAAGGGTTCAAAGGAAAATACAGGAGTTTTAATAGCAAAAACAATAACAAAAAACAGACAGGGCGAAACTTTCGCCCGTCATGGAAAAGTGACAATATCGGAAATAAGGGCACTAAACCTAGCCAGGCAAAAGAACATAAACCCTAAGGTAAACCAAACTTTCCAAGCAGGTCAGCTCAAAAATAAAATTAGCCTGTGGGAATCATTAAATGCTCCAGAAACAATTATTAAGGTTTTGAAGGGTTACCGTATTCCATTCTCAAAGAAACCACCTCTCTTCAAACTTTCCTATGAAAAATGCAAGGGATTTGCACCAAAACCTTCGTCAGAGATGTCACAACAAATTGACAAGCTCATCCAAATGCAAGCGATTTCTTTGAATAGATATAATAGCGGCTATGTTTCCCCTATTTTTCTTAGAGAAAAAAATGACGATTCCTACAGACTAATTTTTAACTTAAAACAACTAAATTTTTACATTAAGCCTCCAAAATTTCGATTAATTAACTTAAAGAAAGTGACACAAACCATTCAGAGAGATGATTATCTTGTCAAAATTGATATGTCAAACGCTTACTATCACGTTCCCATCGCAAAAACACACAGACGATACTTATCACTGGTTTACAACGACCAAATTTACAATATGAACTGTCTCCCTTTTGGACTATCAAGTGCACCGTCAATTTTTAACAAATTGACTAATTGGGTAGCATCCCTGTTGCGCGATAAAGGCATTCGAGTTATTGTGTATCTCGATGACTTTCTTCTCCTAAATCAAGACCCAAATTGTCTGGCACACCAAGCTCAGTGGACAATTTCTTTCTTAAACGAACTGGGTTGGCACTTGAATTTAGAAAAATCTAGTCTAAGACCTAAGAAAGACATCGAATACCTTGGCTTATTATGGAATTCAAACACTAACGTAATAACTCTTCCGGATACTAAAATTGCCAACGTATCTGAAACCATTAAGCATATCCTACGAAAAAATATGTGGAGTTGGATGATTGCTAAACGCCTCCTGGGTAAACTTAATTTCGCAGCTAATGCGGTACCATTGGGCTTTCTTTATTGCAGGGCCATCCAACTAGCGGCAAAACTCCTTCCAGAAGACGACAAAAACAGAACCTTCCAATTTCCAATCCAAGTAAAACAGGAGCTTCTCTGGTGGCTAAAAAATCTGAACAGGAGTTCCATCCTCCAAATTGCTCCACCCACAGCCTTCATAACTACCGATGCCTCGGACTCAGGCTGGGGTGCGATAGTAAACAACAAAAAGCTCCACGGACTCTGGACAAATTCGCAAAAACTATGGCACTCCAATCTAAAATAACTTTGGACCTTATACGAGGTATTACAAAGACAATGGAAAGACTTAGAAGGAAGAACCGTTATTTTCCAAACGGACAATCGAACGGCTGCCGCTTATATCAGGAAGCAAGGAGGTACAAGATCAAAAACCCTCCTCAAAACAACGTCACAAATTTTAGAGTTCGCCTACCTACACAAAATTGTCATAATACCGAAATACCTGCCAGGGAGGTACAACGACATAGCAGACAGCCTATCCAGAACAAAAGACGTCCCGGAATGGCATCTCGACAAAGAGAGTTGCGAAAGAATATTCAACAAGCTTGGAACACCTTGCATAGACCTCTTTGCATCAAAAACATCGGCAGTAGTTCGGAATTACGTAAGCGAAGACTCACGAGACCAGGAAAGCCTATTCACGGATGCGTTCAGCAGGAGTTGGAACTTCAGGTTAGGGTGGATTTTCCCCCCACCAGCGTTGATACCTCGAGTGTTGCAACACCTGAACACCTCCCAAGGACACTATCTACTGATAGCACCAAGATGGGAGAAAGCTTTTTGGAGAGCCGAACTCAAGAAACGAGCAATGCGACCTCCTATTCGCATCAAAAACCTATGGCTACATCTTCGCGACCTAAAAACGAACAGACACCCACGGGACATAAAGAACTTAGTATTGGAGGTATGGAAAATACGGGCTGGGCCAATGAAATAGCTAACTGGAACCCTTCAGAAAAGAACTTTTTGCAAACAGCTTGGCGGCCGTCTACCTTTAAGACCTACAGACAAGCTTGGAACTCGTGGTGCGAGTGGGCTAGAAAAAACCATATCATATCTTCGGAGCCAAGCCCGAGTGACTTAGCCAGGTACCTAATATATTTGAGCGATGAGAGGAAATTAGCAGCCCGAACAATCCTGGTACATAAATCCACTGTAGCTACCTTCACAAAACCCTCACTGAATAACCCTCTTAGCAATCACCCTCTGGTTAAAAAGATAGTAAAGGCAATAATGTTAAAACACCCCCCAATACACAATTCAACAACTTGGGACGTAGAGGATCTTGTTAACTGGGTCAAGCAGCGACCATTAAATGAATCCAATCTGTACCAGGTTTCTCAACATGTTGCGATACTCTTACTTCTGGCCTCAGGTCGTCGAGTACACGACCTCACCTTGCTTCACACTGATTCAGAACATTGTACCATCACAGATCAGCAAGTCACGTTCTGGCCAGCCTTTGGGTCTAAAACAGACACAGCGAGCTACTACGGGTTGGCACCTTACGTCGGGGGTCGATCACAAACTAAATCTCTGTTATTGGATTCCGACACTAATCAAAGTCTCGAATATACGTCGTAACGCAGACCCCACTCTTTCAAATCTTTTTATCACCACAAGAGGGAAGGTAAAAGCAGCCTCGAGAACAGTAATTGCGGGATGGCTAAGAATAGCACTAAAAGACGCAAATATTAGAGGTTCACCAGGCAGTTTTAGGTCAGCTGTAGCCTCAAATAATTGGTCTAAGAAAAATCTCGACATAGACGAAGTGTTGGGCCGAGGTAACTGGCGTCACGCTTCCACTTTTTTTAAACACTATTTCAAGGAAATAAGAAGAGAAGATACGCCTAACTCACAATCAATAGTAGTATCGGACTTCTTTAATCCTACTTAACCTATTATGTGTTATGTTATTTCTATTATGATTGAAACATTTAAATACTACAAATTTTGTTATTACTTAATTCATATGATTCATTATCAAGCATTACTTTCTTTATCAATATAACTACTATACCAAAGATAATAGCTTGCTTTTCACTATTCCTACACTTAGAGCCTAATATTACTTAAAAATCACAGTACCTACCTGCCTACGCAACGTGTCAGCGCCAGCAGATAATAAACAGGTCTCAATGTGGGTCAAGCCTGAAGGCTCGAACACCCAAATATACGTGTTTTTCCCCCGAAGGGTAAAAAACACTTATTTGGGTTTCAGCCGAATGGCTTGACCCACACTATTTTCTTTTCTTGCTGGCTTCAGCCTCGCCTCAATTCTACAAAGTACTGAAGCAACAAAATGGCCGCACCTGTGGCGCTGACACACAAGGAGAGGGGGTAGGAGGGGGTAAGAAACGACGAATCGGGATTGAGTTGCAATCCTAACACGCTAGATGGCGCCGATATTCAGAAGGTTAATCTCAATGTGGGTCAAGCCATTCGGCTGAAACCCAAATAAGTGTTTTTTACCCTTCGGGGGAAAAACACGTATATTACCGTATTAACAATTTATAAAAAAAATTTTTTCGTTATTATTAACAATTTTGACGCTAGAAACGCCGTCCAGTGTTGCTAAAGCCGCGTGACGCCCAGCCTTAACAAACTTATAAGTGACATTTGTAATAAATATGTCGCATAAACAGTTCTAAATATATTTTTGAAAATAAGAAAAGAAAAGAAAAGGACGGGTATAATCCTTTTAACACCGTTTTAGTTAGACGTATTTACCGAATAAATAAAAAATCATGCGAGGAACGCAGCCAAACGTGCGATCAGTGTACCTATTATGTCTATTCTGCCAGATTCTGCCTTTTTAAGAAGATTAAACGACATTACCCTACCAAATTAAGAATACACGGGTCGCAGGTTTAGTTGCGTTCCTGGAGTATTTTTTTACAAAGTCGGTTGATATGTCAAACTAAAACGGTACTAAAATGATTGTTCCCGTCCTTTTCTTATTGAAATTGAACAAAGAGAGGTACTAGACCAAAAAATAGTTAAGTTCATTGCATATAATATATCGAATAAGCACCAATAGTCAACTCACAATAGTTTAAAGTCGGTTTTACACTACATCGTGGAGAGCACTACATCATATCTTTGATCATTTCAATTTTTATATAATGTAATATCATTGAATCATATAAATAAACTAGTACGGTGGGTAGTGCGCTCGCTGCTGAAGCTGACCGCCAAACTTTGCGTAAAATTCTTTCTAAGATCTTTTGGTTGAGTGGGATTTTAATATTTTTCTTAGGGAAAAATTTTTTCACAAGGCGGCAACACTGATCACCACCGCTTGATTTGTGTAATGTGTCGCACGCGATAAATGGTTTATCTATGCGCACGCGTTTTAAGGTTTTATACAAGTGGTTTTCCTATTTTCTTTAATGTAACAACGTCCTTGATCTAAGGATTATATTATTCTCATTGTTACTTGAGTGGATAAGAACTCCAATCCAATGGACAAGTGGACATTACTCGAGTCTTGGTGTGTTCCCAGAGAAGTTATTTAAAAATTTCGCGGTAAGTCCACTAAACGACATGTATATTTGCTTATTTTATCTAGATATTTGTTAAACCCAGTTAATTTTTTATATAATAAATAAGGTTGGAGAGATCTATCCAAAAAAGGTACGTTGTAGGTAGATAGGTACCTACGTTGCCGGTTGGAGTGCACCCCAACCGCAGCCGTCATAATATGCATTCCCCAACTTAGATGTGACCTTCTGTAAGTGCTTACTTCTGTATGGATCCCATAGATCAAGCCAAGCCGACGCTGTATTTTGCCATTGTTATAAGGTTCATGCTGATGCGTTAGTTTATTTCGATAAATCTGTGGCTTACGATGTAAACTAATTTGAATTTTGACAAAAGTATAATATTATCTTTGTTCTTTCAGATTAATTTGGATTTCGAAAAATTATATACACAACAGTCATTAAACTTTTACAAAAATTGGCAACGCTTTTTTGGGAAGCTGTTAAAGCTAAAGGAACCCGAAATATCAAATGAAAATGCACTACAAATATTAAATGCTGTCACAGACAATGGTAAGATAATAATATTTAAACAGTGGATAAACACCTGCTGGTATAATTTGACTTTGTTTGTGTTTTAAGACTAGCAGTTATGCTATACTTTTATATTTTTCAGACAAAAAAAAATACCACTTCAAGTGACCCTGTTCGGATATTTGGCCCCACCCAAAAAAAGATTATCAAGAAAAATAAAATTTTCATCTTCGGAGGCTAATCAAGGATTAATTGTTCAAACACATGTAAGTAATACTTTTGCCAATTTAGTAAACAAAACTACTATTGTATAGATGATAATCTTAATATATATAAATCTCGTGTCACAATGTTTGTCCTCAATGGACTCCTAAACCACTTAACCGATTATAATAAAATTCGCACACCATGTGCAGTTCGATCCAACTTGAGAGATAGGATAGCTTACATCCCGATATTCCCACGGGATCGGGAGTTATGCGGGTGAAACCGCGGAGGGCAGCTAGTTTATTCTATAAAATAGTATAAAATAGACGATCTATACAATAGTAGTGTTGTTAGACGACCTCTGTGGCGCGCGTCTGGCGAACACCTGGCGACACAGAAGGTTGCGGGTTCGATTCCCGCCGTCAACAAATGTTTGTGATGGTCTGGGTGGTTTGTCTATGTATAATATTTATTTACAAAAAAAAAGGTATATAAGTATTACATCCGTTGTTGGGCTACCATAACACAAGCCTAGTAGCTTACCTTGGGGCCAGATGGCGATGTGTAAATTGTCCCGCAATATTTATTTATTTATTGTAGCTCCAAAAGCACTTGTGACACGAGCAACCAAGTTTTCTTAGCTATGTTTTAAAAAAAAACAGCCAGCTGTTCTGAAATTAATAGCTTTCTAGTAAAATAGTGGAAAGGATTCTGCTTCCATTGCACCTTTCCATATGTTGTTGGTTTGCAGTACATCCTGTAGAATTATATCTGTTTTTTCGAAAGTTGATACAATTATTAATTTAAGTTATATTTCTTTAAAAAACAATTTCATATTTTTAGTAAGTTGTATTTTTTTGCAATTATTCATAGATTTTTTTTTTTCAGGATGCAGGAGATGTTGACAATGTAATCCAGAAACAAAATCAGCTGTTTTTTTTAAATAATTGACATTACTACTTGGAAATATCAATAAAAGTTAAAAAAATACGTAAAATCATAAGGTTAATGACCTCACCGTGTCAGTAACAGCTGATTTTCGAATCAACATAACCTCAAAATTTTCGATTTTTTTTTTCGAATTTCCAAAAGTCGTAGAACAAAAGTAGCTGGTCTCATTGAAATGAACCACCCTGCAAGACAGCGTGCGCATTTTTTCAAATAACCTTGTATATAATGTTATAGATGACGTAAAGTACGAATTTCAAAGCGCAGCAAAAGCGTTTTTATGGTGTCATTTACTTTGTTAAAAGTTACTGTCAGTAAAAACTGTTTTTTTTTTGTTTTTATAGTGTCGTTTTCTTTGTATTATTATTTAAGCAACTGTCAGTAGTGACTGATAAATTTGTTTTTATGTTGTCATTTTCATTGCTATAGTAGATAAGTAAGTACTTAACTGAAAATGTTTGTTTTCAAAATTTCATTTTCTTTGTAATGTTTATTTTTATGTCTCTTTGTTAAGTAAGTAACTAAGTAAGTCAGTAGTAACTGATAGTATTTATGGTGTAATGTTTTCATCTTTAGGCTAAGAAAAAAATGGTGTCAAACATCTAACGTGAGCATATTTAAAATAAAGAACTAATTGAATCTTCTTTTTGACTTTTTACTAAGAAATATGAAATTAACCTTTAATCATTTGTTACTTGATAAGTGAAAGATTCTGCGTTTGCTTATTTATTCTATGTACTTTTTGTAATATAATATTGTTATAGGTTACTGTACTGTGTGAATCAAATGCTAGTTAAGAAAAGTGTTGCTATTTTCAGATAGACCAATAGTATGTTTGATATCTTTTTATTTATGGTTAAATTTCAGCAGCGTTGGTGTCATTTTCAGAAATAAATTCATGCAAATATAAATCATTTTATGAATATTTCCTAAACCACGGCAATATGAAACAATACAAAATAATGATATACCTTGTTGGTACTAAAATAATGGTTTGTTTCATTTTGACGTGGTTACGGAATATTTATGAAAGAATTTATGTTTGCTATGAATTTATTTAAGTGGCGCCACTGCTGGTGACGTTTAACCCTAAATTAAAAAAATATTTCAATCAAAGCATTGTAATTTTCAATTGAAATAACAGAATCTTTTATATCAAGTAACTATTACTCTTAATACAAAGAATTTAAAGAGCTTGGCTTAAATAATAAAAAATTCCAAAAAAGTAATATCCAAATGTTAGAATGAATTAGCCACATATTTAAGTCAAGAAATGACATTAATGCTGTCAAGTACTGTATATTTGATCGCAAAATCATCGAGATCTTAGAATAAACACTTAAACATTAAATCAAGAAAGATCATTTCCTAATCAAGAAATAAGAAGTTTTGTTGCAAGAATGTGACCTCTCTCTATCTAAAGTTTTTCAAGCTAAGAATGAAAATAAGTAAGATCAAGAGTCAATAAATTTTATCTTGAAAACGGTACAAATTAAATGCAAATATTATTATTTTTAAACCAAAACGGTTGCGCTCTTGGATTCAATAATTATTTTTTTAAAAAGAGAGTTAACACGCTTTTGTCTCAAATACTATATTGGTTCATTTAAACAATATACTTTGAAACATTTTATATCTTACTCCGAGTATTTTCTATTTTCCTTATATAGGAAACAGGAAATATCTTGACTCAAGTAAATTTATTTGACTGGAGAACTTTTTTCTTTCTGTGTAGCTAGGTGTATCCACCTAGGTGTATTAAGTTGCTTAGGTACACTTTTACTAACCTTTATTTCTATTTCGTAAAGTTGTTTCTATCCGTGAAAGACATGTATGAATTTCGTTAAATATAAAGGGGTCCGGACATTTAGTATGGGAGCTTGGCATAGTGATATATTTTTGCGCGGTGCATTTCGAGGCCCATGCCAATCGATAGAGGGCATTACAGTGAACAAATATTGACTTCACATCGAACCTCTTAAAGCGTCTCGGAAACGGGATATTTAACAAAACGTGTTGTAGGTACTAAGATTTTTCAAAAATGCGCAGTGTATTTCGCGGGCCATACGTATCGATAAAGGGCATTACGGCGAACAAATAATGCCTTCACACCGGACCACTAACTAAAGCGTCTCGAAAACGGGATGTTTGTTGAATCATGTTATTGAACGAATCACGTTTCTTTTTATATCCCGTACCATAATGCCCTCTATCGATTGGCATGCGTCTCTAAATGCACCGCACCATTTTAAGTTATCATACAAAAGTGTCCGAAGGCTTTTATTGACACAAACTAAGAAAATAAAAAGCAATATTTTTAACCATTTCTAGAAAATGGCCTACAATTATACAGGGTGAATATTTGAGCGCGTCAATAAGGGCAGGTCTTAGAACCACTGTAGCTACGAGATACTGTTCTAAGGAGATCTTCCCTTATATTTTAATCAAAAAACATCTGCATTTTATTTAGTTTTTTTGTACAGTTACCGAAAAAGTAGCATGTTTCAAGATTAGTTTATTTACATAAAACGCCTATAAACTAGTATGTAATGGCTCTAAATATACAATATGCCAATCTCTCGTTAGGTTTAGACAAAACGCGAATCGGCAGACTGCGTTTAGGTACTCAGCGACTAAAGGAAATTGATGTGGTTTCGACTAGGGCTTGCATTCGAATAATACGAATAATAATATGGAACGAATATTCGAATATTAAATCTACGATATTCGACTATTCGGAGGATTTTTTTGGCAAATTCCGCGGGATTTCGCAAAAGATAAACCGCAGGTCCAGATTCGTGAAATATACCATATTAATACATACCTTGTGTAACGAAAATGAGAATGTACTTATGTAGTTTTTTGGAAAACCCTTCGGGATTTTACAAACAATAAAAAGCAATCGATATTTTACAAAAAAAAACGTAAAACTTCCTGCGCCTTTATACCGGGCGTAACAAGTTGGTACATTAAAACCTAAGTTTCATGCAATATCTTTATATTTTCTTTAAAAAGTTAAAACTTAATGATGCAGGGTTAGTTAGTATATTGGTGGTGATGATATTAAAAATATTTTTGTGTACCGGGCGTAACACGTAAGTATGAAAATACGAGTTTAATAAAAAAAACTATAAATCTGCATAGTATTTCAAAATATAATAATGAAGAAATTGTAGTAAGTATATATGAATATCTTTAAAACAGATTTGATTAGAAAGCAACGTGAAAACTGTGTTACACTCTTTACGTAACGATTCCTTTAGATCTCTAGATGACGAATTAGCCTGTCTCAGTTTCGAAAGCCGGGAACTAGAACCATTTATGTCGTCATAAAGATGGCGGCTCTGTACTTTAGATATTTGCACATTTCTCGAGTTCTATTCAACTTATTTACACGTGTAAGGTGTCACTTGAGAGATATTTTAATGTACTTTATCTTTTCCATAGACACAATGTACAGAAAACCTCTGGTAACTTTTTTTTTCTCAAAAATGTGACTTTTCTCCACATGTCCAACACATGCCATTCTACATTTTACAATATAACTTTTAAGATACTCACTTTTTTGCCATAGTCATCTACTATCAAGATAAAGAACATTTCAACAGCTATTCAACAAAAGTTAAAACCATTTCCGTCAAACAGATGCCATCAAAAACATAACTTGTAAAAAAAACCAAGTCTCGCAACCCAGTTCTTCTACCGTAAAAAGTTGTAAGATCCATGTAATACCAAGTCAGTTAATTTATTTAGTCCCGCTAAAGGGACTTTCTGTCTAAGTTATTTCGTAACAGATTGACTTGGCAATCGCATGAAAACACATTGTATCTCGCAAGCAATACATATTATATTAAATTAGATTTTTTTGTGCGATTGCCAAGTCAATCTGTTACGAAATAACTTAGACAGAAAGTCCCTTTAGCGGAACTAAATAAATTAACCGACTTGGTATTACATGGATCTTACAACTTTTTACGGTAGAAGAACTGGGTTGCGAGACTTGGTTTTTTTTACAAGTTATGTTTTTGATGGGATCTCATTTCTTTTTGTATTCGTAGATAGTCCTACTTTTTTTTTCCGGTACCTTCTTATCTTGAATACCTACAACGGATTTTCTTATATATTTACTAGCTGCGCTCCGCGGTTTCACCCGCGTAACTCCCGATCCCGTGGGAATATCGGGATGTAAGCTATCCTATCTCTCAAGTTGGATCGAACTGCACATGGTGTGCGAATTTTATTATAATCGGTTAAGTGGTTTAGGAGTCCATTGAGGACAAACATTGTGACACGAGATTTATATATATTAAGATATAGGATTACAAAGTTATTTATGCAGTTGGTGTATCTGGAAAACTGGACCGAAATTGCATAATATTTTAGTTTTTCCTTGATTTATACACCAAACACTAATTAGATTCAAAATTTGAAGCTTCTATGTCTGCTAGAAGTGCCTTAGACTTTTGATGATCGGTCCAGTGAGTGAGTGAGTGACAAAATTAGGAAACTTTGACTAATTATAATTCTTAAACTACTTGTTCAAATTGGATGAAATTTGAAATATACCGAGTTCATACAATGCTTGCTTGGTAGGTATCTGAAAATTCAGGCTCGTTTTATCCACAACGAAGTTATAGGGGGTCGAAAATGGCTTGAACTGTTTCGAGAAAAGGATGGTACGGCCGTGCCGCTTTTTTGCTCGACTTGGCTGGGGCACTGCCGTGCCCCCAGATACCGCTCTATACGTATCCTGCTACCGTGAAATTTGCTTATGATATTTGCACTTAAATTGAAACAAATTTTGTTTTATTTAAAAACATTGAATAACTAATGACGCAATTCGCTAGCGCTAATTGATTTTTATGTTATGGGTAGGTATTTATTGTTTCTTCAACTGTTATAATTTTGAAATTATAGGACAAAAACTGTCAAAAAATAGCATTTTTGTATGGAAATAAAATATAAATTGCTCTAATTCCTACCCTAAGCTGAATCTCGTTTTAAGTTATATCTCGTTTGAAAGGTCTTTTTACAGGCTACAATAACTTCACAACATTTAGGATGCTCCAAACTTGAAGGTTCGGAGATACAGGGTGTTTTACTCTTCGATGAGAAAATTTATACACATTGAATTTTTATTCAGTGATTGTTTAATTTTTCAATGGATTTGTATTGAGCCGACAAAGACCCTAAAACTTAACTTAAATTTAATAAAATATTATCTATATGTATGTTAGTCTGTAAGGTATCTATTTCATATGGGTCTGTACTTATTTATAAGGCTGTTACCTGAAATAAATGATTTATTATTATTATTAAAGATAGATTTGAGATAAATAAATAAATATAAATATTTCAGGACATATTACACATCGCCCTCCAGCCCCAAGCTAAGCAACTTAATGCTTGTGTTATGGGTGCCAGATAACGGATAAACTACTTATATACTTTTTTTTTTTTTTTTTGGAAATATATACATATTATACATATAGGAAACACCCAGAACCAGAAACAAGAATTTATGGTCAGCATAAATACTTGTTCCCGGCGGGAATCGAACCCGCAACCTTCTGCGTCGCAGTCGGGTGTTCCCCCGACGCGCCACAGAGGTCGTCAAAGATGGTATATTTGTCTCTGTCATTAGGGTGACCAAGCGTTCAAATTTTCTGCAGATGAAATACACGGCGACAAGCTGTGGGGGTGTACTGCAGATATTGATACTATCTTTATAGGTACTGCAAAAAGAGCTGTCCGAGCTATCTACAAAATGGGCCCCAGGGAATCACCTAATAATGTAGTTTTTTTTTAAAAGAATACCCAAATCCATTCATCCTTTCAAACAAACGTTACCTCTTATAAGTACATAATATTTATTAAAATAGTATTAAAAGATGACCTATAATTACGTATACAATAGGTACACTGCTAAGAGAAAATATTATGTTTGTTTTTAATTTCATTTTGTTTTATATGTTTGTAATACAGAGGCTGAACATTCGTAAATTCAGATCAAATATCATTTAATTCTATGATCTCATAATTTTATCATTATTTATGGTTACCCTACTTTCTAAGATAGTACCTAAATTTTTAGGTAAAGTTACTTACTGACAGAAAAAAAACTCCGCAATTAAGGTATGACTGGCTTTCGCCTTGCCTTTAATAGAACAAATTTTACCCATATTAAATTAAATAATACTGTTTATTAGAAAAAATTAATGGGAAATGAAAATGGCAATAAATATCGAAATTACCGCGGATATCAAATCAACATGGCCGATGGGCTGCCGTTGCGTGTAAATAAATCCTACTATCACATTGACAATCACACTTTTATATAATTTAACAATTTTATTATTCTCGTACAAATAAGTAAAACCAATTCCTAAAAGAATTCAAAAATCTTAAAAATATTGTTTTTTCTACTAAAAAAGTGATATTTTATTCGGCTATAGGCATATTAATTTTCTACCATTTCTATTATAATTAAATGTCTTCGGACTGGCAATACGTTGGAAAGAAAATATACACTTACACTCTTATCTCCATCCCTCTCGGACCGAAATTCTCTCTGAGTTTGAGATTCTCTAAAATAAACCATATTTCTTAGCAAATAAAATTCATTTTGTAATGATGTAAAATGTCCGGTAACCTTTCTAGTTGTGAGGTACGAACGTCAAATTTTATGGTTCATCCTACGCCAATTTCATACAATGATTACTAATCATTCGCTCCGCTTTGGTTTCAAAATAGCGGCTACACGTAAAAGTATTATTTCGACCCCTTGTGATATAATGTAGTATTATCAAAACCGTTGGTAACAACGCGTAACGTTTAGACTAACTGCGTTCCTATTCAACACACACACACACCGTAATATATTATGTTTACCTCAGAATAGATAATAGTCTCCTACGGTAATACTAGTCGGTCCACTCCTGTTTTACAGAAGATATAACTACATTACAAATTAATATATAAATAGATACATAACGATAATGCATTATGACATTAAATCCTAGTTATGAACATTTTAGATATTGACATTGTTGAATTGGATTATATGAATCTTAATTATTCGCATAAATATTACTTAAAATTTTAATATTTACCTACTTATATCTTGACATTGTATTGAATTGAATGAACTGACATGACAAATTGTGATTTAACATCTATACAGGGTTATTGGAAATTATATTATCAAGCCATTGACGGCTACTTCTAAACAACTTTTGTTCTACGACTTTTGAAAATTCGAACATTTTTTCGATCGGTTAGGTTTGTGGGTTTACCTGAAAATCAGCTGTTCCTTACCGACTTTTATGTCTTGTTCTGTATTCTGAGGTTTAATTACACGGAGAGGTCATTAACCTAAAAATGTTACTTATTTTTTAAGTTTTATCTACTGTTCTTAGTCTGAATGACCTTTGTTTTAAAAATCAGCTGTTTTTCGAATTTACATAACCTCAAAATTTTCATTTTTTTTTTCGAATTTCCAAAAGTTGTTTGTTCAGATGCACAGAAGTAGTCCTCAACGGCTTGCTACTATAATTTCCAATAACCCTGTATAAAATTGTGTAATTATCTTGCTAAATGTTAACGTAAACGCTACAAACCTAAATTGCATGCCCTACGGTTGAGTAAGGTGATACTTTAACTGTTCTGTAACACCAATACCTACCCTTATTCGCAATAAATGAATTATGATAATGTCTCATAACGGTACAAACTGATTGTCTTTATCGTTTCTAGGGTTTCGTAGTCCTATCAAGGAACTCTTATAGTTATTAATGCACCTTAGCTCAGTGACTATTAGTACTAGAAGCAGTAATTTGGCATGAATATACATATAAATAACGACGACAAAATAGTAAAATAAAATCTAAAAAAAAACCTCAGCAACACGACACGGAACCCTACACTGCGCGTGGCCCGACACTCACTTGGCCGGTTTTTTAACATAGCATTCTGCTATAAGATAAATAAAATCTACTAGAAAGCCAGTAGAAGATAGGCTGTAGAAAAAAAAACTGTGCAATATTTTTTTTAATCATACAAGATATTTAATGTAATTTGTATTTGAAAAAAAAAACTTTTTATGGTTTTATTTGGAGTTTTATAAATCTAAAACTCTGATTAGTGTAGTGTAAAAAAAGGCAGAATCGCAGACCTTATAGTTTAGCTGTAATTGCGAAGTTCAGGCTGAAATCTGATTTTAACTAAAAATTCACTATAGTCCAAATAACTGTTGAACCACTAAATATTGCAGAACGGGGGGGTACAAATCGATAGGCACTGAGGTCCCCCAACCGCAGCAGCAACCGATGATCTATATTGAATTCTTAGGGTTATATTATATTTGCAACCTTGTGCTCGGTCGCGGTCTTTATCATCTAGTACCTAATACCTATATTCGTCGTCGTCGTACGAAACTAAACAACAACCTACTGTATAGTTAAGGTAATGTTAGTAGGTACTCACAGTTTGCGGTCGCTTGTCGATCGAGTGATCGTAGAGTGTAAGGCCGATGATGGCGACCAGGATGCCAGAATGGAACCCAGTCATGAACAGTCCCATGAATTGGATCATCATCGTTATCAAGCCGAAGAGAACGCCGGCTGAGAGAGCGACACCTGCCCAACACACATTACATTGTATACATTATACCATTTATACCACATACTTACTTTTACAATTCAACTTAAATAATTGATATATTTTACTGAATTGATAATCGATCTTTATAATTAATCTTTGGATCCATGACATAATTTCTCAGCTAAATCTCGAAACGATCATGAAATCGAGAAACTCAATTTACGATGTATTTATTGATGACGGATTGAAAGAGTTTTTATACTTATATTTAAAGTTTTAGACTGGCTTGCACAAGTAAAAATCTGTTTAATTAAGCTGTTAAACACTTAGATTATGGAATTACATGAAACTAAGTCAATAATTAAAATAGTGGCTGTCTTCTCTCTCGTAATATGATAAGACTGAAGACCTTCTCTTACGTCTAAGCTAGTCTCGGGTTTCGAGTGATGTCGTGGTTATTGGTATCTCGTTTAACACCTACTATCCTCTACCTTCCCCACCAGATTACATATAACGGGTTTATTTTCCCCTATCTGGAGCATATTCAAACTTATACATTATAATTGTATACCTACTTTTATATTATAACACTTATTATTATATTAGGTTTCTAAATATCTAAAAGCTTTAAAGTTCATAATATGTTTTAAGTTTATTTACTTACTGTATATTATTACTTGTGTGTGTATGTATATATATATTTATATATAAGTATTAATATATTGATTAGTTGTTGCATGTTTGGTTAACCGAATGCCTAACTCCAAACCCTAGATAATCGTTGTCTGGAACCCCACGATACAAACATTGTTTAGTGTGGGGGCCACAGTTAATGTATCATGTTAACATTAGGTTTATGTTAATAAACATTTCTCATTATCATATTTTTTTCTTTTCTCCATGGTCTAAGGTTAAACATGATTAAACAACTGTCAAAGTCACAAACAAACACAACCCCCTGTGATAAAATAAAATGTGGGCCATTGTGCGTGATATAATGTCATACATTACATAATATAATATGTACAAAGTACCTAAGTATAATAATGATGTAAGTATAGATAGATGTACGATACTTACAAACGTTCCCATACGGCGGCAACAGAACATCTTGTATACACAACAGGTATACAATAGAGGCGGCGAATGTAAATCCGATGAGAAACATACTCCACTTAAAACACCGGTAACCTGCGAAAATTTTACATTATTTTACTACACTTGTACAGTCGCCTGTATAATTGCCGCCCTCGGTAGAGTTCTAAAATTAATATAATTAGAATGTTTTCATTAAGTATAATAATTTATGTTTTATAAATTCATAAGTTAGAAGACTTTAAACTTCAACTAAAGCAGGTGGATAGAATTTTGCTTTGTGTTGAAAACATTCTTATAACAGCCGTTTTGGAGCTCTACGGTGGGTCTGCAATTATGCAGGTGACCGTACCTATTGCTACCTTTACGCGTGTGTGTGCTATATGCAGGGTGTCCGATGATGTATGGATTAGCGTGCACCTACGGGTAGAGGACACTGTGCCGGTTCAGAAAAATAAAGGTTAAGTGTGTTCTATGAAAGTCTCTCGGTTTCAGAAATATTCGCCATTTTATTAATTTTAAAAATTTCACTCTTTCTCATTCTCTATAAAACACACTGTAATACGCGTGACGTTCGGGGAGAGTCGGGAGAGTTGGGAGAGCGTCGTAGCAGGTCTCTACCGTTGTATACCCTCGTAGCACCTCGTAGACCTGAAGTCGCAGCCTCGTAGATCGGGATCCCGTAGCTCGGGGTCTCGTAGCCTCGTAGCACGGGGCGGCTCGTAGTCTCGTAGCACGGGGGCTCGTAGGCCAAGATCCCGTAGCTACTGAGACGTCGTAGCGAGAGGAGTGCAGAGGAGGGGGGGGGGGCGAAATTATACAACGTAGGTACTAGGGAAACTACTTGTATTTTAACAAGACCCAGTAGGTACTTAAGTGTAGTACAGAGAGTCAGATAGTAGCCGGTAGGTCGCGCTGGCCCCGAAACGTCTTACGAAAAGACAAAAGCGGGAGCACCTAAGAACTACACTAGCGGTACTATCCGAGGTGGATTCTTAGTCAATTTCTTATCGGCAATCAAAATTGCATGAGCTTAGGTCATTCTTCGGCGTGCGACAATGACACCGCGATTCAGAAAAATGTTATGATTGTAGTGGCGCCATCTAGTTTCAATTTGTTGAAACTAGCGTTAGGACAGTGGCGCCACCTAGTATTGGATGGCGCAGCTAGATGGCGCTACTAGTTACAATAAAAACGTTAATGTTAAATAAATGTAGTGTTACAACACTGAAAAGAAAAGCTTAAAAAAAGTCATAAAAATAAAGTTTAGATAAAAAAAAGAAAAAAAACAAGCCCAGTAGGTAATGTAGAATTCTGTAATATAATATTTAATACCTAACCTACACAATTGAAATAGTTTTAGGATCACTCGTAAAACAAATAATAAATTGTAATGCGGAACGTAACGACTATAACAGTCGGGAGTCGGGACCCATTATTGGGGAGGATTTGAGCTGCTCTACATTAATTTATTTTATTATTTTAATTTTTGTGAAGTAAAAGTAGTACCAAAATTTACTTTATTGTACTTTAAATAATTTAAGGAATTTTAGTTTTGAAATTCCCCGAATTCACCATGGAAAAAAAAAGGAAAAAAAAGACTGCTCAGGCTCACTTTAATGGGAATTAATTTTGTATTGAATGCTGGCAATACAACGTATTATACTATTTCAGAAACTCAATGAAATAGTACGTATTCTAGGTCAATGTGAATTAAGCAACTTTTTTATTTTAATTTGGCACCAGGGTGACCATACATTTTTTTTACCCCCGAAAAAGGTTAAAGATCAGGTTAAAACATTAAAAAATCACAAAGTTTGAGTTACTATCGATGTGTCATAAAAATAATTGTTTGCATTCGATAGCACATTTATCCTGGAATACTATAAAAAAAAACGTGTGGCACTCGGGGACTGCCGCGGTAAAGCTATTGCATCGTGTGAGCTTCGTACAGTCGTACCATATACATACACGTTAAGCGAACGCTCGGCCGAGCTACATGGTAGGCGGAGTTAGGTGTTAGGTTAGGGTGTTAGGTTTTATTTTCGTTACGGAATTTCTTGATTCGGTCGCCGCGCTCAAAGCCCGTGATAAAAGCTATGCAATAGCTTAAAAAACAGATTAGAATAATTCCTTCATTTGCAGTTTTGGCATCGAAAAACATAGAGAAAGGAGTGAAATTAAAACAAAATTAAATTGGTGGATATCTCGGAAACCGAGAGACTTTCATGGAGCATACTTTTCATTTTTCTGAACCGGCACAGTGTCCTCTACCCGTAGGTTCTCGCTTATCCATCCATTACGGGACATGCTGTATGTAATTATTAATATTATATAATGGTGATTTTTTTACATAGGTCCTCAGGGCTATATCCTAAACTAAAAGAGATAGCGTAGTAAAAGGTGCTGCGTACCTGATTTTGACAAAAAATTAAAGTATGTACATCATTAGATTTTTGAAAAAAACAATCGAACCGAACCTGTTCATTTTCCAAAAAAAAATATCATCCTGCATTTTTGTACCAATAAAGAGTTTCTAAAACAGAATGAAAAGAGAATGGGCATAGTGTCCCACCTATTGTATAGATTCAAGTTATATGTCATTTGAAAGGTCATGACAGTAGCTTTATTTTATTGTATGACACAAACCGTGTAACTCGAATAGGGACGAATCTAGGACGTTTTTAGTTTTTGAAAAGAAATCTTTCCGTTTAGGTCGAGATGTACGTCATTTGAAAGCTCTTGACAGCAGCACTATTTTATTGTATTATACTGGTCCTGAAATATGAAAAGGGACGGATCTAAAACGTTTTTAATACTTAAAAACATTAAAAAGTTGAGATCGAGATGTATGTCATTTGAAAAATACTGTTAGTAGCTTAATTGTATTGTGACGGACTAACTCTGAAATTCAAACAGGCACAGATCTAGGATGTTTTTAGTAAAAAAATATTGTTGTCGAGATGTATAACATAGTTTGAAAGGTCGTAACAGTAGCTTTATTGTGTGACTCCTATCTGGAAATACGAACAGGAACGGATTAAGGAGTTGATGTACGTTATCTGAAAGGCTGAGATGTATGTTATTTGACACAGCAAGCCTTTTCGGAAGGTAAACAATTATTTTGATTCTCGGATCCTTGCCGTGAGCATAAGTCAAGACGCTAGAACAAGCTTTTTTGACGTGATAAATCTTTTAAATCGGTCAAAAGAGTAGTGGTTTGATTACTTGTAAAGATTAAATGCAACGAACGTTGTAACGTCATAAATGTGTTATAGCGTGTAAAGGGTGCATAGAAAGAAGACGCAGCTAATCTAACCTTCTAACAATGACTTTGAATAAGATAGATAGATAGATAACTTTATTTGTACAACACAGAAATAAACAGAACACGATAAACACAAAGATATATCTGTTAAGAATCGTGAATCCCGGTTAGTGAGGCCATTTGCCCGCATAATATCACCCTTTACGACGTCAAGCCAGCACTTCTTAGGTCTACCAAGTCTGCCACGACCTGGCGGAGGCGCCATGGCAAGACATTTATTCCCCACGTAACTAGCAAGTTTCTGCAAGACGTGACCGTACCAGCGTAGGTGACATTCTTGCATTTTTTCTGCAATGTCTCGGACATGAAGGCTGCCCCGGATGCGAGAGTTTTGCGTCACTCCAGACATCCAGCGCAACATCTTCGTCTCCGTGATATGCAGTTCCTGCTTATGTCGCTCAAGCACCGGCCACGCTTCGCTACCATACAATAGAACATATCTAATGATGGTTTTATAGACCCGTCCAAAGGGACGGGTCTATAAAACTAAAGAGTTTAACCGATATTTTGGTGTCGCAAATGACACCAGTCACCTCATGCCACTTGGCCCAAGCCGCTGAAATGCGTGACTTGACGTCGCAATCCGTCGCGTCGCCGGACGCGTGAAGCACAGATCCCAGGTACTTAAACTGGTCTGTCCGCTCAACCATATGACCGTCTACGCAGACAGGTGTGGGATCTGTGGTATTGCAAGCCAAGTACTCTGTCTTCGCCACATTCAGTTGCATACCGCCGTTCTCAAGTGACTTCTTCCACGTGTGTATACGTTGGACCAGTCGCCCCTTATCCGAGTCCTCCAGCGCAATATCATCAGCGTACATGAGCAGCCACGGCGGCTGCTCGCGTGCATCTCTGATGGCTACAGACAGTGCATCCAATATTACGCTGAACAAGAATGGGCTTAGGACGGAACCCTGGTGGACTCCAACGGTAACAGGGAAGGGCTTAGTGTCACCAACAGCAGTTCGCACCACGGAATTAGAATTTCGGTACATTTGTCTCTGATGATTTGAGCATAACCTTCCGGCACCTATTTGGGCCGCAGCGCCTACCAGATCATCATGCGAGAAACACAGTCAAAGGCCTTCTGCAAATCTAGGAATAGAAAATGCAGAGGCGTATTCTTCGTCCTGTATTTCACCATAACGATCCTTAGGGCGAAAGGGTCCATGGTGCCATGTCCGGGGCGGAAACCATATTGACACCCAGAGATAGTGCACTTCTGTCGGATCTGAGAGTCGACTATCCGCTCGTAGAGCTTTATGGTGTGGGACATGACCTTTATACCTCGATAACTGCCACACTCCTACACCGATCCCTTGCCCTTGAAAACTGGGGTAATAACACTCAATCTCCATTGGGCAGAGATCTCGCCGGTCTCGAGTATGCGGTTAAAGAGGTTGGTCAAGATGCCCACGAGAACCCATCGCCTTCCATGGTCTTGGACGTTGTACATCGGATTAAGTCTGGATGGTGGAAATGGCGACAGGTTACATCAATCACTTGTGACCCGCGAATACCCCTTAAACTGAAGGGTCAAATCTATATGCCATGATAAGATCTGTCTTCATGTATGGATCGGAATACTGGGTCATGAAGAAGAAGTATGAGAGAAGATTTAATGTGGCGGGACTGAGAAAGTTGAGATGGATGTGTGGAGTAACGAGGATGGATAAAATAAGGAATGTGTGAATTAGAGCAAGCCTAAAAGTAGCACCGCTTACTGATAAAGTAAAATAGAACCGTTTGAGTTGGTATGGACATGTGATGAGAAGAGAAGAGATGCATGTGACTAGAAGAGTGATGAGTATGCATGTAGAGGGGTGGAGAGGAAGACGACGACCTAAGAAAAGATGCATGGATTGCGTGAGACAAGACATGATAGAGATAAATGTGAACGATGAGATGATGACTAATAGGAGTAAATGGAAAAAGAAGATATACTGCGCCGACCCCAAACAAATTAGGTTAAGGGCAGGAAGATTATAATGTCTGGTTTTGAGACCATAATTGGCTTGGGCTGAACCGATAGAAACAGAACAAGTCATGAAACGAACTGCTACAAAACGAAAGCGTCTACAAATATCAGAAATGTTACCTACTTGATCTAATGTACCGATTATCGCTGGAGCTAAACTCGTATTGGAGATTTCTTATTGCCAATATGGTAGTGCCACCATCGCGCTACTGGTATAATGTTCGTTGTCGGAGGTAAACCTCCTGCAGTCATAGTCTAAACCTAGAGGAATGTAGAGTGGAAGAGTGGCCTGAATACACTGACCTTTAGATAAAATACCTGCTTTTTAAATATTGGTAAAAAAAGGTAACAACTAGGATTTAATTCATGACAATGAAATCTTTGTTCTGATAAACATGAGTACTATTACCAAAGTCTTTGCTTTCATAAGGGAACTTGACTGGCAAAAAATACCCAAATTGGCATCACCACAGTTCAAAATCCTTATTTTGTCCTAGTAAATAGGAAACCTTCAATTTAGAACATTCTATGTTTGCTACCAGAATAGGGTTAGTATGTGGCGTAATATAATGAATTACCAAAGGATAGTGACCCTAATTTTTGAATCTATACTCCCAAGCATAAAACACTAAAGCTTTTTGCTGATGATATAAGATTCACCCTGCAGGTGAAATCTTTTGAGTGCTTAGAAGAAGGATTTATCAAACGCTTTCAGGATTTTACTGACAACACAGTGAACTAGCTAAATACAAATTCGACTAAGAACCAACTCTGAGCATTTAACCTACGTAAATAAATAAAAAAATTAAGGGTGACAAACACCAGCAACTCTAAAAGATTAAGGCATTGTCGTAGACAAAATATGTTTAATTTAAACAGCACTGTCAGAGCACTAAAATAAAAATGTGGGTTTAGAAAAAACGAACGGTATTCCGATGAGAAGATCAACCCACGCATGATGTATACCATAATAGGTCTGCTGCTGTATGCTATTTCTGCCTGAAAAAATCTTTGCATAGCCATCGAGTTGATGTCACCCTAAATAATGCATGTGTCGTCATCATAAGTTCAAACAAAACAATGTCTGAAGTTCAGAAAGTTCTTTTTAACTAACATCTCTCATAACTGTTTCTACAGGATTGAAACTAACTCCAACAATGGGAAAAAAATTACTCGTTTAAGGAGGCTAATTTTGACAACCCTGCTAGTCCGGCGATCCTAAAAAGAACTTTTTTGGAGTCTAATTTTTTTCCCATGGATTACATTTCTTATACTTCAATAACTGGGTTTTATATGTGGATTAATTCATTTAGTGACTTGCTTTGGCGTCATAGTTATACTATCGGTGAGAACCAAATGGTTAATCAATTAATAACTACAATTTCTTAAGATTTTCCATAAGACATAAGGTAGTTGAGAAATCATAGAAAATAGTTAATTCTTGTTTCAATCACTATCAAATCAACTGAAATAGATATAGATAGTTTTTTAACGTGATAACGTCTAATGAATTGATGAACACCTGCATGCACAAAAAGACTGTTGTCAGGCGTCATGGTAACAATATGCCAATGACGCCGTTATGTTCCGGTAGACGTCACGCGTCTTGTGTTTGTTTTATCATCATCATCCGAGCGATTTTTTTATATTGTTTAATTATAATATCGCTCATCTGGCTTGTGTTAAGGTGACGAAAGACGAATAGAAGAAGAATTAAGTATATAAAGAAAAAGTATAAATGAAAAAAAAAAGGAAAATAAATATAAAAGAAAAGAATAAAAATAAAAGCTAATCAAAAAAATACAATTTTCCATCGTTTTCTTATGAAAATTATCGTCCGTAAACCGATTTTATAGACAACCATTTCTTTTTTCAATCAAATCATGATGCGCTGAATCCGTTCCAGTTCGTATTTCTCTGGAATGGTGTTAAACAATAAAGCTACTGTTACTTCCTTTAAAACTATATAAATCTGGACAGCGTTTTTACTAAAAACGTTCTAGATCCGTCCCTGTTCATATTTCAGGACCAGTGTAATACAATAAAATAGTGCTGCTGTCAAGAGCTTTCAAATGACGTACATCTCGACCTAAACGGAAAGATTTTTTTTCAAAAACTAAAAACGTCCTAGATCCGTCCCTATTCGAGTTACAGGATTAGTGTCAACAATAAAATAAAGCTACTTTCATGACCTGTCATATGACATATAATTCGACTCTATACAACAGGTGGGACACCGTCTATACGAAAATGCCCATTCACCTTTGCCCATGCAGTAACCCAGTATACAGGGTGAATTTTTTATGTGGGCCTTCAGGGCTATATCCTAAACCATAAGAGATAGCGAAAAATGCTGAAATGAGTTGCGTGCCCGATTTTGACAAAAACTAAAACTGCATCATTAGATTTTTGAAAAAGTAATTACTCTAGCCGGGAATCGAACCTGTTCAATTACCAAAATAATAATCATCCTTTATTTTTGTACCAATTGATAGTGCTTCTAATAGAGATCTATTCCTGGAAACAAACATAGTCTGGCAAATTAAAGGAAATAGCTCATTTTAGTAATCTTCTGTAATTTTCATACAACCATCCCTGAAAAAAATGCAGTGAGGAGGTATGACCAATGACGTAACAAACTGCTGCACTAAAAATATGAACTGTTTTTACAAATTTTATGTAAAGAACTTCATTGAGAACTTATTTTATAATATTTAGAATAATATCACTTGTCCTCTATGTCTCACATTATTGTTTAGCCAGAGACAGAAAAGTGAAAATTACAGAAAACTACAAAATTCAGCCATTTCCTTTGTTTTGCCATACTATGTTTGTTTCCAGGAATTGATCTCTATCAGCAACACTATCGATTGGTATAAAAATATAGGATGATTATTTTTTTTGCAAAATCAACAGGTTCGATTTCCGGCTAGGGTAACGACTTTTTCAAAAATCTAATGATGCAGTTTTAGTTTTTGTCAAAATCGGGCACGCAACTCCTTTCAGCATTTTTCGCTATCTCTCATAGTTTAGGATATAGCCCTGAAGGCCCACATAAAAAATTCACCCTGTATACTTGTACATATACTAATCTTTATTATGTATAAAGCACTCATATCAAACACAGTTATCTCGTTAACTTCCAATCATTTTATTTTTTAGTATATTTGCAAATGGATATAAATGTTTACATAATCGGTTATGGACAGACAAACGAAAAACCACTTTCGTTGCTAGTTACGAAAATATGTTTTACGTAAACGACCATTTCATTCTGTTTTTTCAGCTAGATGAAAAGAAACCCGTGTTAATAACGGTTATCAATGAGGAAAACATTCTTATTTCGTAGCTAGATATGAAAGTTCAGTAACGGACTTGGACGAAAGGGTAGGTATAGATAGAATAGTACTTGGATAAAGTAGACAAGGCGCGGGCGCATCAGAACCTCTCTTAAATTGATTCACAACCTAGTTAATAATAACGTCAAATATGTAAATGATGTGACTGTAGTTGGTTAAAGACACCTGAATTAGGTATAATTTAGGTACATAAGGTAAGTCAATATTGCTTTACATATAGTTAGGTACTTAGATCAACTCGGTACAGACAGGATATTATTCAATGAATGTTAGCGAGAGTCGAGAGGTTCGATGTGTGTGTGGCGTCCGTCGCCGTCGATTCCGCGAGTATCGAGCAATACACAGTAGGTACAGAGCACACGCGGTGCACTTTCGCACCATTCATACAATGAAAACATTACAATTATAGTCATTTCTACGGTGGGTCTGCAATTATGCAGCCGACCGTACATTGTACAGTGCACGGATTCACTTTAAATACTCTTAAATACTAAGTTAGGTTGTGTGCCTTCGGAACGCGCCCACCAATGAGAAGAAGGCACAATAAACTCGTGGGGGTATTTTTTTAGGTAATTTATTATAGTAGAGCACACATGTGCTATTAAACGACCTGTTTATTTTCCGGAGCACGATCAGATCAGATCATCCTTATTTCTTAAGTTGTAAAAATATCAGGATTTTTGTGAACGTAGAGCAAGTTTTCGTAAATATATTGTGAATATAATATTAATATATTTATCTCTAAGTGATTCCCTGGGGCCCATTTTAAATATAGCTCGGACAGACGTTTATACATTATAATCAATTGACTACAGTATAATTTTATTATGTTAGCGAGTTGATTTCGAACGCCAAGTGCACGGGGAATCGTATTATCGATATATGTATCTCAGATGTACCTACCTACTACCTACTGGTTTTGGGTAGGTATAAATGTATTCGATGATCGCGTCATGTTTACACCATCATTGTCGTCGTCTCGGAAATACTAGATCTACTTTAGAACTATCATTTTTTATTATTAATATATTGACGTGACATTCGACTTACCATATAGGGTAAAAATAGTACCGAAGACTATATAGAGTGCCCCAATGATGCAAATGAAGGGCTCGGCGGTAATATCAGTTGGCGAGCATAATAAATGTTCATCTTTTAGGTTCCCCGGGTTGTTGTGTGATATTATGTTCGGTGGTAGAGTTGAGCGGTTGATTCCCAGCTCCACTTTCGACATCTTTCTGCTCCGGGGATAAATTTTGTCAGTTCTGTAACAATATAGATAACAAACGTCTTCAGAAAAACATTGAAATAAGAATTAATAATATCAAGTGGTAATAAAGTTATCCACCAGTACCTACACTGAATCTGACTGAAATTATTATGTTTCACATTCGGCATACACCAACTCGAGGTTCTGTGGTGTTTTGCGGATTAGTAAAAATAATTACATAAAATACTAACTACGCACAATTCCACAAACGTAAAACACCATAGGTACTTGTAATTTTGGAGTGGAAACGCAAAACACCACCTTATAAATTCTAAATCGGATCTCTACGTACGGATCGTCTGTAGTCCAACGAAATTTAAAAAAAAAGGGTGCGTGTACTTATGTACGCGCGTGAGAAGTTATACTTCTTTGGCATTTAAAAAAAAAAAATAATAATAAAAAAAAAATAAAAAATAAAAAAAATAAAAAAAAAACTCGTCCGACAAAAAACTCGTCCGGCAAAAAACTCGTCCGACAAAAAACTCGTCCGACAAAAAACTCGTCCGACAAAAAAAAAAAAAAAAAAAAAAAAAAAAAAAAAAAAAAAAAAAAAAAAAACTCGTCCGACAAAAAACTCGTCCGGCAAAAAACTCGTCGGGCAAAATACTCGTCCGACAAAAAACTCTGGACTGGAAAAGGATTGTCAACACAATCAATAAAGTTCAATTTAGATTTAAACAACTTCTCCCGTGAGAATTTTTTGTGACATGAGAATTTTGTGTCTCGCTTTTGTACAATTTCACTCTCATCATTTTTTCATAACGCGCCTAAAGAAGTATAACTTCAACAAAAGACATAACAAGCATAAACAAATGACGACCGAAATGGAAACAAGTGACGATCGAAAAAATAAACAAAAACGACTTAAGCCTGTAATCCTTGACCGTGGGAACTTCTGATAGAACACACACATTGATATTTTCTAGCCACACAGGTGCAACGCAGTATTAAAATTACGCACCCTGGAAACAAATAAATCTACTTTCGATGCATCGTACATTTTGTACAAGTTACATATTCATCAAGCGTTCGTCTTCGTAGGATGTTTATGAATATCATAGAAAATACGCAATGTATGTAGTATTTAACTTGTCACATCGCAAAACTGCAGTCCGGTAGTAAGTAGCTGGCGGGAAAGGGTGGGGTTAGAGTGTACGTTTTTTGGGTATTTTGTTTGATAACGAAATTGTCAATAAGTAAATGTTCTGTACTATAATAATTTTTATATTTATATATATTTTTATAATAATAATTATGCGAAATAATTATTACATCCGTCTCTATATTGAAAATTCACACATAAACGTTCGTATGTACCTATGTGCCCTACTAAGAAACAGGTTAAAACGTGTCGGTATCGGCATCATATATTATTATATAAATATTCAGGCAAAACACCTACCAATCTTTATAATATTCGATATAGTTGGGTAAAAAGATGAGTACAATATAGTTACTGGTTTGTCTTAAATCTTCCTTTATTTTTTTGGGATTTACTGTAATTTCCTTTTACTTTTCCCATTATTATTAACCTTGAATAAAAATAAGTTACAATATATAGGATTAAAATATAAAAATAAGCTACAATTTTAATACATCCTACCTACCTAAATCATACCTTTTCCATATTTTTATTTAATTTTTGACAGCTCAATAAATTCCTATTTTAATTTCTTTAGAGACTGTAGTCCTGCAAAAGGCAGGAACGTCAAATACTAGTTGATTTTTTCTTTCCCGCAAATTGTTTGTAAAACATATCCAATTAGAGATCGAAATGTAAAGATCTTTGGACACAACCGGCATAGTAATTTAAAATGCCGCTGTGCAGTTTGACACCCATACCTATTGATAAAAGGCATTACAATAAAAAAATAATGTCTTTACACCAAACCTCTAAAACAGCTCAGAAACGGGATATTCAAGTAAAAGCATTGTGACCAAGTATTTTCTACAAGACGTATCACCGCGTCCTTTTCCGTGACACTTTTGAGGTTTGTTGTGTAGGCATAATTTTTTCGCTGTAATGCCCTCTATCGAAGGGTATGGGTCTCAAAGTGCACCGCGAACTTTTATAAAATCGTAGGATAAACGTTTCTTCAAATATCCCATTTCCGAGACGCTTTAGAGGTTCGGTGTGAAGGTATTATTTGTTTGTTGTAATGCCCTATATCGAAAGGTAAAAAACCACAGTCCATGAAGTATTTAATTTTTTGTCTATGTTTGCCTGTCATAATTATGTCAAAAATTAAAATGAAATATAGAAACAGTTATTTCTTAGGTTAAAATAAATAATCAATATCACATTATAATCCGCGCGCAATGAGAATGGGATGGAACTTTGTCAAAGTAAATCGAAAATGACAGAAAAGTAGCGTTAGAAAAAAAGTTCTGAATAATAATTAGGTATAAATTAGTTATTTGCACGGTCATAGTGTCGCGGATTTGAAACAGACCTATTGATTTAAAGAAAAAATATTATTGTCTGTGGTAGATTGTCTATGGAGCAATGGCGATTTCATTTAAAAAAATGTTTTCTCCAAAATTATAAATAAAACGAGCACATAAGGACTGTGCTGATTAAAGTGATTAAATAAACAAATAATAAATTCCGACCGTGGTTTGTGCTGTTATAAATTGTGGTTTGTTTTATTATAAATGCTAGATTTATGTAATTAATTATTGTGTGATTATTTTAGTGATTTAGTGATAATGAGTGGAAAATGGGGTAAAACTTTGAATAGTCAACCACCTCAAATAGTTCTGGCAGTCGATAGATATTTCGATCAGGAACGAAGTCGGTTTTTCTAACGCATTGAAAATGATGACATAGTTGGCTGTGGATCACGAATCTAGTAATTCGGGAATTACATTGTCAAGAGATCTTTTTGACAAACCTATGGGTTTGTTCAAAAATACAAAAAAAAATAACCGAACGAGCAACAAGCATATCTAAAACACGGTGTCACGCATCCGAGGTGAGGGAACTTTGGCTGCATCAACTTCATTTTTTTCAGAAAGCGATACTTCTGAAGAAAGTCAAAGCTCTGATGATGATTCCCATGAAGCACATATGAGTGGCATTGGGGAATAATAATTGGAATAACTAAAAAAAATATCCCTAAACATTATTATTGAAAGGATTACAACCATGAAACATTTTTGTGTATTTTTAACAGACTTCAAAAAAATGCGGTTCTCAGTTTGACCCGTATATGTGTCAGTATGTATGTTTGTCCGTGAAGTCTTCACATACAGTAGAAATGCCTATACTATATATGTAGCTACACTAAATATGAATAAATAAAAAATAACTAATTACAACAAAACGAATTACCCATTATTCAGAACTTTTATGCTAACGCTACTTGAAGACGACCCAGTTGGCACAATGGTCACCATGCCGGACTGCCACACAGGTACGATTCCCGCCTCAGACAAGTATTTATGCTTAAATATTTGTCTGTGGTCTGGTTATTTCTATGTATTATAAGTATATATTTACAAATTTTTATAAGTAGGTAGGTATTTGCTGATTTTTTAAAACAAAGGTCATTCAGACCAAAAACAGTACATGAAACTTAAAAAATAAGTCAAATTTTAAGGTTACTGACCTCTCCGTGTAAGGAACAGCTGATTTTCAGGTAAACCTAACCTCAAAATTTTCGAAAAAAAGTTCGAATTTCTAAAAGTCGTAGAACAAAAGTTGTTGGTTTGGGTGCACAGAAGTAGCCCTCAACGGCTTGCTAGTATAATTTCCAATAACCCAGTATATGTAGTATATCCGTTGGCTAGCACGCATAACACAAGTCTAGTTACTTAGCTTGGGGCTAGATGGCGATGTGTGGAATGTCCTGCAATATTTATTTTTATATGTATTTATAAACTGTCATTTTCGATTTACTTTGACAAGGTTCCATCCTATTCTCATTGTGCGCGGATTATACCTAGTTTCGACTCCTTGCTCGAAGAATAGGTACAAATTAGTTGTCGTGTGCAACACTCGCACCCCACCCTTATGCCAGGTCAAACAATAAATGTCGGGAAACAAATGGACGTGCTCTCACCTTGAATACTGAGAAGACACTGTCACTTTTGCGCGCCGTGACAGCTAATATAAAGCGAAATGTCGCGAGCTACTACTTCATACTAAAATTGTATGGGCAGCGAGGAATGATTTTAACCAAAAAAAAAATCTAATTTTCGGCATTGATTATTATTTTTTGGTTTGAATAAGTACAAAACTGCAGTGTTGAATGCATTCTCTATACTTTTGTCTCACAATTTAACCAAAAATATTTTCAAATATAACAACGAAGTAGCACAGATACATAAAAAAGAAAAGGTCGATTTCGATGTTTTTCATCAAAGTTGATAATTGTTTTTTCAAAAACTATGAATTATTTTCAAAATATCTCATCGTGAAACTGTAGACTCATCTAATAAGCTATCGAGAATTCTTTTTAGTGTCTTACAATGCAGGGAGTTCTTCAATATTTTTAAAATAGTAAATGACGTTTTTAGGGACTCGCCCCTTAAATGGAAACAAAAGACGATCCAAAAAATAAACAAAAGCCGAAACACAGCGACATAATGGCAGGTAACCGTAATTTTTTTTTGCCTACATACTCATAGGTATATGAAATGAAATGAAATTGTTTATTTCAGACATACGTCCATACTAAATTTATTAATCAGTGACCAGTGTGGAGTCTCACCCAATGACGTAGCAGGGGGGAGTCCCACCGGTCCTTGAAAACATTCAGGAGACTGTTGGTAGTGGAATGGAGCCGAGCAAGCGCAGAGGCCGATCGCTTTCTAATTATAGCACAAAAGTCATCAGTGTGCGCATCCATCGCAAACATCCCGGATGCACTGCACCTCCACGACAGCCTCAACAGTATCCTGAATGCATTTATTATATTAGACGCGCAGGTCGCTGTATGTCCGCTGATTGTAGCAGGTCCAAGGGCTGCACGTGTAGAATGACTGACAGAATGAAAGAAACGCAAGCCAGGGTGAGCGTTGAAATTGTTAAAATACCATACTTACCATGTAACTAAGCCCTTAAGGACAATTAGTCTGTGGACTTTTATCTGTTTCCGCTTGTAATTGTCACCTATCTCTTACTCGAAGCTGTCTTGATACGCTAAATAATTATTTTCCTTCCGCATTAATTTGATATTTAATAGTTATTATAAAGCATTGATAGGTTTATAGTGAATATAAATCCTAATCAATATTCACAAGTTGTCTTATTCATTTCTGCTACTGTGCACGGAAATTCCTTGGCTGTGCATTCCACCATCCACGTGCCACTACAGGTTATGAGCCCAGACCTTAGCCCGACTCGATTTTTGGAAGGATTTGAGGATCGTGCAGCGTTTGTGAAGCGAGATGCCATTATCCGGTAATATGGATGAGAATGAGCAAAATGCTGGGCACGGCGGCACTGGCGGCAGCGTAAGACGACAAGATGGCGGCATTTCTGTGTCGGCCGCTACAATGGCGGTGAATAATAGCTATGTGATAAATGGTCATATTGACAAGTTGGAAGGCGTGTCGAATTTTAACTCTTGGAAATTCACTATGAAGAACACATTAATCCTAGAGGGACTGTGGTCTTGTGTTCTGAATGAACACGGCGTCGATCCTAGACATGATGAACGAGCTCACGCGAGAATTTGTCTCAGTGTAAAACAGAGTCTCCATCAATTGCTTTACGGAACTACAACAGCAAAAGAAGCTTGGGAAAAGCTATGTGGAGTATTTGAAGACAAGGGATTATTTCGACGGGTAGATGTGCTACGTCAGCTTCATAATACTAGACTTCAAGACTTCAACTCCATGACTGCGTACATTGAAGCTGTATTTACCTTGGTGCAGCGCTTGGCTGACATAGGAAAGTCTATAGAAGACAGTGAAATTGCTGAAATACTACTCTCTGGTCTACCGAAGGAGTATGACAATCTAGTTACTGCTTTAGAGACAGCAACTCTCACTACTACGCTATCGTCTGAGCTGGTGCGGGCACGACTAATTCAAGAGGAATCTAGAAAAGGTAACACGACAGATGATAGATGTGATGCAATGATAGCTACAAGTTCCAAAAAGATTACCTGTCACTTTTGTAAGAAACCAGGACACATAAAATCTCGATGCTTTAAGTGGAAGCGCCATAAGAAAGATAACAGGAATGAACAAACATTGGTGGCAACTTCTTATCTGGCTGCCGAGCATGGTGATAGTTTTATTGTGAACAGCGGATCTTCTTCACATATGTGCAAAGACATAAATTTGTTATCGAATATTGAAAAACAAAAATGTGCAATAACATGTGCTGACAGGGAAACAAAACTAATAAGTTCTGCAATTGGTGATATTCATGTAAGCGTCAATAAGTTAAATATTAGTTTGAAAAGGGTCATTTATCAAAATTATCGGAGAACTTGGTCAAAACAAATCGGTAGTAGTTTTTCCAGATTGTAGGCAACAAAGACCGGTATTTGATCAGGCTCAGCTGTTTTGAGCGTCGTCAGCATATCTTCACTGTCTTTTTCCTTTTTTTTACGTCAGAAAAAACAGGAAAGTATTTATTAAGTATCATCTAAATCCCAATCTAAAAATATGAAGTCCAAACTTGACTGACATATTAACGCATATGCAAAATGGCAAGCGTCAACCAGATGAGTAACCTGAGTCAAGGCAGAAGGACGTTCTGAAAAGACATAATATGACAAGATGTGAAATTAAACTAGCCCGCTGGGAACAAAGGGAATCCCAAGTCCCAACACTCGCGGAGTGAAGGCATCTCGTTAATCAACATGTCTCTTGATTTTTAATCAGAACTACGGACGTTCTGATTTAGAACACAAACGGGACGCGATCAAGGCCAAACCACCCTCGGCCTTTTCATATATCTGTGAATGGTGGTTTACGTGCCTGACATACGAAAACCAATTTATGTCAAAATTGGGTCAGCCTGTCACCAGATAGCTCAATATAGACGACCTGAACATCTAATTGTAGTAGCCAAGGAGTCATCATCATATTAAAGCACATCTTAAACTAATCAACAGGTGTAGCTAAAACATAGATAGCTAATTAATAGCTATACAGATAGCTCGTGATCATATCCGTTACAAAAAAGTATCATCAAAATCGGTTTATAACAACGAAGTTATGCTACAAAAGCCATTAAAAAATATACAATCGGATTAAGAACCTCTTTCTTATTTTTGAAGACAGGTAAAATTGTTTCATAGATAGCTATTATGAAATAATTAGACAACCGCATAAAAGTATTTGGGAAAATTTAACTCCTAAGCGGAAAAAGTCGCGGGAGAAAGCTAGTCACTATCACTATCACTACATAGTATAAAACAAAGTCGCTTTCTCATGTCCCTATATCCCTATGTATGCTTTAATCTTCAAAACTACGCAACGGATTTTGATGCGGTTTTTTAATAGATAAAGTGATTCAAGAGGAAGGTTTATATGTATAATACATGCATAATATAGCCGTGCGAAGCCGGGACGGGTCGCTAGTATTATTATAAATGTGGAAGTTTTCTTTAAAGTTTTGTTTTGCTTGATAAGATAAGATCTTAACATACAACAAACATATTACAGTGAACCGTATCTAAATCGGTTGCAGCCGTTTTAGGAAATAACTTTCACTCTAAATATGCATTTACGTCCTCCGGTCCAGCACGGGTTTAAACTGCTAAAACGATTAAAACGAAACTTAGTACATATGATAGCTCGAGTACCTACTGATATTTACACGGGATCGGAACTATGCTGACGAAACAAGGCGAAGCTATCGGAAGCCCCTTATTGAACAGGTATTTGTTACATAGCGAAAACTATATTATAACTTCTCATAAACCTACACCGATTTAACAATTTGATAGACGAAGTTTGTTAGACGAGTTTTCTACCCCTAACCTCTCCACCACTTAATTCTAATCTACCGCAATTAACAACGAAGTTCGACGATTCGGTAGAAATATGAAATATGTTGGTAATGGTAGCTAATAGGTTAACAATATACATTTTTTTAAATTAAAATATAATTAATAAAACAAGAAATGTTTTTTTATTTGTCTGTTTATTACAAGATACGAAAGGCGACGGCAACGTCTGTGACGTCAGAGCGTCTAAATGCAGTACATTTTACCGAAAAAAAAAACCACCATTAAAATACCTTAGGTAGGTAGGTACTTACAGGAGAACTGTCCAGAATCTAATCCGAAAAAATTAACAATAAAAAAAATGCAACAGAAAAATGTGTTAATCGCTTATTAACGTCACAACAAAATCAAATAACTACGAGTATTATTTATATACTATATTTCTATAGTACTACTAGCTGCCCTACGCGGTTTCACCCGCGTAACTCCCGATCCCGTGGGAATATCGGGATGTAAGCTATCCTATCTCTCAAGTTGGATCGAACTGCACATGGTGTGCGAATTTTATTATAATCGGTTAAGTGGTTTAGGAGTCCATTGAGGACAAACATTGTGACACGAGATTTATATATATTACTAGCTGCGCCCCGCGGTTTCACCCGCGTAAGTCCGATCTTTAAATTCTCACCGTTTAAACCTTCCCTGGACTACGACAAACACAACAAAAAAAGAATTGGCCAAATCGGTCCAGCCGTTCTCGAGTTTTAGCCAGACTAACGAACAGCAATTGATTTTTATATATAGAGAAGAAGATATGCATGCATGCATGTACGAGGAATAATATCCTCGTACTTTGTTTACTCCTTCCTTATTAGTCGGGTATCTACCTAAAATTATGCAGCCTTTTGTGAACCAAAGATTTCCTTTGGCAGGATTGGTCCATAGGACCCAAAGATAGATTTAAGAAGTGGAGCCACCAAGATTTTAGATGTTAGTTTTTTTTTTGTAGAGACGCCAAGTAGAAAAATTTTAATTTCCGTAGGACTGGAAAGGTTTAAAACGACAATAGGTATCGTTGAAATCACTGCGGTAGATACACATAATAAACGTGCCCAGCCCAGAAAGCGCCAAGCCCCCGACCGCTTTATCACTTTTTGATTTGGCGTACCTCATTCAAAAGGTAGTAGTTTTATACTATAGGGCAAAAAGATCTTTCGGTGTCAATTACTTAATTAAAAGGAATAAACCTCAAATAGTCATGACTAAAATGCTGCACACCTTTATGAGGTACTTGTCTTAACCTTCACTACTTTTTGTAGGTACAAAAATCATAAAAAAATCCTACCCGGCGGCGGAACCGAGATATTTCGTCTTCAATGCTATGTTTGTGCTATGTTTGTTGAGTTTTTAAGGGTAAAAAACTTGATTTCCGGCAAAACTACAAGTCCTATGGAAAAAAAGATAAATGGCAAAGTTGTAGGTAATAAAAAGATCTAAAATTAGGGTGCTTTTTTGATATTAACATAAAATTATTTTATTATTTTTATTATTAAGAGCCTAAACTGTCCCACTGCAGGGCAAAGGCCTCTCTACCTTCCTTCCATTGATCACGATCTGTCGCCGTTGCACACCAATCATTCCTATAGGAGTCACAATCATCTCGCCATCATCGCGCGTCGCTAACATAAAATAAGGCGAAAAAATAAATATTTGAAATCAAATAAATTACAGTGTATTTGGGACATAATAAGGTAAGTTTTCACCAAATTTCGTAGAAAAAAAAATGTGAGCCGTCACGGGACGCCTGGCAGATGTGAAACATAGACATTATTTTGTAAAAATAAAATACTAGTAAAAAAAATACTAGTTCCCTACATAAAAATCGCACTCTAAAAATTATGAAACAAGAAAAATACAGAGAGCTGATTCTGTAGGCAATCTTAAAGAGTCGTGTCTCGTGTCGTTCAGTGGATAGCCGTCGTCGGATGCCACCTTGCCCTATAAGAATCCCTTAGTACTGTTGCATTGCATCTAGTCACCATATCACAAGCCTAGTTGCGCCTAGTCACCATAACACAAGCCTAGTTGGGTCTAGTCACCATAACACAAGCCTAGTTGGGTCTAGTCACCATAACACAAGCCTAGTATCGTCTAGTCACCATAACACAAGCCTATAGTTGTGTCCAGTCACCATAACACAAGCCTAGTTGTGTCCAGTCACCATAACACAAGCATAATTGCGCCTAGTCACCATAACACAAGCCTAGTTGTGTCCAGTCACCATAACACAAGCATAATTGCGCCTAGTCACCATAACACAAGCCTAGTTGTGTCCAGTCACCATAACACAAGCACAATTGCGCCTAGTCACCATAACACAAGCCTAGTTGGATCTAGTCACCATAACACAAGCCTATAGTTGTGTCCAGTCACCATAACACAAGCCTAGTTGGGTCAAGTCACCATAACAAAAGGCTTGTTTGGTCTAGTCACCATAACACAAGCCTAGTTACATCTAGTCACCATAACACAAGCCTAGTTGTGTCCAGTCACCATAACACAAGCCTAGTTGCGTCTAGTCACCATAACACAAGCCTAGTATCGTCTAGTCACCATAACACAAGCCTAGTATCGTCTAGTCACCATAACACAAGCCTAGTTACATCTAGTCACCATAACACAAGCCTAGTTGTGTCCAGTCACCATAACACAAGCCTAGTTGCGTCTAGTCACCATAACACAAGCCTAGTATCGTCTAGTCACCATAACACAAGCCTAGTTACATCTAGTCACCATAACACAAGCCTAGTTACATCTAGTCACCATAACACAAGCCTAGTTGCGTCTAGTCACCATAACACAAGCCTAGTATCGTCTAGTCACTATAACACAAGCCTAGTTACATCTAGTCACCATAACACAAGCCTAGTTACATCTAGTCACCATAACACAAGCCTAGTTGTGTCCAGTCACCATAACACAAGCCTAGTTGCGTCTAGTCACCATAACACAAGCCTAGTATCGTCTAGTCACCATAACACAAGCCTAGTTACATCTAGTCACCATAACACAAGCCTAGTTACATCTAGTCACCATAACACAAGCCTAGTTGCGTCTAGTCACCATAACACAAGCCTAGTATCGTCTAGTCACCATAACACAAGCCTAGTTACATCTAGTCACCATAACACAAGCCTAGTTACATCTAGTCACCATAACACAAGCCTAGTTGCGTCTAGTCACCATAACACAAGCCTAGTATCGTCTAGTCACCATAACACAAGCCTAATTGCGTCTAGTCACCATAACACAAGCCTAGTTGGGTCTAGTCACCATAACACAAGCCTTAGTAAGCCTTAGTATTTAAATTACAGTTTATTTTTACACATGTTTGAAAACTCAATCCGATTTATTTATTTACAAATGATATGTCAGCGTTTGACCACTATCACACATACCTGATGGTAGGTGACGATGCGGCCTAAGATGTAGCACGCTTTCCTAGAAGATAACTATTCACTTGCAACTTGAAGACCCCCAAATTGTACACGTCAGGAAAGACAGACGTAGGCAACCGATTCGAATCCCTTGCAGTACGAATAAAGAATGACGAAGCAAAACACTCGATTACATTCAAAAAGGTTGAACTTACATAAAAACTTAGTGCAATGCAAATACTTTTAAAAATTAGAATTTCTCGAAAGTAACCGTGCTATATTAGTACCGCATTTGAAAGTTTCTAAGCTTTAGAGAGGTCATGCACTTTTAGGACACGGCCTCATAGGGACGTAGAATTCGAAATTTGAAATGATAAGGATTAGATTGAATATTTAGGTTATTAAATATATTCCATATTAAAAAAAAACATGTGAAATACGTACAAATATAAAAATATATATTAAAACCGACCTACCGATTTTGGTAATTATAAAGCCAGTTAAAAATCCTATTGGAACCATTTTTGACTTCTACGCGGACAAATTCGCAAAGCTAGTAAGTAGTGAAAGTAATTTGACAGTTCCCATGGTCTGACCAATGAACATAAAATAAAAAAAAAGATGTTTGGAAAGGTGCGTCAGAACAATGAAGAAAAACCGTTGAATCAGATTTATGGGGCAGCGCGCGCCGACGCAGAATTCAAGTAATTCCGCCTTACAAATTTTAGCATTTTCATTGAGTTTTTGTAGTTGTAGGTAGTTATTTTTGAGAGATAGGTTTATATTTTAGAATAAAAAAATGCAAGATGTAGGCAGCCTTTCACATGCAATTTAAAAAAAAATTAAACAAAGGTCGAAAAATTTCATTTTAAAAACCGGTTTCACCGAAAACCGGTTTTTTTATTTCGAAAACCGAAAAAAAAACCGGTTTTCAATTTCGGCCGGTTTTGCATTCCCTAGTACTGAGATCCCCTACCCCCCAACAACCGTTGATCCACCCCCCTTGTTACACCGTGTATAATCCGCATCGAGGATTGTTTTTATCTAATTTTTGCATCAGTCACATATCCGCGACCGCGACTACAGCGAAGCGTGACAGGGTACAGCTAGTACATTATAAAGCTGAAGAGTTTATTTGAACGCCTTAATCTCAGGAACTACTGGTTTGAATTGAAAAATTATGTGTTGTATTGTGTTGGTTAGTCCATTTATCGAGGAACGCTTTAGGTTAGGCTATATAACATCACGCTGCGACCAATAGGACCGAAGAATCAGTGGGAAATGTGGAAAAAAACAGGTAAAATTATTTATATCACAGTTGCTCATAAATTGGATCTTATTAAACCGCTTTTAGGCTCATAATCGTAATAGTCGTATTACGTACTAGAGATGTGCGCCGATCGGCGTGGCGCACGCCGCCGGCATTTTTAGGCACGCCGCCGCCGCCGGCTTTTCTGTCGGCGTAATCGGCGCGACATTAAAAAAAAGTAATCTTTAGTTCTAGTTTCTATTTCTATCTAAAATAAAATCGAAATATTATTGCGTGATAAAACGTCATCGAACTTTATACAGGGTTATTGGTAATTATACTAGCAAACCGTTAAGGGCTAACAACTTTTGTTCTACAACTTTTGGAAATTCGAAAAAAAAAATGAAAATTTTGAGGTTATTATACATTCGAAAAACAGCTGATTTTTTCAAAACAAAGGTCATTCACACTAAGAACAGTAGATAAAACTTAAAAAATAAGTAAAATTTTAAGGTTAATGACCTCTCCGTGTAAGGAACAGCTGATTTTCAGGTAAACCTAACCTCAAAATTTTCAAAAAAATGTTCGAATTTCCAAAAGTCTGTGAACAAAAGTTGTTTGTTTAGATGCACAGAAGTAGCCGTCAATGGCTTGCTAGTATAATTACCAATAACCCAAGTATTAGTAATTAGGTAGATAGTTTGATTATGAATTCAAGTCGCGGAAACTTTAGAAAATACGATATTTTTTTTGCAAAAATCTATTTTCTATTAGGTTTCCTTTAAAATTACGCCTTGAGCAGACTGCGCTGCACAGCCCTACCTAATAAAGAAAATCTGAACAAATTGGTCAAAAATTCCGAAAATTCGAAAAGGGGGAGCTTGGCATAGTGTTGAAGCACTGTGCAAGCACAGTGTTTTGAGATCCGATAAGCAAATAATGCCCTTACGCTTTATAGGTTTTGTGTGAAGGCATTATTTGTTCTTCTCGATGCTCTATGTACTGTGTACTTATAAAAAACATAGGACATGTTTTTTAAATATCCCTTTTCCGAGACGCTTTAGAGGGTTACATATCTTAATAATTCAGTTCAATATACCTATGTTCGAAATAACTACGGTCGATTCACATAAGTTCATAATACCTAACGGTCGATTGGGCTACACATTATAATAACTAAGTTCAATATAACTATGTTCGAAATAACTAACGGTCAATTCACATATGTTCATAATACCTAACGGTCGATTCAACTACTGTTTAATATACCTAAGTTTGATTCAACTAAAATTAATTGAGCTAACGAACGATTGATCTAATGAACGAAACACCTACGGTTTAAAAAAAAATCAAATTAATAAAATACACGCTCCCTAACCAAGTGAAATAGGTAGAATTCGTTTCTAGCACTCGCCGGCCGCTGCCGCGGCACCGCTCGCTTCGCTCGCTTGGCTCGTGCGTTGTGGTCGCGGTTCTAACATAAACCTAACCTATCCATGTCGGTTCTGGGTAGGGGGTGTTCCGGATGGGTCTTTATATGCGAAGCGAGCGGTGCTTGTGCTTTCCAATTATTTTCTCGGTACCTACTACTATAATGTCTTTGAGTGTGCGGCCTCTCGGTGGCGCTGTTGGTGATTGCCCGTAGAGCACGAGCGCTGCGGGTGTGTGCCGCTACGGGCGGGCGTTGTGGGTGCTGCGGGTGCAGATCTCACCGTCGTCGGGCTGCGTGGGCTGCCTCATCGCCACTGCAAGCTGGAGGGAGCAACTGTGGCGCGGTGAATGGACACCGGAGACTTGCCAAGCCTCCTTGAGCGTGGCGAAGTCTTTGCGAATGGACATCGTTGAGTGGTTCAGCTGCCATGATGGTGGTGAACATTAACGTGTAACTTCGGCTATGTTGCTTTGTTAATGGTAACGTATGACCATGTTACCTGTAAGTAGCACTATGTTGCCTACTTGTAAGTAGAAGCTGGGCGCGTGTGTGCCACCCGTTGTTAGACCATGTGCAGGTGGCGAGAGCTGAACGGCGGTGGCGGTCGCTGTCAGCAAGACATCAACAAAGAAGTCACCACTTGCGCAATGGATACATACAGGGAAATGCCTTGGCTTTTGTCTAATAATTGATTTGAGAAAGATGGATGTGTGTCTATTTAAACTTATACACTGTTTGAGAGAACGATGAGTGAATTAGTTGACTGAAGACGAACAAAACTGTGTGGTAGGCTGAACGTTTTTACACAAATTGTTCGTGTAGCCTCTAATATGATCTCGTTCGCAGATGAATATGCTGATGATGACCCTGAACAGACGGGGCCTTCCGCTGTGGTCGACTGAACACCTCTGCCGGTGGACGAAGCGGACGGCGAGTTGCCGACCTCTCCCAGCGCGGGTTATAGCGGGCCACTCCAAGGGTTTGTGTCGAGGACGACACATCGTCAGGAGAGGCCGTGTAAGCAGAATTCTCTCTTGAGAGGAGAAAAGTGTCGTCACGTCCGTTATTATAAGTCAAATTTGCTGTTGGCATCGCCGATCCCCACCACTGCCTATAAAAGCGAGCGCTTTAGTGGTAAGCGGGTTCATTCTCTGCTTGGTCGTCAGTTGGTAAGGTGTTTGGGTTCGACGCTGCATACAGTAAGACCATTCCACATTTTAATTGTTAAAGTGTTTTCATGTTTACTAATTGAAAGCTAACTATTGTTGCTCATAATATTATTTGAAATAGTATTAGACTTAGTAATTAAAAGGTGATTTACAAGCTAAAAAACAGTCATTTGTGTCAAATCTACATTAATACTTAACTACCTATAGTTTAGCTGCTATTTTGAATGATTATCGCTTCTGATTCCTAAAATCAGCAGTGGCATACGATCATTCTTCCCCTGATTTCTAACAATATATTAACGAACTTGTGACTTGCATACCAGATTGGGCAGACTGGTTCGTGACTAATGGTATAATACTAAATTCAGAGAAAACAAATATTTTAAGTTATAGCTGCAAAAAACTAAAGCAAGTAATGTGAATAGCAGTGTAGAATTATGTTCCGAAGTAAAATTCTTGGGATGTATGTTGGATTCAACTCTCACATACGAAAGCCACGTAGATAAAGTCTGCAGCAGACTAGAACTATTTATCTATTTGTGGAACTACTAAAAAGGTTGAGGGGGATATAGGGACGCTTTTAAATCAAATTCCACTTTTCCCCCCTGAGTGGAATAACCCTTTTTACGTTCATACTATTTTTATTATTTTGTGTCGGGGTTTTTTTTAATTTTTTATTTCATCCATTTTGTATGGATCTTATTTAATTTCTTTTTTTCTTGCGATTTATGATTCAGGTAATTTGGCGTAAATAAAAATGAGATTAAGGAGAAAAAGTAAAAAAGTAAAAAAACGAAACCAAAAGACGCAAATTAACTTGATACCCCACTTGGGCATATTATCTGCTTACATTCGGTTGTTAATCTTGACTTTGTTCCCCCATAACTTTCAGACGACTAAACCGATTTCGATTAAATATAGCTATTTGTAATGTACGAATCATGCCCTTTCATTTGATACGCCACTCGAGCATATCTACTTATATTCGGTTTTTAATCCTGAATTTTATCCCCCATAACTTTCAGGCGGCTACACCGATTTCGATCAAACATAGCTAAGAACACTCCCGACTAATTCACCTTTCAAAAAAAAAAACTAAATCAAAATCGGTTCATCCGTTCGGAAGCTACGATGCCACAGACAGACACACAGACACGTCAAACTTATAACACCCCGTCGTTTTTGCGTCGGGGGTTAAAAATAATACTAGCTGCGCCCCGCGGTTTCACCCGCGTAAGTCCCGATCCCGTGGAAATATCAAGCCTATAGCCTTCCCCGATAAATGGACTACCGAACACAAAAATAATGTATGCCAGGTTTTATTTTCATTAGGTATTTATATAATTAACAATACATTTTATCGTAACTCTCATACGCACGAATATTGTTTCTGTTACCTTTGTTGGCGATACCTTGATACAAATATTTTTTGATAGCTTTTGCCCGCGACTTCGTCCGCGCAGGAGTCGAAAATAGTTATAATACGATTATTTTTTGTTGACTTCAAATTGGATTGAGTTTCAAACATATTGTGTCAAAATAAAATGTACTTACTTAATATAAATCAAAAGCACTAAGTAGTTCAAGTCGAAGCGAATCCCCGTAAAATAACTTTCTACCCTGTTTTAACCCCGTTATGGGAATGAATTTCGGAAAATCCTTTATTATCGGATGCCTACGTCATAAAAACAACACACCCTCCAAGTTTCAGGTCTCTACGATCAGTGGTTAGGCTGTGCGTTGATCCTTCAGTCAGTCAGGACAAAGAATTTTATAGTTATTTAAAGAAGATAGATTTTGAAATACATTATTTTAACTTGGAAGACGAAAACATCGGGTAAGTACACCCAATTGTCTTGGGATGTGATGCAAAATGGGCTATACGTATATGTACATAAAGTTCTAAACCAACAAAATTATTTCTTCTGCTTCTGTCTTTCTAACACAGACCCAATATTGCACAAAACTCTAGTATTACCGCATGAGTAAATATTTAATCATGTCGTGCTAATTACCTTTCTATCATAGTGTTTTTAGGGTTCCGTACCTTAAAAGGTAAAAAAGGAACCCTTATAAGATCACTTTCCTGTCCGTTTTAATAATGAAAAAGGTGTGAAAGTCATCATATAATAGGTATTTTCGTATTCGTAAAAAAAGTTATTTCTTTTATATTACTAAATAATGAGTACCTACCTACTAACTTAGGGAACTGTGACTTTTGACAAATTGTTCAGAATTTTATTATTAGGTAGGGCTGAGCAGTTGCGCAGAGAGTAACTTTGGCGTACCTTAATAAAATATAGAGTTTTGCAAAAATAAAATGTAATTATATTAATTATATTACCTAAGAAATACATGACATTGGCTGTATGCAGTTCGAGGAGACAATCAAGAAATACGAACGTCAAATTCTATGGAGCCAATACGAATAAAAAAGAAAATGGAAAAGAAAAAGTATATTATGATTTAAGAGATTTTTTAAACGATAAGTTAAATATTTAGTTGTTTATTTTTTCGACATTTTTTTATATTTTTATTTGACTTATATTTTTTTGTAGTGGATTTATTTTTATTTTATTTTGATTTGACTGGCCTATTCGATTAATTTATATCTATAATATAAAAATCAATTGCTGTTCGTTAGTCTGGCTAAAACTCGAGAACGGCTGGACCGATTTGGCCAATTCTTTTTTTGTTGTGTTTGTTGTAGTCCAGGGAAGGTTTAAACGGTTCGGACTTACGCGGGTGAAACCGCGGGGCGCAGCTAGTTCTAAATATTTATTGACATTTGGATAATACAATTTCTATATTTTTGTAATAACACATTGTAAATTAGTAATAACACATTGTAAATTTTCATATGCCTATAAGGTGAACCATGGTGGCACCAACTCTTTTTCCATTTAAGATCTTAATATGTACCCATGTGTATGAAATGAAATAAATGAATGAATGAATTATGGAAGACCGCGAACTGTGACCGTGAACGTCATGAAGTAGAAAAAAGGCCTTTGGACACAACAGATACAGTAAAATTAAAAAGGCCGTGATGCACTTTAAGACATATCCATATCTATCGATAGAAACAAATAAATAATGCCTTCACACCAAATCTCTAAAGCGTCTCGGAATGGGATTTTGAAAAAAACGTGATGCGTTCTGTTATACCCCTCGCATGTAGGTACTTAAGCTGACTACTGCTGCCTCAGCAACAGTCAGGGCCGGATTAACCATCTCGGGGCCCCTAGGCACAGCTCGTTTCGGGCCCCCCCTTTTTCATACCACAACAACGCAATTTGGAAATATTTACTGTCTACATTACGAAATAGAATGAAAGTACCATCATCATCAACAACAGACTTCAGTCATCCTAAGTCTTCCTTCAAGTGAAAAGACTTTCGCCACAATCTACAGGACGAAGTATCGGAGTCATTTAAAAATGAAACAGAATAGGAAAATCTTGCATATTTTTATAAAACTATCATAAACTCTATGCATAAACTTTAAAAAATAAAAATGTACATATTGTACTGATTATGAAGCATGTTTAAATATTAACCCTTCTAATTTATTTTGGATACAAAATCGTTTAAAACCGCGACTGCCGAAATTTATTTCCTAGTTTTTTACTAAATCCTAATTATTAATAAAACATTTTCTATTTTGCCAAAACATAATCTTTTTATTTAAAAGCGATTCAGTGGCTATCCTATAACAGTTCCATGTTTCAACAAATATCCCGTCTCCGAGATGGTTTAGAAGTTTGGTCAAAAAACATTATTTGTGCACAGCGCACTTTTGAAAAATCTTAAGGGGCGAGTCCCTAAAAACGTCATTTACTATTTTAAAAATATTGAAGAACTCCCTGCATTGTAAGACACTAAAAAGAATTCTCGATAGCTTATTAGATGAGTCTACAGTTTCACTATCAGATATTTTGAAAATAATCCATAGTTTTTGAAAAAACAATTATTAACTTTGATGAAAAACATCGAAATCGACCTTTTCTATTTTAAGTATCTGTGCTACTTCGTTGTTATATTTGAAAATATTTTTGGTTAAATTGTGAGACAAAAGTATAGAGAATGCATTCATCATTGCAGTTTTTTACTTATTGAAACCAAATAATAATAATCAATGCCGAAACATAGATATTTTTTTGGTTAAAATCATTCCTCGCTGCCCATACATTTTAGTATGAAGCAGTAGCTCGTGACATTTCGCTTTATATTAGATGTCACGGCGCGCAAAATTGACTGTGTCATCTCAGTATTCAAGGTGAGAGCACGTCCATTTGTTTCCCGACATTTATTGTTTGACCTGGCATAAGGGTGGGGTGCGAGTGTTGCACACGACAACTAATTTGTACCTATTCTTCGAGCAAGGAGTCGAAACTAGGTATAATCCGCGCACAATGAGAATAGGATGGAACCTTGTCAAAGTAAATCGAAAATGACAGTTTATAAATACATATATAAATAAATATTGCAGGACATTCCACACATCGCCATCTAGCCCCAAGCTAAGTAACTAGACTTGTGTTATGCGTGCTAGCCAACGGATATACTACATATACTGGGTTATTGGAAATTATACTAGCAAGCCGTTGAGGGCTACTTCTGTGCACCCAAACCAACAACTTTTGTTCTACGACTTTTAGAAATTCGAACTTTTTTTCGAAAATTTTGAGGTTAGGTTTACTTGAAAATCAGCTGTTCCTTACACGGAGAGGTCAGTAACCTTAAAATTTGACTTATTTTTTAAGTTTCATGTACTGTTTTTGGTCTGAATGACCTTTGTTTTAAAAAATCAGCAAATACCTACCTACTTATAAAAATTTGTAAATATATACTTATAATACATAGAAATAACCAGACCACAGACAAATATTTAAGCATAAATACTTGTCTGAGGCGGGAATCGTACCTGTGTGGCAGTCCGGCATGGTGACCATTGTGCCAACTGGGTCGTCTTCAAGTAGCGTTAGCATAAAAGTTCTGAATAATGGGTAATTCGTTTTGTTGTAATTAGTTATTTTTTATTTATTCATATTTAGTGTAGCTACATATATAGTATAGGCATTTCTACTGTATGTGAAGACTTCACGGACAAACATACATACTGACACATATACGGGTCAAACTGAGAACCGCCTTTTTTTGATGTCTGTTAAAAATACACAAAAATGTTTCATGGTTGTAATCCTTTCAATAATAATGTTTAGGGATATTTTTTTTAGTTATTCCAATTATTATTCCCCAATGCCACTCATATGTGCTTCATGGGAATCATCATCAGAGCTTTGACTTTCTTCAGAAGTATCGCTTTCTGAAAAAAATGAAGTTGATGCAGCCAAAGTTCCCTCACCTCGGATGCGTGACACCGTGTTTTAGATATGCTTGTTGCTCGTTCGGTTATTTTTTTTTGTATTTTTGAACAAACCCATAGGTTTGTCAAAAAGATCTCTTGACAATGTAATTCCCGAATTACTAGATTCGTGATCCACAGCCAACTATGTCATCATTTTCAATGCGTTAGAAAAACCGACTTCGTTCCTGATCGAAATATCTATCGACTGCCAGAACTATTTGAGGTGGTTGACTATTCAAAGTTTTACCCCATTTTCCACTCATTATCACTAAATCACTAAAATAATCACACAATAATTAATTACATAAATCTAGCATTTATAATAAAACAAACCACAATTTATAACAACACAAACCACGGTCGGAATTTATTATTTGTTTATTTAATCACTTTAATCAGCACAGTCCTTATGTGCTCGTTTTATTTATAATTTTGGAGAAAACATTTTTTTAAATGAAATCGCCATTGCTCCATAGACAATCTACCACAGACAATAATATTTTTTCTTTAAATCAATAGGTCTGTTTCAAATCCGCGACACTATGACCGTGCAAATAACTAATTTATACTTAACTAGCTGTCCCGGCAAACGTTGTTTTGCCATATAAAAAAAACTAAATCAAAATCGGTTCAGCCGTTCGGGAGCTACGATGCCACAGACAGACACACACACACAGACACGTTAAACTTATAACACCCCGTCGTTTTTGCGTCGGGGGTTAAAAATCATACAAATCGGTTCAGCCGTTTAGGTGTAGTTTGGCAACTAACACCGCGACACGATTGACATCAATATTTATACGTCACTCAATTGTTTTGCCTTCACGGAAACTCTCCATTAAAACTTGAACTTTATGTTATGGTATTAAAGTTCTTATTGACTTGTATTATTACGAATCGTTTGTATGGTATGGAGTATAGAAAAGTGTTGTTTTTAGACATTTTTAGGCAATTTTTTCAATTTTTCTCTCCGTAAGAACCATCCTCGTACCTTATGGAATATTCTAAAAAAAGAATTGGCCAAATCGGTCCAGGCGTTGTTGAGTTATGCGCTTACCAACACATTTTGCGATTCATTTTTATATATAAGAAGATTATTATTCAGAACTTTTTTTCTAACGCTACTTTTCTGTCATTTTCGATTTACTTTGACAAGGTTCCATCCCATTCTCATTGCGCGCGGGTTATAATGTGATAATGCCTCACACCAAACCTCTAAAGCGTCTCGGAAATGGGATATTTGAAGAAACGTTTATCCTACGATTTTATAAAAGTTCGCGGTGCACTTTGAGACCCATACCCTTCGATAGAGGGCATTACAGCGAAAAAATTATGCTTACACAACAAACCTCAAAAGTGTCACGGAAAAGGACGCGGTGATACGTCTTGTAGAAATACTTGGTCACAATGCTTTTATTTGAATATCCCGTTTCTGAGCTGTTTTAGAGGTTTGGTGTAAAGACATTATTTTTTTATTGTAATGCCTTTTATCAATAGGTATGGGTGTCAAACTGCACAGCGGCATTTTAAATTACTATGCCGGTTGTGTCCAAAGATCTTTACATTTCGATCTCTAATTGGATATGTTTTACAAACAATTTGCGGGAAAGAAAAAATCAACTAGTATTTGACGTTCCTGCCTTTTGCAGGACTACAGTCTCTAAAGAAATTAAAATAGGAATTTATTGAGCTGTCAAAAATTAAATAAAAATATGGAAAAGGTATGATTTAGGTAGGTAGGATGTATTAAAATTGTAGCTTATTTTTATATTTTAATCCTATATATTGTAACTTATTTTTATTCAAGGTTAATAATAATGGGAAAAGTAAAAGGAAATTACTATAAATCCCAAAAAAATAAAGGAAGATTTAAGACAAACCAGTAACTATAATGTACTCATCTTTTTACCCAACTATATCGAATATTATAAAGATTGGTAGGTGTTTTGCCTGAATATTTATATAATAATATATGATGCCGATACCGACACGTTTTAACCTGTTTCTTAGTAGGGCACATAGGTACATATAAAAATAAAAATAAATATTACAGGACATTCCACACGTCGCCATCTAGCCCCAAGCTAAGTAACTAGACTTGTGTTATGGATGCTAGACAACGGATATACTACTTATATACTTTTCTTTTGTAAATATATACTTATAATACATAGAAACAACCAGACCACAGACAAATATCTAAGCATAAATACATGTCTGTGGCGGGAATCGAACCCGCAACCCTGTGTTTGGCAGTCCGGCATGGTAACCATTGTGCCAACTGGGTCGTCAAATATGAACGTTTATGTGTGAATTTTCAATATATAGAGACGGATGTAATAATTATTTCGCATAATTATTATTATGCGAAATATATAAATATAAAAATTATTATAGTACAGAACATTTACTTATTGACAATTTCGTTATCAAACAAAATACCCAAAAAACGTACACTCTGACCCCACCCTTTCCCGCCAGCTACTTACTACCGGACTGCAGTTTTGCGATGTGACAAGTTAAATACTACATACATTGCGTGTTTTCTATTATATTCATAAACATCCTACGAAGACGAACGCTTGATGAATATGTAACTTGTACAAAATGTACGATGCATCGAAAGTAGAGTAAAATTATGCACCCTGGAAACAAATAAATTTGTTTCCAGGGTGCATAATTTTAATACTGCGTTGCACCTGTGTGGCTAGAAAATATCAATGTGTGTGTTCTATCAGAAGTTCCCACGGTCAAGGATTACAGGCTTAAGACATCACGTTTGGTCAAATACCCCATTTCCGAGACGCTTATGAGATTTGGTGTAAAGGCATACTTCATTTGCCGTTATGTCTTCTATCGATAGGTATGGTTCTCAAAAATATTGCGCAAAAAAATACTATGTCAAGTTCCCAGTACTAAATGGCAAGACACCTTTTTTTCAGTTCAATGTTCGAAGTTTTTAACCTCTTTGGTTTTACGTTAACATCAGCTGCTGTGAGCTTGAGGTGACGTCTTACCAATCTGATCAAAAGCACTAAAGAGTATTGATATCAACTTCGAAGCAATTCACCCCCAAAATAACATCATTTTACCCAAAATAACATCATTTAGGGGATGAATTTCAAAAAAATACGAAACACGTGTTCCATTAATTCTGTTAAAGAATGTTTATGCAAAATTTAAAGTAGATTGGACCAAGGAATCACGTTGTCCCATACAAACTTTGCTCCCCTTTTTCACCCCCTTAGGGGTAGAATTTCGAAAAATCCCGTCTTAGTGAGCACCTACGTCATAAAAGGAACCCCCATGGAAAATTTGAGACTCCTAGCACTTGTAGTTTCTGAGATATCGTGATGAGTGAGTGAGTGAGTGAGTTATTTTCTCTTTTATATATATAGAGAAATACCTAGGAGGATGGATATAAGTACACAATATTAACACTAGACATAAACACAAATTAATGACACCGAAAACTAGATTTATACCATGCCCACTCTAAAAAGCTTGGTGTTTGAATTTGGAACACACCAATATATTCGACCTCCATCTCAAAGCTTATACAACCTCCTTTCATAAAAAGTACTTGATACAAACTCCTTGCTCAAAGAATATTCGACATATAATATAAACTCTTTATTCAAATAACTCCTCGAGATTTGATTGGTCGATATTTAGCATTGGAATAAAAACTGTTATGTGTTCTTTACTGCCATTACAGAAAAAAATATTTTGTAGATTGGCGCCATTTTGAATATTTTAAGTTGCACGAACACAAAGTTTAGAGTTAATTTAAAAAAAAAATAGATTGAATATGCATTCAAGTCAAGATGTGTTAACACCTGAGTTTATGAAAGAGAGAGCAGCCGACATAGTAGAAAACTTGCTACCCAACAAATCAAGGCTGGTTTACATCAAAGCCTACGATGAGTTTTGCAAATGGAAAAATTAAAATCAAGCTTCAGGCACATTTTCAGAGTCTGTTTTCCTAACTTATTTTAATGACTTTAAAAAAAAAAAAGTCATCGACATTAAGGAGCATGTATTCTATGCTACGGTGTACTATATAAAAACAAGGCATAACATTGACAATTAATTTTAGTAATTAATTTAGTAGTTAAAATTAACTTCTCTCACTCTTAATTTTAGTAATTGTTCAAATTATAATGTACATTTTAATTAATTTAACCTTCCTTCTTTCCTTATAAATGTCTATTTTCACTAAAATTATTTCTTTTTCTCGTAGTCATGGTATAAAGTATAGTATGCAACTCTTGAATAAACTACGGATTCAATTGAGGGCCATGAATCACTCGCGTGGTTCAGGATTCTAACACTCCCTACGGTCGTGATTCAGTTGTTACAATCCTTCGCTTGCTCGTGATTCATCTATGGCCCTCGCTTTAAATCCGTCCTTTATTCACTAGTTGCATAATGTACTATTAGAAGTTTTTTGTTTTTTTTTAATTATTAATTTATGTGATTTTACGTTGACGAATTGTTTGTGTGTTTTTTGAGCGCTGCGTTCTAAACTCTTTATCACGATTACTATTCGTGTTATTGATTTACTGTAAAATGCAGTTTGCAACTGAAGGTATGAGAAGTCTATCAGTCATTATTATTACAGGATACCATTATTAATTTTATAAGAAACACCATCACAAAATACGTATACTATAGTATTTTTTGGTCATTGATAATGTTCTGTTAATAATTTTTGATCGGGCAAAAATTAAGCAACTTTGTTTTTGGGTAAAACTAAAATATCTAATTTATTATAAATTAATACTACGGCTCCCTCTCCTAACAATAATCAGTTTTATGGTCCCATCCTGAAGAAAGCATGAAACTTGGCATGAATGTAGCTGTCATATTATTACTTCAATGCCTATATGGAAGCACGTCGAAAAAATATTTTTTCCCCCATTCCCCCTATTTTTTTGTGCCAAATTAGAGTTTTTAATTTTGTATGAATACGGTTCAAACTACAACAAAACTGTCAATGAGCAATATGATCCTCATTAAATTCACTACAACAATCACCTTGGAAGTATGTAGATCGAACTTATAGTTTAGAGTGTAAAGTGATTTTAACGCCCCCTCGACCCTGTTTTTTTGTATCTGATTTTGATTTTATTATAGAAACGATTAAAGCTACAACAAAACTGTCAATGATTAATTTGTTCTTCATTAAATCTTCTGTAATAATTGTCGTGGAAGTATGTGGATGGATACGACTTAAATTTTCGAAATAGGTAGGTATGCATAATTCTCTTTCAATTCGGCCAGTAAAAATACGACACTAAAAACGCTAAACATCGAAAAAGCGCACAATTTTTTTTAATAATATGTTATTAGACCTTGCGAGAGTAGTCTATACCTGAGTTTGCATCCTTGAAAACCCTGGGGTACTCCCATGGTGCTACAAAATTCTAGCACGTGTTTTCGTTTTTAGGAAAAACAACCCCTTGCAAGCGCTTTCCAGGTATCTTTGTTTTCTATATTTGTTTATTGCTTGTCAATTTCATAGTATAGCACGTTTTTTTATAAAAAAATTAAAAAGTAATTATTCAGAATAATGTTTTCATCACTAAACAAAATTCAACTGATTGTTTGTTTCTTTGGAATTAAATTAAGGGTAATTTTACTATCAACAAATGTATTTCTAATGACTTTTCCTCTAGGACCATTACTTCAGCCGGTACAGGTCTAGGAAAATGACACTATCGATAAGTTTCACGTTTTGAAAAAAAGTTGCACATCTTTGACAACCCGCATCTCCGCGACCAATATATCTAGAGTAGTAAGTAGTAATATTGGGCTCAAATTATAGAAAATTTAGTATGTACATGAATTTTGTTTTTATTCAACATACCTGAAAAAGGCTTCCTAATGGTAGTTTTTGCAAAAAAACTGAATCAACTGCCAGAACTTTAGTTAATAAAATTTGGCGGCGTTATTTTCGAAGGCATGTACCGGCTGCAGTAATAGTCCTAGAGGAAAAGTTATTAGAAATACATTTGTAGATAGTAAAATTACCTTTAATTTGATTCGAAAGTGGTGCTGCTATCATTTACAGTTTTCTCAGAAACAAAGAAACAGTTTACTATTTCTTAAAGTTGAATTTTGTTTATTGATGAAACCATTATTCTGAATAATTATTTTCTAAATTTCTTTGTAATAAACGTGCTATACTATGAAAGTGACAAGCAATAAACAAACATATAAAACAAAGATACCTGGAAAGCGCTTGCAAGGGGTTGTTTTTCATAAAAAACTAAAACACGTGCTAGAATTTTGTAGCACTAAGGGAGTACCCCAGGGTTTTCAAGGATGCAAACTCAGGTATAGACTACTCTCGCAAGGTCTCATAACATATTAAAAAAAATATTACATGAGCTTTTTCGATGTATAGCGTTTTTTGTGTCCATTTTTACTGGCCGAATTGAAAGAAAACTATGCATATTGCGAAAATTTAAGTTTATCAACATACTTCCACAATTATTATAGAAGATTTAATGAAGAACAAATTGGTCATTGACAGTTTTGTTGTAGCTTTAATAGTTTTTATAATTAAATCAAAAAAACTCATAAGGGTTGATACAAAACAGGGTCGAGGGGATCACTTCACAGCTTCTAAACGATCTATTCCTTTCTAATACCAAAAAGTAATACCAATGGTATTTGTTTATCATCGTTGTGATTTTTCTATTACTAACGAATACCAAATTTTAAATATTTGAATGATGTACTCAATTTTCATTATTCCCAACGAATACCAAAACATAACTTTTGGTACAGTCAGGGAAAAAATAATTTAATATTATGATCATACCTAATACAAATCTTAATCCAAATTTTTTACCTGCTAAAAAGGTTGAGTTTGCTCCATTGTTTTCAAATCGTAGGTAGCCAATCAGAGTAAAGAGCCGTGCTAACAAAATCCTTAAAAAGTTTTATTGTTTTGTTGGCATAAACGCCAAGTCAATGCAATAATATTTATTTTATCCCGACACAAAATTTTTTTTCTATACAGGATGATTTTTTTACATAGGCCTTCATGGCTATATCTTAAACTATAAGAGATAGCTAAAAATGCTAAAAGAGTTGCGTGCCCTATATTGACAAAAACTAAAACTGCATAATTAGATTTTTGAAAAAGTTTTCACCTTAGCCAAGAATCCAACAATTTGATTTAAAAGAAAAATATCACCTATATTTTTATACCAATCGATAGTGTTGCCGATAGAGATGAATTCTTGGAAACAAACATAGTATGGCAAATCAAAGAAAATAGCTTCTAATAGGATTTAGTTTCTATAGTTTCTAAATATTAGTGAGACCGACTTGACTATATCATTATTTAAATGTTTCTGTTTTTTTTTTAATATTTGTTTTATTTATATTTTAATTTATTTGTTTGTCTGTTTTTTATATGATAAGTCAGCGTTTAACCACTATTACACCTGCCTGATGGTAGGTGACAATGCGGCCTTAAGATATAACACTCCTTCCTAGCAAATACCTATTCATTCGCGACTTGAATTATGCTTGAATAAATAACTTAAATAATTTAAAACTATTTTCACTGACAGTACCTCATATCATTCTACTTGTTTTGGTATTCGTTTTTACTTGGTACTCGTTCGGAATAGAATATTTATTACGATAATAAACAATACCATTGGTATTGATTTTTGGTACTGGAAAGTAATAGATCTTCTAAACTATAAGTCCGATCTACATACTTCCAAGGTGATTATTGTAGTCAATTTAATGAGGATCATATTGCTCATTGTTAGTTTGGTTTTAGTTTGAACCGTTTTCATACAAAATGCAAAAAACTCTAATTGGACATACAAAAGGGGGAAAAAGAAACAATAATTTCTCAACGTGCTTCTATATCGAAATTGAAGCACATATATGATAGCTACATTCATGCCAAGTTTCATGCTTTCTTCACGATGGGACCGTATTTTACGTTAAGGACCTGCACTATAAAGAGAAAAGTGCTTAATTTTTGCCCGAAATAGTTTTTCTTATTTTTGAAATATCGCGGGTTTTTGCATTTTTACTTTTTTTCTGTTTTAATGCAAAATATAGAAAGTACTTTGAAATAGTTATATCAGCTGTTAATTATTATTAGTCACATTATTATGTGACGAAGTTTAAATATAATTTACAGAAATTGAACCAAGCCAATTTGGGTGTACGAGACAAACTTTGGCCAATATTAAAATAAAAAAAAAACATAAAAAAATTTATTAAACTTTGCAGTATTCGAATTATTCCTAATTAGAAATACAGGATGTACCTACTCAACAGGACACCACTGACATAAAAAAATATCCTTTTCAATTGAAAAATAAAATGTGAGAAGAACAATCGAACGATTTTATATTTTTTATCAGTTTCCTAAATTGATATTAATTTTGTTTGTGTTTGTTTGTTAATTTAAAGATAAATTCGGAAAAACACTTGAATACATTTTTAAGAACCCTAAACTATGAATTTCAGAGCTTTTATGGTCTAATAAAACATAATTGGGGGTTGTGAATTAAACGATAATCAATAGTTTAATGTTCAAATAGTGCTGCACAGGATTGTAAACGTTACGGTGGGCAGATACTTTTGACTGTTGCTTGATTGTACTTTAATTTATTAAGTACCTACCAAAAATCTAATATAACATAATTGGGGGTTGTGAATTAAACGATAATCAGAATAAATAAACTTTGATAACTTACGTATTGAACGAGATAAGAGAGAAACGGTGACGAAGTAAACTTCGTCGAAGCGTCGAAGGTAGATGATCGCAAACCGGAAGTACCAACCTCACCGGAGGACGGCAGGTAACACACTATGCTGCGTGTTCGCTACGAATAGTTCTCGGTTGCAAGCAATGCAAGATGCGCGCCCTACACTCTCGGCATAGTCCCGCCCTATATTTCCCACACCCCCTTGCATTCACCTATCAAATATTATGTCCGATATATATAGGTTTCTATTTTCCAGTAGTAAGCTACGCCCTCACCTGGATATATGATTGAATATAAACCAGGATTCCAGGTTTCACATAATCTATAAGTATTTTATTTCTGCATAAGACGCACTATAAACAAACTATTGCATAAAAATATATAAGTAGAGTTTGTCATATCGATAACATAATATACCTATTAATGTGATTATCCATAATACGAGAAACACGTCATTATGTTATATTTATTTATGTAAGTACGTAGATAGATATACATAATAATGTAGTTCAAGTGTACAATTCTAATGTTCGTTTATAATATGTATAAGAAATAACCGATTGTTCCATACAAAAGGAGACTGGGATCGACTCTTAGTACACTAAGTATATTTCTACATTGTCTCCTATAAGATTCTAGCTAAGCCCCGCGGTTTCACCCATGTAAGTATAAAAGTATATCGGTATAAAAGTATATAAATAAATATATAAATGTGTTCATCTAGGTTCCCAGCTATTGACGGGCCGAGTTCCATCGCAATGGGTCCAATCGTTCTCGAGTTACTAAAGTTATAAGCCAACGATAAAAGTGACGAGTCTCGGTTCGTCGTGGAAGCACATGTTGTACAGCTCCCAGTCCTAACAAATATCAGTTTTATGGTCCCATCGTGAAGAAAGCATGAAACTTGGCATGAACGTAGCTGTCATATATGTGCTTCAATTTCGATATGGAAGCACGTCGAGAAATTATTGTTTCCCCCCCTTTCCCCCCTTTTGTGTGACAAATTAGAGTTTTTTGCATTTCGTATGAAAACGGTTCAAACTACAACCAAACTGTCAATGAGCAATATGATCCTCATTAAATTCACTACAATAATCACCTTGGAAGTATGTAGATCGGACTTATAGTTTAGATGCTGTAAAGTGATTTTAACGCCCCCTCGACCCGTTTTGTATCAACCCTTATGAGTTTTTTGATTTTATTATAAAAACGATTAAAACTACAACAAAACTGTCAATGACCAATTTGTTCTTCATTAAATTCTCTATAATAATTGTCTGGGAAGTATGTTGATGGGACTTATAATTTCGAAATATGCTTACTTTTCTTTCAATTCGGCCAGCAAATAGGGACACAAAAACGCTATACATCGAAAAAGCGCATTAAATATATTTTTTTAATATGTTATTAGACCCTCCGAGAGTAGTTTATACCTGAGTTTGCATCCTTGAAAACCCTGGGCTACTCCCATGGTGCTACGTAATTCTGGCACGTGTTTTAGTTTATTAGGAAAAACTACCCCTTGGAGGCGTTTTCCAGGTATCTTTGTTTTATATGTTAATTGTTTGACTTTGACCGTTCCGTCGCGTTTGGTCAAAATCGCAAACGGTCAAGTGACTGAAAAACCGTCAAAATAGCGGTTGGTCCATATCGCGAATGGTCAAGTTCACATAATCTTCTAATCGCGAACGGTCAAATAAGCAAACAGTCAAGATCGCAATCGGTCGACATTTTTAACTTCACATATCGTAATGTATTGCATCGTTTATAGAACGTGAATGTTTACCTAACACTAGACAATATGAAATTACTTCTATTAAGAAGGTACTAAATATTTAAAAAAAATGTTATGAAATCGTATTTATTGAAATATACAGAATACTACAAGCATTATCTCTGATTATACTATTGTATAAACCCAAGGAAGCATTGGCATGTAGGCTGCAATGTTATAAATAGGGAAATTGCCTTCTGAAAAATAAACAGTCAACAACCTACTTAAGTAGGTAGTCAAGTAAATAATATATTCAATCCTATAATTCGAGAAAAAATTGAAAATTGCTAAAAATTGTTTTTATTACGTCTCCCTAAAATTAATAAGTTAATAAACTAAACACAAATAATTGATTCAATATTGAATCAAAAAACTATTGATTGATTGAAAACTGTGAAATCATAGTCTAAGTAAAACCTAAACTATGAAATAAAAATCTTACGAAAATTAACTGGATTCAATTTTCAAAATTGAAAACTGTTAACATGATGTACCTTTTACAAATTTAACCCTACAAATAAATCTCTTCCTTCAAAAACAGCTGAACAGTTTTGGATAATTGTGGTCAATAGATAGCGATGACCCTGGAATAAAATAATACATAAGAATTATTTTTAGTGTTTTTATTTTTTTGTATAAACAGATTCTTGCGGACGAAGTCACGATCAACACCTAGTATATACATGAATTTTCGACGGTTCGCTATTTTGACGGTTTGCTATTTTGACGGTTTGCGATTTTAACGGTTTGCGATTTTGACGGTTTGCGATTTTGACGGTTCGCTACTTTGACGGTTTGCGATTTACATGATATTGACCGTTTGCGAAATTTTGACCAAACGCGACGGAACGTGTCAATTCTAGCAGCACCACTTTGGAATCAAATTAAAGGTAATTTTACTATCTACAAATGTATTTCTAATGACTTTTCCTCTAGGACCGTTACTTTAGCCGGTGGGGGGGGGAAACAATAATTTCTCGACGTGCTTAATAATGCAATAATATCGAAATTGAAGCACATAAATGATAGCTACATTAATGCCAAGTTTCATGCTTTCTTCACGATGGGACCGTAATTTACGTTAAGGACCTGGACTAATGAGTAGGAATACAACCAGAGACTAAGATTGTTCGGAGCTGTCAAAATTGATACGTAATCATGTAGGGTTGGCACAGATGGATTAAATTGAATAAAAAAAATGTGCATCAGTGTCATCAAACTGTTTAAGGTTAAAAATATTCTTTAACTATAAATGAATAATTGATATTTTTGGCACCAAATTATCTGATCATAATTCGCAAGAAAATAAAGAAAAGAAATAAGAAAATAAAAAGTCCCTCCCTAAAAAAATGGACGAAATAAAAAATTAAATTAAAAATTTAAAAAATCCCCGACTCAAAATAATAAAAATATTATGAACGTAAAAAGCCTAAAACAAGCAAAAAAAAAACTATGAAAAAAAAGCCACAAATAGAACAAAATAAGTATAAACGTGAAACCCTACAAAAAGAAAAAAAAACCTCGAAATTATGATTCTACTACGTAAGTACATGTGATTTTTTTTGATCAAATATTGTCGCGTCGGGGGACCGCTTTTTACCTATAGAAACACCTTCCTAAGTAAAATGATATTAAATTTTCAACGACAATGTTAAAGTATTAAGAATTACTAGTGAAACTACTTAAAAACTAAATACTTACACAACTTAACTATCCAAATAAATGCTAAAACAAAAAAATGTTTACATTATATTAAATTGACTCGAAAAAGAGCCGTCCCCGACGCGACAATATTTAATCAAAAAAATTCACATGTACCTACTTACATAGTAGAATCATAATTTCGAGGATATTTTTTTTCTTTTTGTAGGGTTTCACGTTTATACCTTTTTTGTTCTATTTGTGGCTTTTTTTTCTTGCTTGTTTTAGGCTTTTTACGTTCATACTATTTTTATTATTTTGTTTTTTAAATTTTTATGTTATGGTCGTTTATTTTGACGCGGTGTCAATGTAATCTAAATTTTGATGAATAATTAATGATTCATCATCATCCGAGCGATGTTCCCGGTTGCATCCCTCTCGGGAGCCCGGGGTCCGCTTTCCTACTTTTACGCCTCCACTTCGCACGATCTTCGGCATCCTGGTTAGCAAGGCCATTTGCACGCATATCACCCTTTACGACGTCAAGCCAGCACTTCTTGGGTCTACCCAGTCTGCCACGGCCCGGCGGAGGCGCCATGGCAAGACATTTGTTCCCCAGGTAACTAGCCGGTTTTCGCAAGACGTGACCGTACCAGCGTAGGCGACATTCTTGCAATTTATCTGCAATGTCTCGGACATGAAGGCTGCCCCGGATGCGGGAGTTTCTGACTTCATCTTCATCTCCGTGACACGCAGCTCCTGCTTATGTCGCTCAAGCACCGGCCACGCCTCACTACCATACAAAAGGACAGGTCTAATGATGGTTTTATAGACCTGCCCAAGTAACACAAAACTGCATTACAAGATTTCACAGAAGGTCCACATCGGCCACTTAAGCGTTTATAAAGCTTTACTAGAGTACACTCGAAATGCAAAAGCTGAATAGTACGCTGTTGCCTGGATATTAGCCGTATTAAACACCACAAAGTCACCGCTGTAACTTTGCGAGAGTTAATGCTGGGTTGTATTCAGCTGTTAGCAATTTTAAAGACTATCAGCTACAATAAAGCATTTTTGTGAACTTAAACTAAGCTATTTTCTGAATAAAAGGTAACAAGCGTACCCCTCAAATGCTTCTGTTTAACAGAGAATATATGAACTATTGTAATGCAATCAGTTCTTTTGTGAGCACAGTTAACAAAGATTTAATGTTGCATGCTGGATATAGAGTAACTTTAACCGTGTTATTCAGCTGTTAAACAAACTCCTATAACGACACTTATTTAGCCCACATGTACACTGTGGGCGAACTTATATAATGCCAAATAACAGCAAACTGCTGTTAATTAGTTCAAATGTAACCTTTTATCCTAAACTATGCTGAATAATTTTGCACGCTTAGTCATTTAATCTACTAATAGAGTTAAATGAAATCACGAAGGAGTATTTTTTCAGTCCCACTATCGGTGATGACTTACGCATGTGAGATTAGTCGAGTGTTGAAAAATGTGGAAAACTAAACGAAGAAATGGCGGAATACGCCGGAAAATTAATGCAGAATACTTATAAATGAATATAAATGAACCTTATAATTTTTTTTACATCAATCACCCTTAGAAACTAAGATTTTAATTTTTAAAAATTATTAAGAGAAAATCACATTTACTAAGTACCTAACCCTAAAAGCTTTGTTTAGGTTTGTCACTGTGGCGTACCTACATGTGAACTACTAATAAGCGTTACACCGATTCATTGCTGAATTGTTTGACATAAAAACTACTCGTTTCAGCTTGTTACTGATTAGTGTACCCGAGTGAACACTTAAACAGCTCATAGCTTTTATTTGTGATTAATACAGTTCACACTACTTATCCGCCATATTCCAATTTAAAATAACTATATTAACTTTAGTTTGTTAATAATTCTATGAAAATGACTGCTAGAACCTAATTATAATTCTTACCATTTACATGTAAACAGCTTATTGTTAAATTAAATACCCAAAATAAACAGGTATAACGATATTTTGTAATATCGACAGGTTATTTTATATAATTTAATATCAGATTTTTTAAGTAATACCATCATTTCAGAGAGCGCGTGAAAATTTTGGTATAAATACATATAGTATTTGACAATAAACTTGCTTCCGCAATTAAATTTCAAGCGCATATAAGGAAAAAACAGAAGTTTACATAACGAAAAATAATTTATATTAATGTCTCTTGAAAACACTTGTCACATTATATGCGCACTAGGCCGCAGTAACATTAAAACAATGATTTTTATATGAAAAAACTTCATAATTATTCACAATTTTGCCAAATGTTCCCTATCATCTGCATAAAATGCTTATAAAGGTACTCATGTGTAGTTTGTGCTGAATAATAGGTAACATGTACTCCCTTTATCAGCCAAGTGTGCAGATCTTTGAACGATTGTTACCCGTATTAATGTCTATTAAATGCTTATATAATGCAAATATAATGCAATAATTCAGCTAAGTGCTGACTAATTTGTGCCCAAATGAGAGTTATATCAGCTGAGGATGCGCTGCCTCAGCTCTTATTCAGCAAGCTTGTGGAACTAAAGTTTCCGCCGTGGACAGAAATTCAGCCGATAAGCAGCATTTTTGTGTTACTTGGGTGTCCCTTTAGTTTAACCGGCATTTTGGGGTCGCAAATGACACCAGTCCCTGGTGGCCACTTTTCGCCTGGAAAGTACGTCGGCCAGTTCCCTCGCGCGTCCGGTTAGCGTGCCAATGTTCCACGTTGCGAAGCGGAGTTTCTTTTTGTGAGTTGTAACAGAATGCCACAAAAACTCGATTAAGTTTACTGGGCAATTGAAATGGAAGAATCGAAGTCATGTCCATGTGATCTTATTATTTATACTTATAGATTCGTCATGTCTGTCTGTCTGCCGTATGTCACAGCCACTTTTTATTTACACCAAATTACCTGAATCATAAATCGCAAAAAAATAAAGAAATGAAATAAGAAAATTAAAAAGGCCTTCCTTACAAAAAGGATGAAATAAAAAATTTAATTAAAAATTTAAAAAAAACCCCGACACAAAATAATAAAAATAGTAAGAACGTAAAAAGCCTACAAAAAGGAAAAAAAACTATGAAAAGAAAAAGCCACAAATGGAACAAAAAAGGTAAGTACATGTGAATTTTTTTGATTAAATACTGTCACGTCGTCGGGGGATCGCTCTTTACCATAACCGATACCTTAACATTTTCGTTGAAATTTTCTATAGGTAAAGAGCTCAGAAAGAGGGTCTATAGGCTTTTATAGGCTTTTTACGTTCTTACTATTTTTATTATTTTGTGTCTGGGTTTTTTTTAATTTTTAATTTATTTACTTTTTTTCTCCATTTTTATTGTATTACCTAGCTGCGCTCCGCGGTTTCACCGGCGTAGCTCCCGATCCCGTCGGAATATCGGGATAAATTAAAATGTAAGCTATGCTATCTTTCAAGTTGGATCAAATTGCACACGGTGTGCAAATGGATGATGCCAGTAAATGTATGAACTCTGGTACCCGCTCCAATAAGATTAAATGATATGTCATTAGAAAGGTAATATAATGAAGGTTAATATTTGACTATTGGCTTGTCTTGATATTTAGTCCGATCGAAATAATATAACTGCCAAGTTTCAAAAATCAATAGTAAATCATCAACATACATTTCGTGCGTTAATGTTTGACTATTTATCGTTTTTTGTCAAAGTAGACGACTATTAAAAAAAAATGAAATAAAACTTAATGACGTCATAAAATCATAACAAAAATCATTTTTCAAAAGAACTTAGTGGCTATGAATCCCGCCCTCAAAAGATGGACATCAATCTCAAGTTACACTAACCAGGCCAATAAATGCATTGTTTGATGGGTGAAATCGATTTTTAGTGGGCATTCCTGCTTGTCCCCGATTTGATTTAAGATTTCTAGAAACAAAAGGCGATCGAAATAAAAACAAACGATGATCGAAGCACGAAACAAAAAACGATCAAAACAGAAACAAAAGACGATCAAAATGAAATCGAAATCGAATCAAAAGACAATCGAAATTAAATCAAAAGACGATCACAACGCAAAGGAAGGATGATCGAAAATCAAAAAGAAAAACAAAAAGCGATCGAAATAGAAACAAAAGACGATCGACATGAAATCGAAAGACAATCACAACGGAAAGGAATGATGATTGTAATGAAAACAAAAGACAGTCGAAATAAAATCAAAAGACGATCGAAATGAAATCAAAAGACGATCGAAATGAAAACAAAAGACGATCGAAATCGAAACAAATGGCAATAGAAAAAAAACTAAAAGAAGATCGAAATAAAATCAATAGACGATCACAACGGAAAGGAAGGGTGATCGTCTCTTTGATTTCATTTCGATCGATTTTTGATTTTATTTCGATCGTCTTTTGATTTCATTTCAAAAGAAGATCGAAATGAAAAGAAAAGACGATCGAAACGGAAACAAAAGACGATCGAAATAAAATAAAAAAAACGATCGAAATGAAATCAAAGAGACGATCACAACGAAAAGGAAGGGTGATCGAATTGAAAACAAAAGACGATCGAAATGTAAATAAAAGACGATCGAAATTGAAACAAAAGACAATCGACGAGACAGACGCTACAGACGAGACAGACGAGGCAGACGAGACAGACGAGACAGACGAGACAGACGAGACAGACGAGACAGACGAGACAGACGAGACAGACGAGACAGACGAGACAGACGAGACAGACGAGACAGACGAGGCAGACGAGGCAGACGAGAAAGACGAGACAGAAGGACGAGAAGTTTTTCATGAAGTTTTTCAAAAGAACAGTATAAACTTAACTATTCTACCTGTTATCTGGCCACCATAGCACAAGCCTAGTTGCTTAACTAGCTGGGGAGGTGCCCCTAAGACTGTTATTGAACCCCTCGAAATAGCCCACAGAGCTATACTTAAAGTGGCAGCATCCCGAACAATTTTATACCCAACAGACCAGCTTTACAAGGATTGGAATTTACCCAACGTTAGGCAATATTTTATAATGAACACTATACTCATGCAACATCGTAAAACCCCTTTTGTTAGAACCTCTAAGCGTAGGAAAGATCAAATCTGCACATTCCCTCCACCTAAAGCTTTCACAAAAAAATTCCCCATTTTTCTCGCCCCTTATCTATATAATAAAATCAATTCCCACCTTCAAATATTTGGTCTCTCCACTTACCAATGCAAACGCTCTGTTCGCTTATTCCTTCTAAGCTTCACCTATGATGATACCGAGAAATTTCTTCAAATTGATAAATAAAAACTAATTACGGTTATAAATAGAAATTTACTCACATTCATACAATATATAGTCTAATTTTTTCTTCATTTACTCTCTCCAAATCTGTCAACTCATATACAACTCATATTTAACTTAAATAATGTTTTATATTCTACATATTTAACTAAGTATTGATTAAAGTTTGTTAAGCTTTAATTTTTTGTTAATATTGAAACTTGTCTTATATACTTAAGAATTTTTGATTGAGATGAACCCACTTGTTAAATCTATACTAAATATCACTATATAGTCTTTAAAACTATTAATATATAAAATGTACTTATATTTGTTTCACATTTAATAGGATTAGGATAAATTAAATCACCAATAAGGGGAAGGGGCTCTGCATATCCTTATTACAGGTTATTTTATAACCTAGCAAGGGATGCAGACCAAAACCATAAATTAGTCCTTAACGGCTAACCGAAACATGTAAGTGGTACTTCTTATAGTGTATACTTACGTCCTAAATATTTCTTTAAGATACCACCCACCTTCTATATGTACTTAATTTTAAGACTACTGTAAACTTTTTTGATCAATAAATATTTATTATTATTAACTTGGGGCGAGAAGTTGTTGTGTGCAATGTCTTAAAATATTTTTTTAATATTATTTATTGACCGAACGAGCGAAGCGAGAGAGGTCTAGTGTTGAGAAGGGTCGGTCGCTCGTATGTTTGTATGTTTGTATGTTTGTATGTTTGTTCGACGATAACTTGAGTACCGTTGCTCTGATCTTCATGATTTTTGGTATACAAGTAGTTGAGGTCCATAGAATTTTTAAGTTCGAACATGAGCAGGATCGGTCAGGGGGTTACGGAGATAGGGGTTCAAAAGGGGATCTACCTATATGGCACACAAACTATACTGCAAATATACCCGAGTGGGGTATCAAATGAAAGGGCGTAACTTCGGTGACAATAATATGGTACCATGGAACTGATCTGATGATAGAGCTGGAGGGAATCTGCAGGAATTATCTCATTATCCATACTTCATAGTTCATTCATTCAAACTACTCGTCAAGAATCGCCTTGACGAGTAGTTTGTCTTTCAATGGTAACCAGGGTCTGATGATGGAACTGGAAGGTGGTCATAGGAACTTCGCAATGAAACGACACAACCCCATCGAGTTTGGGCTCGTTAGAATCGTCTTGACAAGAAGTTTGTCTTTCAATGGTGACCAGGGTCTGATGATGGAACTGGAAGGTTGTCATAGGAACTTCGCAATGAAACGACACAACCTCATCGAGTTTGGGCTCGTTAGAATCGTCTTGACGAGTAGTTTGTCTTTCAATGGTGACCAGGGTCTGATGATGGAACTGGAAGGTGGTCATAGGAACTTCGCAATGAAACGACAGAACCCCATCGAGTTTGGGCTCGTTAGCATCGTCTCGACGAGTAGTTTGTCTTTCAATGGTGACCAGGGTCTGATGATGGAACTGGAAGGTGGTCATAGGAACTTCGCAATAAAACGACAGAACCCCATCGAGTTTGGGCTCGTTAGAATCGCCTTGACGGGTAGTTTGTCTTTCAATGGTAACCAGGGTCTGATGATGGAACTGGAAGGTGGTCATAGGAACTTCGCAATGAAACGACACAACCTCATCGAGTTTGGGCTCGTTAGAATCGTCTTGACGAGTAGTTTGTCTTTCAATGGTGACTAGGGTCTGATGATGGAACTGGAAGGTTGTCATAGGAACTTCGCAATGAAACGACACAACCCCATCGAGTTTGGGCTCGTTAGAATCGTCTTGACGAGTAGTTTGTCTTTCAATGGTGACCAGGGTCTGATGATGGAACTGGAAGGTGGTCATAGGAACTTCGCAATGAAACGACACAACCCCATCGAGTTTGGGCTCGTTAGAATCGCCTTGACGGGTAGTTTGTCTTTCAATGGTAACCAGGGTCTGATGATGGAACTGGAAGGTGGTCATAGGAACTTCGCAATGAAACGACACAACCTCATCGAGTTTAGGCTCGTTAGAATCGTCTTGACGAGTAGTTTGTCTTTCAATAGTAACCAGTTTCCGATCTAACATATTAAGTTATCAAAGACCAAAAAGTATAAAATAAATTAATAGAATAAAAAACTAAAAAAAACACGCTTTAATAAAAAAAGTCCAACTAAAAAATAGAAAATAAAATCTAATAAATTTGGATTAAGAATATTGTACTTAAATAGTAAGCGTGTTACATTGTGATTGCAAAAGAAAAATAACGAAGGTGTAGCATCACAAATTCACAATGTAACACGCTTACTATTTACAATATTCTTAATCCAAAAGAGAATGGGCATAGTGTCCCACCTATTGTATAGATGCGAGTTATATGTCATTTGAAACGTCATAACAGTAGCTTTATTTTATTGTATGACACCAACCCTGTAACTCGAATAGGGACGGATCTAGGACGTTTTTAGTTTTTGAAAAAAAATCTTTCCGTTTAGGTCGAGATGTACGTCATTTGAAAGCTCTTGACAGCAGCATTATTTTATTGTACTACACTGGTCCTGAAATATGAACAGGGACGGATCTAAAACGTTTTTAATACTTAAAAACATTAAAAAGTTGAGATCGAGATGTATGTCATTTGAAAAATACTGTTAGTAGCTTAATTGTATTGTGACGGACTCACTCTGAAATCCAAACAGGCACAGATCTAGGATGTTTTTAGTAAAAAAATATTATTGTCGAGATGTATAACATAGTTTGAAAGGTCGTAACAGTAGCTTTATTGTGTGACTCCTATCTGGAAATACGAACAGGAACGGATTAAGGACGTTTATAGTTGAAGAACAAGTTGATGTTGCTATGTACGTTATCTGAAAGGCTGAGATGTATGTTATTTGATGCAGCAGGCCTTTTCGGAGGGTAAACAATTATTTTGCTGCTCGAATCCTTGCCGTGAGCATAAGTCAAGACGCTAGAACAAGCTTTTTTGACGTGATAAATCTTTTAAATCGGTCAGAAGAGTAGGGGTTTAATTACGTGTAAAGATTAAATGTAACGAACGTTGTTACATCATAAATGTGTTATAGCGTGTAAAGGGTGCATGGAAAGAAGACGTAGCTAATCTAACCTTCTAACAATGACTTTGAATAAGATATATCTGATAAGAATCGTGTTAATTTGACGTAAAATAAAACGTTTTACTAATTACACTGAGGCTGCGTCCTCGACAGAGTCTACCCGTTTTGTCCTTGATTTCTTTCTGGCGACTGGTCTTGGACGTTGTCATCATCACCATCCGAGCGATGTTCCCGGTTGCATCCCTCTCGGGAGCCCGGGGTCCGCTTTCCAAGCCCCTCCACTTTGCACGATCTTCGGCATCCCGGTTAGTGAGGCCATTTGCACGCATATCACCTTTTACGAGGTCAAGCCAGCACTTCTTAGGTCTACCCAGTCTGCCACGACCTGGCGGAGGCGCCATGGCAAGACATTTGTTCCCCACGTAACTAGCAAGTTTCCGCAAGACGTGACCGTACCAGCGTAGACGACATTCTTGCAATTTTATCTGCAATGTCTCGGACATGAAGGCTGCCCCAGATGCGAGAGTTTTTCGTCACTCCAGACATCCAGCGCAACATCTTCGTCTCCGTGACACGCAGTTCCTGCTTATGTCGCTCAAGCACCGGCCACGCCTCACTACCATACAATAGAACCGCTCTAATGATGATTTTATAGACCCGTCCCTTTAGTTTAACCGGCATTTTGGGGTCGCAAATGACACCAGTCATCCCACGCCACTTGGCCCAAGCCGCTGAAATGCGTGACTTAACGTCGCAATCTGTCGCGTCGCCGGACGCGTGAAGCACAGATCCCAGGTACTTAAACTGGTCTGTCCGCTCAACCATATGACCGTCTACGCAGACAGGTGTGGGGTCTGTGGTAATGCAAGCCAAGTACTCTGTCTTCGCCACATTCAGTTGAAGGCACCGTTCTCAAGTGACTTCTTCCACGTGTGTACACGTCGGACCAGCCGCCCCTTATCCGAGTCCGCCAGCGCAATATCATCAGCGTACATGAGCAGCCACGGAGGCTGCTCGCGTGCATCTCTGATGGCTACAGACAGTGCATCCAATATTACGCTGAACAAGAACGGGCTTAGGACGGAGCCCTGGTGGACTCCAACGGTAACAGGGAAGGATTTAGTGTCACCAACAGCAGTTCGCACCATGGAATTAGGATTTCGGTACATGTCTCTGATGATTTGACCATAAGCTTTCGGCACCTATTTGGGCCGCAGCGCCCACCAGATCATCATGCGAGGAATAGAAAATGCAGAGGCGTATTCTTCGTGCTGTATTTCACCATAACGATCCTTAGGGCGAAAGGGTCCATGGTGCCATGCCCGGGGCGGAAACCATATTGACACCCAGAGACAGTGCACTTCTGTCGGATCCGACCGACCGACCGATCCGACACACCATGAAGCTCTACGAGCGGATTCGACTATCCGCTCGTAGAGCTTCATGGTGTGGGACATGACCTTTATACCTCGATAACTGCTACACTCCTACACCGATCCCTTGCCCTTGAAAACTGGGGTAATAACACTCAATCTCCATTGAGCAGGGATCTCGGCGGTCTCGAGTATGCGGTTATAGAGGTTGGTCAAGATGCCCACGAGAACCCATCGCCTTCCATGTTCTTGGACGTTGTACATCGGATTAACTCTGGATGGTGAAAATGGCGAAAGGTCACATCAACCACTTGTGAGCCGCGAATACCCCTTAAACTGAAGGGTCAAATCTATAAAACCATGATCTGACAGAGACCTGTCTTCATGTATGGATCGGAATACTGGGCCATGAAGAAGAAGGATGAGAGAAGATTGCATGTAGCGGAGATGAGAATGTTGAGATGGATATTGTGTGGAGTAACGAGGATGGATAAAATAAGTGTGTAAATTAGAGCAAGCCTAAAAGTAGCACCGCTTACTGAAAAAGTAAAATAGAACCGTTTGAGTTAGTATGGACATGTGATGAGAAGCGAAGAGATGCATGTGACTAGAAGAGTGACGAGTATGAATGTAGAGGAGTGGAGAGGAAGACGACGACCGAAGAAAAGATGCATGGACTGCGTGAGACAAGACATGATAGAGATAAATGTGAACGATGAGATGATGATTAATAGGAGTAAATGGAAAAAGAAGATATACTGCGCCGACCCTTAACCAATTAGGTTAAGGGCAGGAAGATTATAATGTCTGGTTTTGGGACCATAATTGGCTTGGGCTGAACCGAAAGAAACAGAACAAGTCATGAAACGAACTGCTACAAAACGAAAGCGTCTACAGATATCAGAAATGTTACCTACTTGATCTAATGTACCGATTATCGCTGGAGTTAAACTCGTATTGGAGATTTCTTATTGCCAATATGGTAGTGCCACCGGTATACTTACTACTGCTACTGGTATAATGTTCATTGTCGGAGGTTAAAGCAGTCATAGTCTAAACCTAGAGGAATGTAGAGTGGAAGAGTGGGCTGAATACAACTTTAGATAAAATACCTGCTTTTTTTAATATTGGTCGTTACAAAAAAGGTAACAACCAGGATTTAATTCATGACAATGAAATCTTTGTTCTGATAAACATGAGTACTATTACCTAAGTTTTTGCTCACTACAGTTCAAAATCCTTATTTTGTCCTAGTAAATAGGAAACCTTCAATTTAAAACATTCTAAGTTTGCTACGAGAATGGGGTTAGTATGTGGCGTAATACAATGGATTGCCAAAGGATAGTGACCCTAATTTTTGAATCTATACTCCCAAGCATAAAACACTAAAGCTTTTTGCCGATGATATAAGTTTCACCCTGCAGGTGAAATCTTTTGAGTGCGTAGAAGAAGGATTTATCAAACGCTTCCAGGATGTTACTGACAACACAGTGAACTAGCTAAATACTAATTCGACTAAGAACCAACTCTGAGCATTTAACCTACGTAAATAAATGAAAAATTATGGGTGACAAAAACCAGCAACTCTAAAATATTAAGTCGTTGTGGTAGACAAAATATGTTTAATTTAAACAGCACTGTCAGAACACTAAAATAAAATGTGGGTTTAGAAAAAACGAACGGTATTCCGATTAGAGGATCAACCCACGCATGATGTATACCATAGGTCTGCTGCTGTATGCTATTTCTGCCTGAAAAAATCTTTGCATAGCCATCGAGTTGATGTCACCCTAAATAATGCATCTGTCGTCATCATTTAAGTTCAAACAAAACAATGTCTGAAGTTCAGAAAGTTATTTTTAACTAACATCTCTCATAACTGTTTCTACAAGAGGATTGAAACTAACTCCAATAATGGGAAAAAAATTACTCGTTTAAGGAGGCTAATTTTGACAACCCTGCTAGTCCGGCGATCCTAAAAAGAACTTTTTGGAGTCTCATTTTCTTCCCATGGATTACATTTCTTATACTTCAAATATAAGTGGGTTTTATATGTGGATTAATTCATTTAGTGACTTGCTTTGGTGTCATAGTTATACTATTGGTGAGAACCAAATGGTTAATCAATTAATAACTACAATTTCTTAAGATTTTCCACAAGACACAAGATAGTTGAGAAATCATAGAAAATAGTTAATTCTTGTTTCAATCACTATCAAATCAACTGAAATAGATATAGATAGTTTTTTAACGTGATGACGTCTAATGAATTGATGAACACCTGCATTCACAAAAAGACTGTTGTCACGAGTCATGGTAACAATATGCCAATGACGCCGTTATGTGTTTGTTGTATCATCATCATCCGAGCGATTTTGTTTTATATTGTTTAATTATAATATCGCTCATCTGGCTTGTGTTAAGGTGACGAGTTTAAGAATTAAGTATAAAAAGAAAAAATATATATGAAAAAAAAAAGGAAAATAAATATAAAAGAAAAGAATAAAAATAAAAGCTAATAAAAAAATCACAATTTTCCATCGTTTTCTTATGACGTTATCATGTAAAATTATCGTCCGTAAACCGATTTTATAGACAACCATTTCTTTTTTCAATTAATTCATGATGCGCTGAATCCGTTCCAGTTCGTATCTCTCTAGAATGGTGTTAAACAATAAAGCTACTGTTACCACCTTTTAAACTATATAAATCTGGACAGCGTTTTTACTAAAATCGTTCTAGATCCGTCCCTGTTCTTATTTCAGGATCAGTGTCATGTAATAAAATAATGCTACTGTCAAGAGCTTTCAAATGACGTACATCTCGACCTAAAAAGAAAGCATTTTTTTTCAAAACTGAAAACGTCCTAGATCCGTCCCTATTCGAGTTACAGGATTAGTGTCAACAATAAAATAAAGCTACTGTCATGACCTGTCATATGACATATAATTCGACTCTATACAATAGGTGGGACACCGTCTATACGAAAATGCCCATTCACCTTTATTTAAATTTAAAATTTATAGAAATTTATTACTTTGCCCCAAATCGTCCGAACTCTCTTTGCTTCATTTCCTATAATTATTTATTTCATAATCATGGGCTGTTTTACAATAATAGTGGTGGATAGTATTAAATAGTAGGAATGTTCGGTTCTAGCCAATCTAGAGACTCTGATAATTATAAAATTTGTGACTAATTTTTTTATAATTTTTATTGACTTGTTATATTTTAGTTTAGGGACTTATTACAGGACATATTGGCCTCAAACTTCTCTAATATATTCTCGTTCTCGAGCTTGTCTTCTCGTTTCCTCTTACGTAACATTATGATAAGTAGATACATAAGGAAGGAAGGAAAGGAATCTTCTGGATATTATGTTGGACACATTCAAAATGTCTTGAGTAAAAATAAAGAGTCAACGGATGTCCAGGGTGTGATGATTGAGCTGGCCTATGCTTTTAGAACTTAACAACAACAACAAGTTATGCCTATCGTGTTTGGATTCTCTAAATCATCCAATGTCAGATAATAGCGATACTAGGCACCTATCATTCAAATAAGATAGACCTGTCGTATTTGGAGTCTTTCGTCGTTATATTATACATTTTAGTACTTTACGCTGAAATATAATAAACGCTGAAAAAAACTCGTGAGGTCTCAGTTCGAGGCGAACTACTAGTTTATTTGTTTATATTATTATCATCACTATCTCTTCATAGTAAGTATAAAACAAAGTCGTTTCTCGCTGTCCGTCTGTTTCTATGTATGCTGAGATCTTTAAAACTATTTGACAGATTTTGATGCGGTTTTTTTAATAGATAGAGTGATTAAAGATGAAGCTTTTAGTGTGTAAAACAAAACTACCACGCCTTACAAAGTCGCGGGCAACAGCTAGTATATGAATAAAATGATAATTAGACATCGTCTCACCATTGTTAATATGGCTCAATAAAAGTTAGTATAACTCTGAACGGACTAACATTTCGAAATAGTCGCCATAATAACTTCTATTCTAATTGAAAAGAGCCATCCAATGACGTATTACACATCGTTATTGGAGGTGGGTACCACTATTGGCATCATCCATTTGATTAAAATCGGTTAAGTAGTTTAGGAGTCCATCGCGCACAACAACGTGACACGTAAGAATATCTAAAGAAAGAACTAGAAAAAGACAACCTAACTGTTTATGGCTAAAAAATGTTCTTCAACTATAAATTAATAATTGTTATTTTTTTACACCAAATTATCTGAATCATAAATCGCAAGAAAATAAAGAAATGAAATAAGAAAATTAAAAAGTCCCTCCCTACAAAAAGAGTGTAATAAAAAAACAAGTACAGTAGAATCATAATTTCGAGGTTATTTTTTTCTTTTTGTAGGGTTTCACGGTTATACCTTTTTTGTTCTATTTATGGCTTTTTCTTTTCATAGTTTTTTGAAGTGAAAACTTCTTTATCGGCGTTGAGCACTTTTTCTGTAATGGGTATAAAATCTTAAACTCGCGTCAGGACACGTGACCTGATCGAAAAAGCGTAAGACGGATGGAGAGTAGACAGCTATCCCCTCTCTACGGCGCGGCGAAAATGTATGCCTGGGCCTACTGTTTTTAATTTGGCTGTGAGTGTATTAAGACGTACATATGGTATTTTTTAACGGACGACAAATGTCGGACGACTATTTGTCGGACGACTATTGTCGGACGACTATTTGTCAGACGACTATTGTCGGACGACAAATGTCGGACGACTATTGACGGAAGACAAATGTCGGACGACTATTTGTCGGACGACTATTGACGGACGACAAATGTCGGACGACAAATGTCGGACGACAAATGTCGGACGACAATTTGTTGGACGACAAATGTCGGACGACTATATGTTGGACGACAAATGTCGGACGACTATTTGTCGTCCGACTATTTTTTTTTTTCATCTAAAACTCTTTTTGCGTATGTTCTCGCGACATATGAGATTTTACACAGATATACAGTTTTCACTTCTGCCTGCACTCCCGGAGTGCGCTGTTTTTTTTTGCTTGTTTTAGGCTTTTTACGTTCATACTATATTTATTACTTTGTGTCGGGGGTTTTTAAATTTTAAATTAATTTTCCCAAACTTTGTTGAGCAGTGAATTATGCTCAGTGAGATGATATGAGCAGTATTTACCATCAATCGCTTCTTACGATACCCTAGGCCCTAGGCTGTGAGATAGAGATGGCCTATTCTAATCCGGGCCACCACGGATAAGCCCTACAGTGCAGCAACACGTATTAACAAATTAAAAAAAAGTACTTAATTGAAAAAAAAAAATAATTAAAAAATAAAAACTACATGAGCTGCTAAAATATCCTTAAAAAAGAACGCAAAATACCTACCTACATAACATAATCGGTGAACATACATAAAAAAATATATATTTTACCTCTAAATACACACATCAACAAAGTCTAGGGAACACGGGTAAAATAGAGTTTTTTTGGGGAAAAATTGTGTTTTTTTGGGTTTTTGTTTTGAGTGTCGTATGTCGATAGAAGCGCAATTTTATACCCTTTTTAATGCTGTGATTTAATTAAAGGGTTGCCATTGAAAAAAAATGTAAATTTAATATGAAAACTAATTTAGCTGAACTCGTTAAACAACCAGCCTTACTGTGTGAATACGTCCATTATATTTTTGCATGAACATGAAATCTTGGTCGAGCTGCTATTGGTGGGGTATCACCATAAAGTACACAACCTCATTACGGTATTGCTCTGCATTTAAAGTGTCTCGTGCCAAAACGAGATCTGTCGTAAACTAATCGGAAAAAAAAATAAAAATAAAACAACATTTTTTTGCTACCTTTCCGATTGCAACTTAACTATTTAAATAAAACTGCACTAGATCGAGTCTCGTCTGATTTAAACCAACTTTACTTTTAATTTTGCTTCAAGGGTTTGTACAGTCAACGTCTGCCATCGTAATTGAACGACCGGCGATCGCGCTCTCAATTGATCATCTTATCTAATTAAATAAGAACTCCTAAACGGATCTCATCTAATGTAAAGATCATTATTACTTTGCTTTAAAGATTGGTAGATTAACGCTAGGTCTTAAATCTTATTTTAGACTCTTAAATCATATTTTTGTTATTTTTTCCCTTTTATTATTTTTTATTACTTTTATAGTTTTTTTTAAGTTAATTATTGACAGCTTATATTAGTTGTTATTAGTTTTTTCTTTATAATTTAAAAGAGCTTTAGCTGGACATAATTTGGTTTTTCATTGAAAAAAGGGTAGAATAAGACGAGGTTGTTTTTTACAAATCTATTTTCCATATAAATATATCTTAAAATGATGTATTTGGAACGTATACATGATGTACGTTGCCCATTACAGCTGTGTGTAAGTATACTAGTAAACAAGATAATAGGAATAATTTGTTTATGGCACTGCTGTGGAGTGTTCTCTCTAGCAGAGCCACCTAGTATACACACATACACTAAGGAAAGATAAAAACTATTGTTTTTTTTTAATTAAAATTGGTTGGACGTTCTCTTATTGCGTACGTGAGGGAAAATAACATTATTAGATAGTGATTAAGTTGTTTAAACCTTACTCAATTTTGTTCAAAGCATCTACAATTACTTCCCTTTATCATTTACAATTACTTCGATATTTGGAACTTTAATTTTATTTATAGTTTGCACTGTGTGCTGTAACAAGCGCTAATAAAGTCACAACGTTCTTAGTATTAATTTCATTGTAAGGATACGAAATTTTTAAGAAGTTAAGAATATTTTCAGGGTTTCATGCCACTTCATATTTCCGTAAGGTCGGTTTCGGTAGAGCTTATAAAAACCTTTGAAAAGTCTAATTACTCTGTCGTCAGACCCTATCTTAATATTGACAATTAAGGACAATGCGGATCTTTAAGTGTAACGAACTAAATTGTACACTACTCCGTCACATATACGGATATGGAACAAAGAGTAAAAAGAGAGTATTAATCGTAGAAATTGATGCTTCTTAATAGTCAAGTTTTTGCAAAACTTGAACATCAGACAAAGATGCACACATTATATTATCTAAAAAAAACTTGCCGAGATACATTTTCTCAAGAGTGCCGTGCGGACAGTTCGCGGCTACTAGGGTCACTTTGCCCTGAAGTTGTCTGTTAGTTACAGATAATAAAACATTTGTTTTTTCTTTCTAGTATTACTAAAAACAACACACAGCTTTTGAAAATTGGCCGGAAAGGAACAACCATTTCATGTCTTTCTCATTTTGTATTTATTCTAAGTTGCCAATAAGTCCAAAGAGTTCGGGTTGTCTAAATTGCTTAACTAAAATAAAATAATATTTAAAATACGCGGCTTAAAGTCCAAAAATGTTGGGTTCTTAGTTTATTCATCATTACTCCATTTGCCGTTAACTTTCCTGTCCCCAAATACGCCCCCCCCCCCTTTTCTGTTGTACTAGCGTCACATGAGTAAAGAATACAACCAGAGACTAATGTGTCATACAAAGCTCTCTGACAAGTCCACTACTACAAGCTTGACGCGCGTATGTGCGTGAGCACTGGCGGCACGTCACGTACGGAGAGAAACCGGTCTATACTGGCTCGGCCAGTGCCCAAGTTCAGGGCTGTCACACTCGCATGCGAGCGGTAAACATCACGCGTCGCATGTTTGTTTCATATTGTTTAATAAAATATAGTGTTATTAATTTGATCTTAAGTAGGGAGGGAGTGAGTGTGGACCATTCTTGTGTTATGGTGACGAGTGACGAAATAGAAGACTTCAATAATTTTCTTTCTTTCGAAGGAAGGGTGGGAACGATTGACTGAGTGAGTGAGCGTGTGCTCCAGTCTAAGCAACTAGGCTTGTGTTATAGTGACTAGACGCGACGGATATAAGACGCGACGGATATAATAGTTATAAATATGTACCTTTACTGGGTGGGAATTGAGTGCGTGAGTGCCCCAACCTAAGCAGCTAGGCTTGTGCTATCGTTACCAGACCACGGATAGAAGATTTTCTTTTATAGAGAGGGAGGGAGGAAGGATGAAAACGATTTAGTGAGTGAGTGCTCCAGTCTAAGCAACTAGGCTTGTGTTATAGTGACTAGACACGACGGAAAGCATAGTTATATGTATGTATAACAAACTACTTGTGAATTCTAGTATGTCAACGTTTATCTATTTAACGTTCGATTCTGTGTCATCAAAGTTTCCCAGAAAGCCATAAAAATTTCTGATTTAGGTATTAAGTTCATCATTCATTTATTTACCTACTAGCTGCACCCCACGGTTTTACTCGCGTAAGTCTCGATCCCGTGGAAATATCAAAATAAAAAGTAGCCTTCTAGAAAAATGGACTGACCAACACAAAAATATTTTTTCAATTCGAACCAGTAGTTCCTGAGTTCAAACAAACAAACAAACTCTTCAGCTTTATAATATTAGTATAGATTAATCATCAAAATTCAGATTACATTGTTACCGCGTTAAAATAAACGCCCATAATAAAAGACACTGAAACACATTTTTTTTGGAACGAAGTTCCTTACCGCTCGTTGCGAAAAAAGAGACGGAGAAAATTAAGACCAAAAATGTAACGACACTTTTTGCATAGAAAGCAAGCCAGTTATTTTCGTTTCGTCTTTCTATTTCGCATTGAACAATGTGGTGTTTACAAAAAGAAAGTAGATATAAAAAAAAATTAAAAAACAAAAAACTTTATTTTATTACAACTCCTTAACTAATTAATCGAAAGGAACCTCGTTCTATCCGGGTGTCCCTTGACACCTCTCAAGTTTTTTTTATTTAATATAATCCACCTGTGCCAACCCTACATGATTATGTCACAATTACGTATTCATTTTGACAGCTCCGAACAACCTTAGCCTCTGGTCATCTCTACTCATGTGCTAGCGTCAGAGAATATTATAAGCTAAAATAAAATAGTCAACTCTTAATGGGTTAACAGATGTAACAACATTTGATTGCCGCCATTTAGATCGTCCGGATCGTCTGCAAAAGCAGCTAACGGTGCGCAAAGAGCAGGTCGGCGAAATGTCTAAAGTTTCAGTACATATTATAACAGCTAGGTATCGTAATCGTCAGGTTTTTTGAAGGCAAAATATTAACAACGTTCAATATTCGGTATAAATCCAACCGACCTCTGTGGCGCGTCGGGCGAACACCCGACTGCGACGCAGAAGGTTGCGGGTTCGATTCCCGCCGGGAACAAGTATTTATGCTGACCATAAATTCTTGTTTCTGGTTCTGGGTGTTTCCTATATGTATAATATGTATATATTTACAAAAAAAAAAGTATATAAGTAGTTTATCCGTTATCTGGCACCCATAATACAAGCATTAAGTTGCTTAGCTTGGGGCTGGATGGCGATGTGTAATATGTCCTGAAATATAAAAAAAAAAACCATATTGAATAGCGGGACAGGATGAAATGAAGCTAGTAGTAAGCTAACTTGCCAGACGAACGAACTCTCAAACAGTGTATCATGTGCAATTTGTAAAAAACTTGGATACTTCATGTTTAATTAGGTTTTTTTTTAACGGCAGTGATAGTGTTAAAAAACTAAGTTTAAGTATGTTTAAAATCAACTTTATAGTCGTTTTTAAATCTACCATTTGAAAATGATGTGGTTTCAGATAGATAGATAGATATATCTTTATTTGGCCAACAACAAAACTAAAACTAAGACACAACTTATTTTTGATATTACTAAAAATAACAGACTTACTTAAATACTTATTCTAAGCTATGTTATTTATAACAGTCACAATGTCGCCGCCAAATAGGTTCCTGCTCATCTATCATCATCATCATCATCATCCGAGCCCTAAACTCAGCTTGCTATGCTCTCAGAAGCTTGCGTGATGAAGTAGACATTAAACAACTAAGAACGGTATATTTTGCGCTGGTAGAATCCAAATTTAGGTATAGTGTAAGATTTTGGGGTAACAGCTATGCCTATAATATGGACAAAGGTTTTAGGTTACAAAAGAGAGCTGTTCGGACGATTCTCAGAAAGCCACCTTGGGAGTCGTGTAGGGACCTTTTTAAAGAACTAGATATTCTTCCACTTCCTTGTCTATACATACTCTTGGTTCTTACGGATGTGGCTAAAAATAGGCAAATATATGTATCTGAGGAACAAGATGTAAGGAGACTCGAGTCAAGAAGAAAAGACCTAACTTACCCTTATATTCCCAGACTTAAGATTGTCAAACACTCATGCAGGTTTCAGGCTGTTACTCTTTTCAATACCCTTCCAGACGAATTAAAGTCCATCACAGATCCCAATATTTTTAAAAGAAACCTCAAGAGATTTTTGATGCAGGGATGCTTTTACTCGGTGGATGAGTTCATAAATAGGTCTAAGTAATTTGTTTTGTGTAAGTTTATTTTGTTTTATCATTTTACTGCTAACGGGTTGTTTTGACTTTTATTTTAATTGATTTTGTTGTTTTTATCCTATTTATTTATTTTAATCCTAAATTCAATGACCAATTTATTTTTTGACAATACTATTTATCTTATATTTTAATATTAAGCACATTCAAATACAATGTAAAAATTGTTTATGAATAAATGATATGATATGATATGAGCGATGTTCCCGGTTGCATCCCTCTCGGGAGCCCGGGGTCCGCTTTCCTACTTTTACGCCTCCACTTCGTGGGTTGTAAGGCCATTTGCACGCATATCACCCTTTACGACGTCAAGCCAGCACTTTTTGGGTCTACCCAGTCTGCCACGACCCGGCGGAGGCGCCATGGCAAGACATTTGTTCCCCACGTAACTAGCCGGTTTTCGCAAGACGTGGCCGTACCAGCGTAAGCGACATTCTTGCAATTTAATGTCTCGGACATGAAGGCTGCCCCGGATGCGGGAGTTCCTGACGCGATCCTTTCGCGTCACTCCACACATCCAGCGCAAAATCTTCATCTCCGTGACACGCAGCTCCTGCTTATGTCGCTCAAGCACCGGCCACGCCTCACTACCATACAAAAGGACTCCTTCGGCCGCCATGGTAACTGAGGACAGGTCTAATGATGGTTTTATATACCTGTCCCTTTAGTTTAACCGGCATTTTGGGGTCGTAAATGACACCAGTCCCCTCACGCCACTTGGCCCAAGCCGCTGAAATGCGTGACTTGCCGTCGCAATCGATGTCGCCGGACGCACGAAGCACAGTCCCAAGTACTTAAACTGGTCTGTCCGCTCGATCATATGACCGTCTACGCAGACAGGTGTGGGATCTGTGGTATTGCAAGCCAAGTACTCTGTCTTCGCCACATTCAGTTGCAAACCGCCGTTCTCAAGCGACTCCTTCCACGTGTGTACACGTTGGACCAGCCGCCCCTTATCCGAATCCGCCAGCGCAATATCATCAGCGTACATGAGCAGCCATGGAGGTTGCTCGTGTGCATCCCTGATGGCAACGGACAGTGCATCCAATATTACGCTGAACTGGAACGGGCTTAGGACGGAACCCTGGTGAACTCCAACGGTAACAGGGAAGGGCTTAGTGTCACCAACAGCAGTTCGCACCACGGAATCAGAATTTCGGTACATGTCTCTGATGATTTCAACATAAGCTTCCGGAACCCCTTTGGACCGCAGCGCCCACCAGATCATCATGCGAGGAACACAGTCGAAGGCCTTCTGCAAATCTAGGAATAGAAAATGCAGAGGCGTATTCTTCGCCTTGTATTTCTCCATAACGATCCTTAAGGCGAAAACAGGGTCCATGGTGCCATGCCCGGGGCGGAAACCATATTGACACCCAGAGACAGTGCACTCCTGTCGAATCCGAGAGTCGACTATCCGCTCGTAGAGCTTCATGGTGTGGGACATGACCTTTATACCTCGATAACTGCCACACTCCTACACCGATCCCTTGCCCTTGAAAACTGGGGTAATAACACTCAATCTCCATTTGGCAGGGATCTCGCCGGTCTCAAATATGCGGTTAAAGAGGTTGGTCAAGATGCCCACACCACGAGGACCCATCACCTTCCACACTTCGATAGGGACTCCATCGGCTCCGACAGCTTTCCGATTCTTCATGCGCCGAAGAGCCTTGCGGACTTCGTCAGGCGTAATCGGTGGCACAAGTCCTTGATTCGGAGGGAGTTCCGGCGGCTGCACCTCTTTGTACTGCTTATTCAGCAGCTCGTGGAAATAAGAGCGCCATCTCTCCTTCACCGCGAGGTCCTCGCAAAGCAGGTTACCATCGGGGTCTTTTACACAGCGGCACTTGGATATATCTTGCGCCGCTTTTACCCTCGAACGTGACAACTTATAAATAAGCTTCTGCCCCTCAGACGTTTTCAACTTATCGTACAGTGACTGTAAGTGGTTCTGTCTGGCTCTGGCTACTGCTCTTTTTGTGGCACGTTTGGCGGCTTTATACGAGTCGCGATCTTCAGGAGAGCTGGACGCTTGCCACTTTTTAAAGAGGGCTTTCTTCGCCTTAGTCTCCCTCTGGACTGTGTCGTCCCACCACCAAGTCTCCCTGTCACATTTGCGTCCACCTTTAGACATGCCAAGCACTGCCTTCGCCGCACCAGTGATCGATGCCTGAATCTTATCCCAGTGGTCCTGGACTGGTTCGTCTTCGGCACCAGCGCACTTGTCACCGATAGCCGAGACAAGCTTCTGGGATTTAGTTTCATCCAGTATCCACCATCTGATTTAGCTACGTTGCCGTTGTAGCGTGCCTTCCACTCTTGTAGGTGATCAAGTGGTCGGGTTTCTTTTTGAACTAAGTGTTCACGAGGGCTAGGTCGGCAGTGGCACACGTACGTAGGATTTCTTCCCCTTCCGCATTCCGACTGCCGTACCCGTAGCCTCCGTGAACACGCTCAAATTCCACCCCCATCTCGCCAACATGACCGTTCAGATCACCACCCAAAACGATCCCCTGTGACAACGGGATAGCTCCAAGGACCTCACCGAGTTTGTTCCAAAACAGTATCTTATCAGCGTCGCTACAACCGACCTGCGGCGCATAGGCACTTATTAAGTGGGTTACAACCCCCCTCAATAAGGACCTTCACGGCCATAAGTCGGTCGCTAAAGCGTTTTACCTCCAAGATAAAACCATGAAACCCCTTAGCGAGCACTACAGCCACCCCGTTCTCTCCACCAGGTGCACCCGTGTAGATCAGCTTGTAGCCGTTCCCAATGTGCCGGGATCTGCTGCCTTTCCATCGAGTCTCTTGCAGGAACGCCACGGCCACTTTTCGCCTGGAAAGTACGTCGGCTAGCTCCCTCGCGCGTCCGGTTAGCGTGCCAATGTTCCACGTTGCGAAGCGGAGTTTCGGATACTAATGATTGAAGGAAAAAATGAGCGTTTGAGTTTTATTAACTCGTTTTTCTTTTCTTTTACTACGAGCACACCTTAATATTTTATATTTGACGGCCTCTGTGGCGCGTCGGGCAAACACCCGCCTGTGACGCAGAGGTTGCGAGTCCGATTCTCGCCTTAAACAAATATTTATGTACAGATATTTGTTTCAAAAAACCTGAATAGGCAACGAGTCCCCTGGCTGCAAATCATCCGGATTTTGAAGACATTCCTCGATTAGAAGAAGAACACCTAGTACTGATTGCTCTGGGAACTTACCATATAAAGATAGCCAGTTCTTATAAAATTGAAATATATATAGATAATTATTAATTAACTCAATAACTTGAATCAGTATAACATTGACGAAGAAGGAATTTTTTTACTACGGGGACGAATACAATCACGTCATACAAGAGTCGGGATATACTATAAGTACATACTTGTTAATAAACAGAGGGACTGAAGGAATAGAGGCTTTCAAGCACTATTACTGCACGTGTTTAACAGGACACGCACAGTGTTATTTTGGACTCAATTTTCGGTCATCCCCTTTTTATATAATTAAACGATTCTGTTAGCTATTTAAAAATGAAAGAGTAAAACCCCAATGCGTTTTAAACTGTGCAGAGCCAGAATTTGGGGTTTTTTTTATTTTTTTTTATGAAATATCGAAAAATAATAGTACATTGTTATCCTAGGTGTGAAAGTCACTCATTACAAGTCCCGAGACGGAGTTTGGCGCCCGAGCGTAGCGAGGGCGCTAATTGGGTCCCAATCTCTTACAAGGTTGGGACCAAAGAGGTTATACATTATGTAGTGTTTTTTTAGGTTTCTGCTATTTGTATTCAATACTTAAATACGGTGGTACTTACCGAAGAAATTTTTATTAATGAGTTAATCCAACATTGGGAAATGACGCGAAGTTCGTAGATTTAACTTACAGTTTTTGTAACACGGTTTGTCTAGAAAATGTTATTTACACAAAATACACAATCATAAACGAAAAACCAGATTAAACTTAACACAAAAACATAATAAAATAACAAAAAATAGTACTAATTAAAACGTTTAAAATAATTTGGAAATGCTAGCATTTCCCACCAGTTTTTTTTTTACTCAAGGTACAACACTGACCATACTATACGGTCGCATAAAGCCACATCAGCAACATCGACAGGGCGCGGGCGGCGCGGCATGGTCATAGGTCGCTTTGACCATTTTCGTCTTTACATTTATTTTATTAAATAAGATATCTTGAACTAAATATACCTACTTGAATTTGATTACTGAGAAAAAAGTTACTAAGTACTAAACTCTGGCAGTATGCATGAGCCGTGCCAAGCCATAATTATTATTCTTTGTTGAAAAAAAAACAAGGAGGTTTTTGAAGTTCCTAATGTGTAATGATACTGATACTGGCTACATGCAGATTGCACAAGCCGTGCGACGCCATAATTTGACATGACAGCTGTCAGTGAAAGTAAAAATCCCTAGGGCTGGAAATTTTATTTTCAATACGCTTCTCAGGCACCTTCAGACCTACTTTCCGAGTATGAGTAATAAAAAGATTATTACATTCCTGTAATTACTTGAGGTTTAATTACGCGTTTAAAAAATTAAATATATAAAATAGAAATAAAGTTATTTAGTAATTTAAAAATAATGAATTTTATTTTTTTATTAAATAGTCCTACCTTAGTTGGATATTCTTTATAGCTTCGCGTATACTATAATTCTCTACCTATCACTAGAAAATAAAATTAAATCCATATCTCATAGGACTCCGTAGAAATACGCTTTCTAAGTTGCTCAGAAAATTCTATGAAATTTCTAAGTAATAGGGTTGACACATACTGGTTTCCTATTTATTGGTTCGATTAAATTGCGTCTTGCGTACATGTCAAATGCTATAAATTCCCAGAAAAAATAAGGAACTATAAAATAATTGACCGAACGAGGCGAAGTCCTAAGTAACGACATAATATTGATTCGAAATATAGGACGATTGAGGTGTATCTTGCTTATTAAGTTTGGCAGATTTCTGATAAGCTCTATGATTTGTTACTATATAATAATATTTCTGACTTTCACTGCCACATTATACAGGGTGCATTTTTATATCTTTTCAGCTGGCCGAGGTGGCGCCCCCTAGTAGCGGTAGACTGGCCAAGTCGAAAAAAAAATGGCCGCTTGAAGGGGGCAGACCCGTTTATTTCATATAAAAGCATATAAATTAATTTTGGTTTGACTAATTCATAACATTGATACCTTTCTGCATTCAGAATGAAATTTCCTATTTAGAGGACATAGTTTAAATATTAGTACTTGAACAAATAATGTGAGTAATTGCAGAGTGAAGTGCAAATTTGCAAATGCACTTGCAAAAAAATTGCAATAAAAATTCGTAAAGAAACTAATATCTCCCGCGAAATTTATGAGTTAATAATACAAAGTGAGGTGATCTAGAGGAAGATAACTTACCCAGGCGTTGTTTTATCACAAAACACAACACTTAAAACAAATGAAAACAATATTAATTAAGTCGAAACGCGCACTGTCCAAAACAAAAACAAACAAACATGGCCGTCAGAGGCAATTTACAGAAGTGACATTGACATTGAACGATTATAACCTTACCAAATTAAGTAGTATGGTTTTATATGCAACTCATGTACATCCCAGAATAGGTTGGCTATACTTGACCTTGACATACATTCATTCATTAGACGTAAACATCAAAATACGCCCGAAACCCCCGAGCGGTTTTGGCCAGTATAGCGTTTCGGCGAGAAACCGCTCGGGGGTTTGTAGGCCAGTTGAGAAGTTATGGGGTATTTTTCATCGGAATGCATCTGCAACTAGGGGACTTAGAATTACTACTAAAATAATTACTAGTTTGAATAAATTGTAGATTATATATCCTATATTTAATAAAAACAAATGCATAGTGAGTGTGGGTTTACTACTTCTAATTTAGGTTTACTCAATTAAAGTATTTTTTTATTTATTTCGTTAGAATGTTACAGACGAAATAACATAATCACATTGAATCGTCATCGTCATAAAAACTAAGGTGGGATGTGTGTCTTCGGAATGCGATAATATACCTATATAGTTAACCGTTCCACGATTATTCTTTTCAATATTTTGATAAGTCCCAAACTACCCAAACCTACCCCAATAAGCAAAAGATTTTCATAACATATTAATAATATGAGCCAGTGACCCTGTATAATAAATCTAAAATATTTAATATCCATAAATATTTTATGAAATGTGATTATATGACTAATGACAGTGAATTTAACAAGATTTCACAGTATTTCAAGGGTTTGTGGAGACCCTAACCTAATTACTTTAAAAATCCGAAATCCTACGAGATTTGGATGTGCGGTTTTTTTTATTCGGTAAAGTAGATTCTACTGATCATCTCACGTTAAAACAATATCCAAATACATCATGATACTTGTGTTAAAAAATAAAAACGAAAATGTAGAAAAAATCGCCTAATTTCCTAAATACTGTATATAAAACTAAAGTGATTTCTCCTAATTAAAGATTAATTTATTGTTCATAAGTAGCCTTGAAAAAAAAAAATATCGTATAGATTTCTAAAAATACGGCTTTTCTAACTAATAATTCTAAGAGTTTTCTTAATTACATAGAAACGCCTGTAAATCGGTTTCTATCTAAATTTGTCACATGGGAGCTTTTGTCTTGTGTTCATAATTATTTGTTTTATCAAGAAATTATATAATAAAGGGGATGACCGAAAATTTAGTCCAAAAAAACATTGTGCGTCGGACAGTCGGAACTTGTGCACATAAGCTTAGAAATGAATAAAGATATTTGACTTTGACTTTGTAAAAAAAAAAAAAGATGCACACTTGTAACACACACTCAACTAGATTTCAGCCTGAACTTCGCAATTACAGCCAAACTTTTAGGTCTGCGATTCTGCCTTTTTTGTGAAATAAGTTCAATAATAACCCTTTTGTACCCCTAGGTACACCAATCAGAATCTTTAATTTATAAAACTCAAAATAAAACCATTAAAGTAATATTTTTTTCAAAATGTGTACATTATTTAATACTAGCGACCCGCCCCGGCTTCGCAAGGCTTATATTATGCATGTATTATACATATAAACCTCCTCTTGAATCACTATCTATTTAAAAAAACCGCATCAAAATCCGTAGCGTAATTTTAAAGATCTAAGCATACAAAGGGACATAGGGACGGCGAAAAGTCACTTTATTTTATACTATGTAGTGAAGTATGGATTAATAAAATATTTCACAGATTATTATTTTCTGCAACCTATCTTAAAAACTACTAGCTTTCATAAAGAATAAATCCTGAAAGTTTAATTCGGCTAGAGCTAGGGCATCATGTTGAAAAATGTAATTGATAGTCCAAAAAGTGAAAATAATCGATATTATTTAGGTAAGTTTTGATACGCGTAGGTACGCTATGCAGAATATACAGGGGGTTAAATCGATAGGCACTGAGGTTCCCCAACCCCCCAGCAACCGATGATCCACCCCCCTTGTTGCACCGTGTATACGTGTAAAACCTGAACGCTCTGAATATAGTAAGGAAGGACGACCAGAAGTTAAACCTGGAGCTCGATTTATGAATCGCTCGTGTGACATAGCTTTGTCGTATACGCCTACAAGTAATGCTCGACTTCCAAGTCGCATGACACCGATTTTCTGTATTTTTTAATCGTTCATCGTCGGTGTTGCGTATGAAATTAAAAATGACAATTTTTATAATTGGAAACAGTTAATTACCGACGAATATCCGAAATCATCCCAAAAGATATAAATATTTTTCAAAGATCATTTCCGAATGTTTGTCGTGACGTTTGACGTTCATTGGTCTCCACCACTCGTCGCCGACAGGCGAGTGGTGAAGACCACTCGCAACGAATATCAGTAGGAATCGAGCGGTCGACGTAATATGGTAAGGAAGAACTCGTTCAGAGTAAATTTTTCCTAGAACCGCTGCCTGTAGCTACGAGATGACGATCTTATACTTTGACTGTTAACTTTTACGTAAACTTTTGATTAAATCCTACGCATACTATACATACAAGGAAATTTTAATTACTAAAACATTAAAGATCTGTTTTTTGGGCATGAAACATATTTTGCTGCTGACTGTAGTGGAGTATTTAAGAGGAAAGGGGTACCGGGGGCTCTTTCCATACAAACGTAGTCTACTGTTTTCTCCCTGGATAATGACACTAGAGTAAATATTTTTGGTGCATAAAACTTATAACTGCAATGACCATATTACTTGTTTTTTTTTTATTTTTTAGTTTTTTTAATCTTAATTTCTATTATAATTAGAAAATGAAAAAACCAAAATATAGGGGCATAGTCAGTCATGGCCGTTATAGGTTTTATGGCACAAAAATATTTGTGCTTGTGTCATTACTCATTATCCAGGGAGGAAACAGTCAACTACGTTTGTATGGAGAAAGCGCAGGTACTCTTTCACCTTAATTGAGACAATATTTGACATTAAAGCACACCTTTTGCTTAGGTAAAGGTAAACAATATTATATTAAGCAATTAGTGAATAAAGGACGGATTTAAAGCGAGGACCATTGATGAATCAAATACTTAAATAGCCAGCGAAGGATTCTAACAACTGAATCACGGCCCGTAGGGAGTGTTTCATGATGATGTTAGAATACTGAGCGACGCGAGTGATTCATGGCCCTCAATGTAAATCCATACTTTATTCAAGATTTGCATACTGTGGACTATGGGATTAGGTTTTTATTTCACTAGACATTTGACGTACGTTTTGCGTTTCTTTTTTTTAATTTTTCAATAATAGCTGCTAATAAGTAATCTATACTTCTATACTAATATTACTTTACTTATGACCCTTACTGTACCTACTTATGTCAGTACATCCATCTGTCTGATATAATTTATTTTATGGGTAGGTTCAACCTGTTACTTTTGTATTACAGTGATGCACGCGCATCTGAAAGGGGTCCCGACATTTAGTAAGGGAGCTTGGCATAGTGATTATTTTTTTGCGCGATGCATTTCGAGACCCATGCCAATCGATAGAGCGCAGTACAGTAAACAAATAATGATTTCACATCGAACCTATAAAGCGTCTTGGAAACGGGATATTTAACAAAACGCGTTGTACTGTGATTTTTCAAAAATGCTCGGTGTATTTCGATACCCATAACTATCGATAGAAGGCATTACGGCGAACAAAATATAATGCCTTCACACCGAACCTCTATTTTTGGAAATTGATAGGACAACGACAACATGTTTGGTTAAATATCCCGTTTCCGAGAAGCTTTAAGAGGTTCGATGTGAAGGCATTATTTGTTCACCGTAATGGCTTCTAACTTCTATCGATAGGTAATTATGCATCCGAAACGCACCGCGACTCTTATCATTTTTTCATAACGCATAATAAAATAACTTTTTTAACTTTACTTATGTACTTAAAATGATATTTCAACCAATTCAACTTAACCGTTCAGTTAGGTATATCTGTTATTGAAATCTGTAGAAATGGGAACAAACCGTGAATAGCAAAGTATGTGTGTGATGTGCATGTGGTAGCCAGTGTCGAACTCAACTTCTAATGTGATTTAATAAAAGCTGATTAAGTACTCAACACATAGCATGCCCCCAATGGTTTGTTCCCAATTCTACAAATTTCATTAACAGATTCCCAACTTTTCTACAGATTTCACGACACCCACTTTCTCAAACATTTCGTATGTACCTACTTACCGATTATGTACCTACCAGAAAAAAACATTTCTATAGTACCTATACCTAAGGTGATGAGTATGAAAATGAACACGGACAGGACACAGACTGTGTATCACAATATTTACAAGAGACTACAAACAGTAATAGTGGCTATTATTGCAAAAAAACACTTACCATTCTACGTCATGTGTAGTTTCACATTGTAATCACTGCTTCCAAATTAATATTGCCGGTATTTTTCGTAACTACAATTTTTATGGTAAACACTTGATCATTTTATTAAAAATATAAAAATCATTACACTATGTACATACATAACGTAAACAATTCAAAATATCAAAAGAAAATTACAACAAAGACTTTCCATTCCACCAAAGTCCAGTGAATGTTTTTTTTTACCGACAGTCTAGTGATTGACCTGTTTGCAATGAAGTTCCTTGGTACAGTGCCAGATCGTACAGTTCTCCGGTTTTTATGGTTTCACTCGATTAATAACAATAGATTAATTAAAATATGCTAAATTTAGTTATATTATTATGGTCGAAGGCTAAATTGTACAACAATACAGACCAACCACAGAGTTCAAAATAAAATTTTGTATGTTGGTACTTATTGAAATCTTAATAAAGTACCTGCCTATTGATTATTTATCTTGAATTTGCAGAATATCTCACTCTAAACGCATTTTAATATTAATAATTACTTATTATCACAAAATGAAATAAAACTAGGTTTGTGGTGAGTGCAAGACGAACAACATTGTATTTTGGATACATTGCAATAAATTATGACAACATACAAACATTGTTTTAGCTCGTAATTTGAGCTGATCCTGTTTCTTTATACTATTGTCACATGAGTAGAAATACAACATGTGTAATTAAAAAAAATACTTTGAGTAAACAACACTTTGAAAAAATGTTAATATCGATATAAAAAACGAAAATGAATAATCGGTACATCATTTTAGCGGTCTTTCTTACATCACTAGTTGCCCAACCAACAAGAAGAAAGAAGTCGCTTTGTACCTTCGCATTTGGATTTATCAGGGAACTGATCCAAAAGTTTTATTTGTACGTGTTTATTATTCACCGGTCTGTATTCTCAAGGAGATTCGTACATACATAAAATGTTTTGGACAGTCATTCCCTAAATATAAAACACAATAACCAAACCTGTCCGCTCGTTCACACAGTTCGGTCTAAATTATTTGCATTTTAAATTTCACGATGAAAGTTACTGTGACGACTCTAAACGATGAGATCTTCGTATTGGACGTGTCTGAGGATCTGGAGCTGGAGAATTTCAAGGCATTTTGTGAAATAGAGTCAGGTTTCCCTGCGAAAGATATCACTTTGAATTTCAATGGCAAGCCGCTTCTGGACGACAAGAAGTCGCTAAAAGAGCACGGGGTGCACGACGGGGACGTAATCGTGCTCCTTCACATGCTCCCGAGCGGCTCCAATACGAGCGTCAACGACTCCAGCCAAGGTACACCCTCTATATTCCTGCTTCTTGTTACAAAACATGCACTGTCATGCTCTGTCCTCTGTGACACTGCGTCAAATTCATTTATTATATCTACCTATCTAATTACGCATTATGTACTGGCATTCAAGATTTTTCGAAAAAGACATAAATAAAAAATCAATAAGTAATGACTATGACGTTTGGCTGTCATTCAGTTTGGTAGGTAATCAAAATATTTTGTTATAAAATTAAAAATTAGACTCCCTTGCAGCCCTGCCGTCTGGTTTAGCTAGCTTGGACTTCAGTAATATCCAAGTTCCCCCGGCAGCAGCAGGCACCTCGATGGCCTCGAGACCGCCTCCTGTTGAAGAAGACCCTCGCATCATCAGGGAGATGTTTCTGGCCAATCCTGACCAGTTAGCTCTGCTTAAACAGAATAATCCCAGGCTTGCTGATGCTCTCCTTAGTGGAAACCTTGGTATGGATTGAAGTTCATGGCAAAATTACACATTATTTGTACTTTTACTTTGACATCATTGAGTTTCATTTGCTTAGCTAACTTAAGGAATGAATTTCAATCAAATTGATGAACTCCATTTCTGAGATATTTTACACAAATGTCTGATTATGTAGACGTACCTTACTCTACTTCTTAAAGAGACTAATATACTAATTCAACTTTGATATAATCTAGAACTAACATGATGTCTACCGTGTTTTTGTTATTATTTTGTGGAACACAATATTTGAACAATGTTTCATACATCATAAACAAAAATCATGCTAAATATCCCCTAATATTTAACGTTATGTATATAAATCAATGTATGTGTAGTATGTATTCAATTATTTCCCATAGATACCTTTGCATCTGTGCTGCGTGAACAAATATTGGCAAGAACAGAACGTCAACAGCAAAGAATCAGGTGAATGGAACATCCATCTCATTGTCATCAGTGTTATTTTGTGAGCTTATGTTAGGTGCTAACTTGCTGTTTTTTAAATCTGAAAGCTTATTGATCTGTGAGTGTTCATGAACATCTCATCTGCCGTTTAAAAGTTATGTACATTTACTATAGTGAATGATATTCACCTCTTGTTACGTAACATTATTATATTCATATCATTCAATAGGTAATATAGAGTGAGTGTTACAGACATTAACACCTGTTCACACTTTATAAATATTGTGATATTACATTTCTAATGTAAGTGCTATTCTTATGATAATACAATGTACCTAGTAACTGTTTACGATGATAGGCGATGAATGTATGACTGACATTCAATGAGCGAGCACAGATTGTTTGTTTGTTTGATTCACATATTGACATTATGTTTGTAGAATGATGAATTCAGATCCATTTGACACGGAGGCTCAGAGGATGATAGCCGAGGAGATCAGACAGAAGAATATTGAGGCTAATATGGAAGCTGCAATGGAATACAATCCTGAAACATTTGGCACCGTTGTCATGCTTTATATCAATTGTCATGTTAATGGGTAAGTTGCTATAAACATATAATAGATACACTCTGAATAACATTTATTAAGTATTCACTTTTCACTACATAGGTACTTTAGGAAGATACTGTCATTTGGAACAGCATCAACAAGTCAAACGCCAGCATATTCATTTACTAAACATTTAATTATTAATTTATTAAATAAATTATATTTAAAAACCCATATACCTACCTAGCAGACATTCGCTAAAAATAGATTTTGGAAAATTCAAAGTATGGATTTAAAGTGGCAGGTAAAAAATCTGAGAATTTCGTGGTAGGTACCTACAATATGTTCGGGAAATGTTTGCTGCAATAAATCAATAGTTTGTTGCGCTGTGTGGCAAAGTAGGTATCTGTAGCGCATGGCAGTGATCGAGGAGACCTTTAGTTAGTCGAGCAACAGTGTCATGATATTATAGTTAATGGGCTAATAGAAGAAGTTGATTAGGTTATAATGATAGTTGTTTGATATGACAGGTTCCCGGTGAAAGCGTTCATTGACTCGGGAGCTCAGACAACGATCATGTCAGCTGCCTGCGCTGAAAGGTGTAACATCATGAGGCTCGTAGACACAAGGTAAGTGTAACGGATGTTACCTTACAATACCTACACTATCGAACAATATAACCTCGAAATAATTTTGCCTCAAATTAAGAGAGTTATTTAATATAAAGTACGGGTAAATTACCCTGATTGGTAATAGCGGGCCTAAGTCAGTTGTGTTCTTGTTTGTGTGTGAGTATGTTGTATTGCTATTTTTGATTTTATTTTTAATGTACCTGTAGTTATAATGTATTATACATAATATATAACCTTATACACCTACCTACTTAATTATAAGATAGGTGCATAATATGGTTATTTTCAAGTTGTCTTAAGTGGTACATTCTGCTACATTGGTGGTTTTTGATATACTGTAAATCATTTGTTTGTATTGATAATGTATTCAAGTTGGCTTTCATCTGCGCTATGTGTAAGTAGGTATCTACCTATAATAATGTATAAGTATGTGAGTTCGTACGTACCTACTAACTATGTAAGTAAACTGATGTTGTTATAATATTATGTTGCATAGATGGGCCGGTATTGCTAAAGGTGTTGGTGTACAAAGAATAATAGGCAGAATCCATATGGTACAGATGAGAATAGAGAAGGATTTCCTCACGACCTCGTTCTCTGTGCTCGAGGAACAACCCATGGACATGCTGCTCGGCTTGGATATGTTGAAGAGGCATCAGGTACAATTACTGTTTTATATCTACAGTTCAAAAGCTTAGCAACATGCATTTATAGGCAACACCAGCGACGTATCTATTACCATACCATTGAGACTCATAAAGCTTCATAGTCCAGCAGCACTCAAACGTTTTTTTAAGTGATTAATAACAGGCTGAATCTTCGTGAGCAGGTTCAGTTCGACGAGACGCCCAAGTTTCTTCCTCTGAGAATTCTCGATACAGGTAGCTAATGTAGTGCGCAGGTATAGAACATGTCGATTTCGTGGGGTGTACTAATTGTCTGAATAACAGTAAGTTTCTTATTTGAATATCGAGGTATTTGGATGGTAAACTCGGAAAAACAATTGTCCTACAAAATGGATGGTATCACTCTTTAGTCCTCCACTCCGAATGTGTTGAAATAACGAGGTCATCAAAATTATTAATAACAAGCTGTTTTTTTGTATGTAGCTTAGTAAATATTTGTACAATCAAATGGCCACATAGTCCTTCAAATTTAGTGGTACGTTTTTCCAGTCCTACGCTCAGAAGTTGTCCGTTTCAAGGTAACACTTTTTTCATTAATAACAACAATTTTTTTTTTTTTTCCTATCGGGAATAACATGTTGAACACAATTTTAACAATGTCCTACACAAAAAATGGTATGTATTTCAAGGAATAGATTTATTTCGTTCAATGCTCATTCAACGCATTTCTTGTAGTTTGCATAGTTTGGATTAAATCGCTAACATGCGACAATGCTATTGTAGACACACACATACAAAAGGCTTGTAAAATATCAGCACAATATCAGTATTGAGACCTGTTTCGTCGCGTTTGGTCAAAATCGCAAACGGTCAATTTCATGAATATCGCAAACCGTCAAAATAACAAACGGTCAAAATTGCAAATCATGTGTATACTATACACTTAAAAAACGTTCGAGGGCTGCTGGACTATCAGCTTCATTGAGAATGTAGCTTCAGCAGAATACCATTACTATCAATTGATGTATAATTAACAATAGAGTCTCGTTATATAAAGTATAATAAAAATCAATGCCACTTTTTCGTTGTGATTTTTTAACTCAAGAACGGGCAAACCAAAATGTTTAGTAGATGGTTTATGTGAAGTTTGCACAATAATCGGGCTACATCCCGACTCTACCCGATCCCATCTCTACCCGATTTTAAAAAATAATCGGTCGAGCGATTCTTCATTTATCACATTTTTTTTATATGGGAAAAAACAACGTTTGCCGGGACAGCTAGTATAGTATAATAATGATAAGGGTTGGGTTGGTGTAGCCGATCCTACTATTGTGCTAGTTTTCCGTAGGAAAATGAGATTTTATTATATTTTGTAAGAATATTTTTATTATGACTTTTTTTGTACACATGACAATGACAACACAGTTTTACATATTTATGGTATTCAAACGAGTACGGAGCTGAGACCAAGGAGTGTAGTTAATACTGCCCCCCAGTGCCAGCACTCCATAACTAGTGGAACATGAAAGCCAATCATTTAAGCCAAAGGTACTTTTGCTAATTTCGAGACAGGTCTAGTAACGATTCCAGTCTTTGTTTTTACGTCCGCGGTTCGTACACGTCCGTCCACTCCATGATAAACTTTTACCACAACTCCTTTTAGCCATAATCCTCGACCATAGCTGGAATCTATTATGATAACCAAATCTCCATCTTTTAAATTTACGGATTCAATAAACCACTTTTTTCGCGGTATAAGTTCAGGTAAATACTCTTTCACCCATCTTTTCCAAAACATATCAGAAAATCTTTGTGCAGTACGCCACATTTTTCTTAGATATAAATCATCATCATTAAATTGTCCAGGGACTGGTACATTAGAACTAGAACCTATTAAAAAATGATTTGGTGTTAGTGCTTCCATGTCTTTAGGATCAACAGATACATGAGTTAATGGTCGGCTGTTGACTATGTGCTCGACCTCAGCTAAAAGCGTAGTTAATATCTCTTCTTTAGGATACTGACAAGTCAAAATAGTCTTTAAGGCATTTTTAACACTTCTTATAAGTCTTTCCCAGGCGCCTCCTTTATGTGGACTCAGTGGGCTAATAAATTTCCAAGAAATTCCTCTGTTAGTCATTTCGTTTTTTATCACATTGTGATCGAGTTCTTGTATACACTTTTTTAGTTCAGTTTCAGCTCCTCGAAAATTAGTACCATTATCTGAATACATTACTTTAGGCCATGATCGTCTACATGCCATTCTCCTTAATGCCATTATAAAGGAATCAGTAGAGAGGGATGGCACTACTTCGATATGAATGGCTCTAACTGTTAAACAAGTAAACAGTACACCGTATCTTTTCTCTCTGCGGCGTCCAACCGTTATTTCTAGAGGCCCAAATAAATCCACACCACAATGAGTAAATGGACGTTGATGGTGAGCTAAACGACACGGAGGTAAACTCGCCATTCGAGGAATTGCTGGAGTAGCTCTTCTGATTCTACAGATTTGACATTTAGCACCAACGGTACGTACTGTTGGCCTTAAGTTTAGTAGCCAATATTTTTGTCGAAGTTCGTTAACTACTAACTCATTATTTCCGTGAGCGTACTTCTCGTGATAATATTTAACTATCAGTCTAGCTACTGCATGACGTCCGTCTAGAATTACCGGTCGTTTGTCTAAATTTACATCTGAGACGGCATCTACTCTGCCTTCGACGTGAAGAATACCATATTCATCTAAGTAAGGCGTCAAGGTACGTAGTCGACTATCCGTTTGAATTTGCTTACCAGTCTTCAATAAATGCATCTCTAGTGGAAACGATTGCATCTGTGCGTAACGTAATAGTAATCTCTCAGCTTTTTCTAGTAGCTCTGGATTTATTTCAACATCTTGCCTTTACTTACATTTGTCTACAAAAGGTAATATGTTAGCAGTGCATCTCAACAAACGAAGCCAAGAGGAGAACTTGTTGGGATCGGGTACAGGTAAGTCGACTCTATCTGTTGTATCAATGAGATGTATAACTTCTAATATTTCTTCATTAATTTTTCCTTTTTCAGGTTCAAATTTCGACCAGTCTGCGTCTTTCTCGTAAAGGAAACGTGGACCTCGATACCATTCGCAGTCACAAGTTAGTTCGTAATTGTTTAGTTTTGTTGCTACGTCTGCTACATTGTGTTTGGTAGGTAAATAATGCCACTGCTGTACTTCGCTGAGTTCATCTATTTCGCTAAGTCTGTTTGCTACAAATATTTTATAACTTCTTGTATTATTTTTAATCCAATGAATAACAGTCGTAGAATCACTCCAAAAATATATTTTAGTAGGGATTATTCTAGTTTCTTTTCGAATAGTTTCAGCAAGACGACATGCTAAGACAGCTGCTTGTAATTCTAAGCGAGGTATAGTTGTACTCTTAATAGGCGCGAGGCGACTCTTACTAGCGATAAAGGATACGCATATGTTATTGTTGTCGTCGTGTGAGCGCCAGTAAGCGACGGCAGCGTAAGCAACAAGAGATGCATCACAAAAACATGTAGATCTGTAGTTCTTTTTGAACTTTGATAATTGATAGTTGAATTGAAATACCATCTTGGTATACGTAGTTCTTTTATTTTCTGTAACTGACTAATCCAGTTTTTGAATAAACTAAATTGTTTATCGTTTATTTTTTCATCCCAGTTTACCTTTGACTTCCAAGTGTTTTGCATAATTATACGTGCTTGAATAGTGAAAGGCGACAATAAACCATAAATATCGAATATTGACATCGCTAGTTGCAGTAATTGTCTTTTAGTTGGTTTTGTTTCACATCTAATTATAGCATCAGGAATTCTAGTGAGTGACAAATTGAAGCCGAATGTATCAGTTTGCGGATACCATAATAACCCAAGTGTTCTTTCGCTGTAAAGATTTTCAGTATCAGACTTGAAGTTTATCGCAGCTTCGCTCAACTTATCTTTAGGTATATTTTGAAAAACTGATGGCTCATTTGACGTCCAGTTTCTTATTTCAAAGTTGCCTTGTTTATGTATGTAGGTAACTTGTTCTACAATTTTTTGAGCGGTTTCAACACAATCAAATGATTCAATATAATCGTCCGTATAATGACTTTTAGTTATAGCTGTAACTGCTTCAGGCATTTCATCAATGAAGCGCATTGCATTTTTGTTCTTTATATGTTGCGCAATAAATGGAGAACAGTTGGCGCCAAATATAAGTGAAGTCATAGTACATTTTTGAATTGGTTTATCTGATTTTTCTCGCCATAAAAATCTAAGAGCGTTTTGATCTTCATGTCGTATTTTAACGCGAAGAAACATATCTTTTATGTCTCCAGCGACGCCGATAGGTCTCTCTCTAAATCGTAGCATAATGCCAAGCAAAGATTGCAGCAGATCTGGACCTTGTAAAAGATAATCGTTCAAAGAATGGCCATTCGAAGTGGCTTTACCGTCGAAAACCAGTCGCAGTTTCTTTTTATTCGGATTATCTACACCGAAATGTGGTAAGTACCACAACTTGAGTAAATTTTCTTCTTCATTATGTATAAGTTTGCGTGCGTAGTCGTTTTCGAAGAGGTGTTCAATTCGTTCCTTATATCTCGATGAAAATCCAGTGTCTTTTAACATCTTTCTTTCTACAATTTTCAGTCGACGAAAGGCGTTCGAATAGGAATCTACCATATATCCGTTGATGTCTTTCCATGGTAGACCGACTTCCCACTTCCCATCATTAAACCTTGCAGTGTTGTCGACTATTTCTAAAGCTCTTAATTCTTCTTTATTTGTTCTTGGTTTCTTACATACTCCAATACTCTCGAACTCGAATGATAATTTAACTAAGTCATGTAATTTTTCTAGGTCGTTTTCGCTGTCTGTGTGCGCTGAGCTACCGTCCGACGTTGATGGTGTTTCTGCGACGGCGATCATGGTGTGTTCTCCTTGTGGACGGTACATTTGTGATGGACAAACTCCGTGCAGACACCAACCCAACGGTGTTAATGTTGCGCAGGGCTCATTTTTTGAACGAATAAGCGACTTTATTGGAGCAAGAAGATGGTAGTTGTCTTGACCTATTAGAAGTTTTGGTTTGATAACTCCACTGTATAAGATGTCGCTGTTTAGATGTTTGAGGTGCTCGTAATCCTGCAGTCTAATATTAGACAACTTTGAGATGGTAAGTTCAATTCGGTTATTTTGCGTGCCGACATTTAAAAGCATTTATCTCCGTTTAAAATCTTGAAGTTTACAATTTCGCTTTCACATGTTAACTGTGTGCTCCAAGCTCCTCGAACAGTCAGCGTTTGCTTTTTTCCTTGCAAGTTTATTTGATTTGCAATGTCCGCTGATATGAGTGATACCGTAGCTCCATCATCCAAGAAGGCATGAGTGCTTATTATATCGTTCGGGCCTTGTAATTGAACTGGTAGGACTTTTAAAAGTACCGAGCTCTCATGTAGAATAGAATGAGCTACATTTTCTAGCTGTGAGTAATTATTGTCTTTAGAAATACCTTTAACATCAGATGAAGATGGCACCTCAGTTTTGTCTATGAATTTAAGTGGCCAATGAAGTAAGAAATGATGCGGCAAATCACAGCCATCGACGTTACAAGCGGCAGCCGGACATGTGTCGTGATTATGAGATGTAAGTAGACATTTATGACAAAGCTTGTTCATCTTCACGAATCGCCATCGATCCTTTCTCATTGCACGTTTAAATCTAGCGCAGTTTGGTAGTGAATGAATTCCAACGTGACAAAACTTGCATTTGTTTGAGGCAGTATCCGATGACGTAGATCCCAGGAGCACAGCGTGAGGCTTGACGTAAGGTTTGACTTGAAACTTACTGTTGGGTTCAAGCGATCGTACTCTGTATTCGGGTTGCACGTGTATATGGCTGAGACCGGCAACTGCGATTTTCCTTGCCTCTTTATAGAGAAAATCAGAGAGCATAACTAGTTTCGCGTCAGCATTTTGAAGATTTTCATTATAATAATCAGCCCATTTGTTGATAAGTGTACTTGGGAACTTTGATAAGACTGACGTCACCAATTCAGGGCTTCGAAGGTAATCTTCTTGTTTTATAGCTTGCGCGGCTGCTACGAAATTCTTAATTTTGATCGAAAAGGATACTATTTCCTGATGGTAATTTTGAGGTAACGGTTGTATTTTCTTTAACTGTATGCTAATCTTGTTTATTATTGTTTCAGGTCTTCCGTAGCGAAGTTCTAGAGCTTCCATTACCGTTTGTGGGGATGTATTCCCTATCAGAAGAGAACTGACAGTTTCTTTTGCTTCTCCTTTTAGCGATTTTCGTAACCTCCACATGTTTTCACCGTCATTGTATTTACAGATGTTGTTGGATTCTTCATATGCTTGTTTATAAGCCAGCCATTCGTAAGAATCTCCACTGAAATATGGTAAGTCCTTAGACGTAGCAAATCTCGAAAGAAATTGTTGATTTTGATGGGTCGACTGGAAGATGGCGCTTGCTAAATTACGTAAATCAGTGTTAGCAGCGTGGCAGTCAGCTGTATCGTGAAGATTAAGGCTGGGCTCGTCTTTATTATGTTCACTATTGTCGAGCCAGAGTGATACTTTATCTTCAGGGCTAATATCTGATCGGATGGAATGGCTTCTATTCGATTTTGTTTTGGATTTATTCTCGAGGGCGGCTAAGTCGGCTTCAAGTTTTTTTTGAAGTAGTTCAGCTTGAAGTTTGGTTTGTTCTTTAGCCGTTTCATATATAAGTTGTTTTCGCTGTGCTTCTATTGAGTTAATAGAATATGTTGTGTGACGAGAAGATGGGGGATGGTCACTTACTACAGCGATAGACTTGGCATGAGAATGGTGTGAACCGGTCATGGGTGTACGGTGAACCTCTATCTCTGCGACGGATTGGCTAGCTCTATGTTCAGTCGCATACGGAGAATGAACCTCAACGTCTGCGACGGATTTGCTTTGCATTTGATGCTCCGCACGTGCTGCGCTTCGTGTAAACGGTCGATTGCGAGGCGGTGGCGGCGTCCGGAACATATTCAGCTGCTTAGTAGGATTTTGTGTTCAAACGATGATCGTGCGGTTCGAAGGACCAAAATGTAGCCGATCCTACTATTGTGCTAGTTTTCCGTAGGAAAATGAGATTTTATTATATTTTGTAAGAATATTTTTATTATGACTTTTTTTGTACACATGACAATGACAACACAGTTTTACATATTTATGGTATTCAAACGAGTACGGAGCTGAGACCAAGGAGTGTAGTTAATAGTTGGTCTGACAAAGGTCACGCGTGAAAACTTTACAAATACACAGAGTACATTAATTACTATCGTGTGTAAGTAAACATACATATAATATATATACCTACATCTTCTCTATATACAGGGTGAATTTTTTATGTGGGCCTTCAGGGCTATATCCTAAAGTATGAGAGATAGCGAAAAATGCTGAAACGAGTTGCGTGCCCGATTTTGACAAAAACTAAAACTGTATCATTAGATTTTTGAAAAAGTCATTACCCTAGCCGGGAATCGAACCTGTTGATTTTGCAAAAAAATAATCATCCTATATTTTTATACCAATCGATAGTGTTGCTGATAGAGATCAATTCCTGAAATTAAACATAGTATGGCAAAACAAAGGAAATAGCTCATTTTAGTAATCTTCGTGAGACCTATGACGTAGCGTATATAACAATATTGTATAACTGTAAGTATAGTTGTTGTTGTTGTGTTCCAGTGTAACATAGACCTAAAACGTAACGTACTGAGGATCGGTACGACGGGAACTGAGACACCATTCCTACCGGAATCTGAACTACCTGAATGTGCCCGTCTCTCCGGCACATCCGAGGACGAGATCGTCAACCAATCGATAAAGGACCACGAAGAGAGACAAGTTAAAGAAGCTTTAGAAAAATCTAAGCAAGGTGGGCGCGCTAAAAAGAAGTAACCAAATACTACTCTTTTTATTTACTTTTTCATAAATTGTGCTAGTTTTAATTTTTTTGAAATATTTTTTTTAAGGAAAAAACAGTTGTTCTGTTCTTTTTAATGAATAAAAAATAGTAAAACTATGCCACGGTTTTCTAGTTTCAACTAATTGCGTGATGTTGATCTGTATATGGTCGTAGAGGTAAACTACTTATACATACTACAATAGAGAAGTATATACTTTATTTTGTTTACAGTTTAATCCTTTCTAACCAATTACATTTCAAGCCCTCGTATCAAAATGGTTTTAATGAATAGCATATACTTACTGTATTATTACTATTTATATTTATTGAATAACAAATTACAATTAAAATATAATAATACTAGCTGCCCTACGCGGTTTCACCCGCGTAACTCCCGATCCCGTGGGAATATCGGGATGTAAGCTATCCTATCTCTCAAGTTGGATCGAACTGCACATGGTGTGCGAATTTTATTATAATCGGTTAAGTGGTTTAGGAGTCCATTGAGGACAAACATTGTGACACGAGATTTATATATATTAAGATTTAAATATCATCTTACAAATTACAGAGTCAAATAAATGTCGAAAATTGTAAACAATATGAATATTAAAAAACACATTTTATTAACATTCAATCGGAACTAGTCAATATGTGCAATGTGCATGCACCCTGGCCGTCGTCGTCGTAGCCTACGGTGTACAATACTGTACAAGCATGGCTGTTATTTAATCGATTTCCTTTAAAAGTCCCAGACTCATGACTGTATGTCAGAGAGCAATGGACCGTAGTATCCATCCATCTTCGTTGTCTATCTGTTATTTACCAACAGAACAGCACTCTCCTGCCTGCCGTATTGCCCTTGTTGGGACTTAGACCGCTAATTTGAAATGGGATTGAGCGGGTCACATGATTCGAATGCATCCTGGTGCCTTATTCTGCTATTTTGCATTAATGGATTTACCATTGTCATTATATCCAGACTCTATTTATATTATATTATTATATCGAGATTGTGACTTTATTTGGTATTCCGCTAAAGTTTTAATAACATCGCAATAGAATCGCTATGGAGTCCTAGCAACATGATATATGTTGCTGGGCTATATACCGTTTTGACAACTATCGAGATTCCATTAAGGCACGATTGTAGAGCAGAATACCAAAGTGAGTAAGTGGTGCGTCAGTGGTGTTTCGATAGAATAGTTAACATTAAAAGAATACCAATTTGACAAGTAATGCCATATTTTTGACATAAAATGTCTATTACGATTCCATCGACACTCTATTGAAACACAATTGTGTTAGCAGACTTAGGCCCCTAATCGATGGGCAACGACCGTCACTGAATGGGCCCCGATATCCTATTTCCTATTAATATTATAAATGTGAAAGTGTGTGTGTGTGTGTGTGTATGTATGTTTGTTACTCCTTCACGCACAACTCGGTATCTAGATAGCTGGAGACCTGGATTAACACATAGTCTACTTTTTATCCCGGTATTCCCACGGGATTGGAACTTACGCGGGTGAAACCGCGGGGCGCAGCTAGTACCTAATAAATTAAATACAAATACTTAATTTAAAAAAAAACAAAATTTACCTAATAATAAACCATACCCCAAACTATTAATTGTAGTACCTATTTCTCTGTTGTAGTATAATTATGTATAAAGTATTTTATGTCTATGTATCCGGTGCATGTTTCCGATGAAAGTTGTGGCTCGATTGAATTGTAATGATTGTGTTTCGGGTAATTGTTAAGTATATTTATATTTGTTAAGTGTTCCGTACATTTTTAATGTAAATATTGACTTTGTTTTTTTCATGATTTGCATGAGTATTAGCTCAAATAAGGTAGATAATATCGTACTCGCTTGGTGCGTCGTATCCAGTCGTAGGGCAAGGTGTTACATACAATGGGTTCTTGGTGGGTGGCCAACTGACCACCTAATACATGTACTTACAGTTGTTGTACAGTAAGTAATGCAATCACGACGCGACCGACGCGACCGACGACGGTGCGGTGTTATCATTACATTGTATAAAACAAAGTCACTTTCCGCTCTCTGTCCCTATGTATGCTTAGATCTTTAACACTACGCAACGGATTTTGATGCGGTTTTAATAGATAGAGTAATTCAAGAGCCGGCCGGTGCGAAGCCGGTGCGAAGCCGGATCGGGTCGCTAGTATAATATATTGTACATTTAGGTACCAACGGCTGGTGCTACTCGATCAAGACAAACCATTTGTTTATTAACTATTGTTATTTACCTTAAGACATTTGGCTAATAACGTATTTATATGTATACCTACCTACCTACAGGAATACAGCTCAACATGTACTTTGATTGAATATTATCATTTTCGATCGAATGGGTTAAATTGTTTTTCGTTCAGCATTTATTTAAGGAACCCTATATTTAAAATTGATTTAAAAAAAGATTTGAGAAGATTTAAAATGGTAACTATGCAGTATTCTTTACAGTTAATTTATTACATATTTTATACAGTGTACGTACGTTGAAAACCATGTAATCCCTCTTTGGTAGGTACAGTCGGCAACAAAAGTCCCGTATCGTAGAGTTTTCAAGCTATTATTAAGTAAATGTTTTTAATTCAAAAGGACTTGTATCGATTTAAGAATTGCACATAATTAAGGTACTTTTCTCTAATTAAAACAACTTTTTGTTTTCATCAATGGCTTTTCGAATCGATATCATATCAAGCTTTCGTTATCAAAATGAGACAAGTATTAACATCGAACGTTAACAAAAACCGCCGCGTAGTTTATCCTAAATAAACATGTACATACCTTATTGCCAATAGATGGCAGCACATTGTATTTGCTAAGTCCTGTCCTGGGATACATAAGACCAACACGATGCTATCTAAGAGAGTTTACAAGGTTTATGAGAACACAACAAATAACATTATATGCACCGTATGCACGAGTTAGAATGAGAAGTTTAGATAGATGTAGATAGTTTAGCACGTACCTACCTACTGCTGAATGTATTCTTTACACACATTCTAATATTGTTGTTATCTATATAGGATACTTATGTATAGACATATTCATATATAACATATAGTTTTTACATCTTGTTACGTATACAAGGTAGATAGAGCTACCGTATGCCCGATAATTTTAGTAGTTTACTCTTCAATAATCTATATCATTTTAAAAACACCCACTAGTATTTAGGTAGTAATTTGGCTTATCTAACATAGAGGTTTAATAAGCTACATGTGATAAGTGTGCCGTCGCTTGCTCTTCTCCGGTTAGAGTGTGGGCTACCTGGCTGACGGTAGCGGTTGTGTTTATTTGTGCTCATCTAACCCGTCTAGGTGCTATTCATGGATTTTAAAAACATTTTAAGAGGAGTAATTTTTTTTTGTTTTTAAATAAGTCTAACCTGACATACTTACCTTTTTATTGTCAGACATTTTTGACAATGCTAATTATGTGCCATACGCGAAAAAACATTTTCGCGTTTTTTATATAATAAAAAATTTGAAGTATTTTTAGGTTATGGTTGACCGAGCTTTGCTCGGTTTTTTGTTTTTGGTAGAACTTGTTTTTGAAAATTATTATTATTATGAATTGCATAGGTACTGATGAAATATGAATAATGTTGTTTGATCTTTCCGGCATAATATTATAAGAACAACGGTCATGTGTTAGCCAGTTTAGCCACAATACTTTCAGTACATATTTCAAATATAATTATTTTGAAAGCTACAATTTTATACACTCATAATATTAACTTTATCATTTAATAAATATTATGTAAGTACCTACATATACTTACCGATTTTTTTCTAAACTTAAATTAAATATTTCACAATAAAACTCAGTTAAACTTCGAAACTACAACTTTTAGAGCGGCAGTTTTGACTTTGACAATCAATGACAGCCATATTTTTGACTTTGACAATCAATGACAGCCATATTTTTGACAATCAATGACAGCCATATTTTTGACTTTGACAATCAATGACAGCCATATTTTTGACAATCAATGACAGCCATATTTTTTACTTTGACAATCAATGACAGCCATATTTTTGACAGCCATATTTTTTTTACAATACCGGCCAGTATTTATGAAAGGATTAACATGAAAGAGTTTTTACATTTATACCAAGCGTTACATGATTTTTTAATTTTTTGTCCTTAACTTTACCTTTTCTAATTTGGCACCAGGGTAAAAATACATTTTTTATCACAGTTGCTCATAAAGTGGATCTTATTAAACCGCTTTTAGGCTCATAATGCAACGTATTATACACTCGTGCGATATAAAAATATCCAACTAGTGCTAAAATAAATGTTAACCCTATAAGTTAAATACGTATCTTACTGCTAATTATTACATGTTAGGCGGATGAAACATTCTTAATTTATCTGGGTTATACTGTTTTGATGTACTTTTAAAAATGGAGTTTTGTTTTTATTTTGTTTTTTCTTTACATAAATAATTTTTTCCTTACCATTATATTCTGTTTGTAACCCCCGACGCAAATCAAATGGAAAGACCCTAAAAAATATTGTATATCAGTCGAGGCTGTATAGGTTAAAAGTCTTTTGCCTGGCCTTTCGTGAGTATAATTAACAAAAAAATATTGCCATATAAATTGTAAACTTAGACTTAACAACATATTGTTGTTATTTATTATTTTCTTTTCTTTTCTTTTCAAGTATTTTCTTTTATTCGCAACTGTGATAAAAAACGTCGTACGATACGCGTGTGGAATTGATCTTTGTATCTCGGCTTTGTAAACGCCCTCGCGTACCGCTCGCGCGTGTTTAACCGCCTCTATGCAAAGACCAATTTTCCACACTTGTATCGCAATGTACTATTTTTACACCGGGAAAGGTTAAAGTTCAGGCTAAAAAATAAAAAATAATATGAAGTTTCAGTTAAAAATCTTAGTTAAAAAAAACTTTTGATGTGGTATAAAAATAATTGTTTGCATTCGATAGCACATTTATCCTGGAATATTATCCAAAAAACAGATTGGAATAATTCCTTCATTTATATTTTGGCACCGAAAAGCAAGGAGAAAGGAGTGAAATTAAAAAAAAATTATAATGGCGGATATCTCGGAAACCGAGAGACTTTCATAGAACATTACTTTCATTTTTCTGAACCGGCACATTGTCCTTTATCCGTAGGTTCCCGCTTATCCATTCATTACCGGACAGCCTGTATATACAAGAATTGCTCGTTTAAAGATATTAGATTAAAGATTGTCAAAAATGTCTGACAATAAAAAAGGTAAGTATGTCAGGTAGACTTTAATACGTAATTTCTTGATTCGGTCGCCGCGCTCAAAGCCCGCGATACTATGCAATAGCTTAAAAAAATGAAAATTACGCCTCTTAAAATGTTTTTAAAATCCATGATTATCACCTAGACGGGTTGGATGAGCACAAATAAACACAACCGCTACCGTCACCCAGGTAGCCCACACTCTAACCGGAGAAGAGCAAGAAGGACGGCATACATATCACAAAATCAGCTGACCTCCTATGGCTGACCTGATATTCTCGTAGCTCTTATACTATTATAATATTTTAAAACCATGTAAGCCATCCTTATAAATAGTATTTACGCATGTTAGTCATGAAAATATTTTTGTGTTTGCTTTTAAAAAGTTTCATTTGCTTTGTAAATGATTTTATATATGTACTTACTAACTGCGCTCCGCCGTTTCACCCGCGTAAGTCCCGATCCAGTGGGAATATCAAAATGAAAAGTAGCCCAAAGCCTTCCTCGATAAATGTAGTACAGTCGGCTGCATAATTGCAGCCCCCGGTAGAGTTTAAAAATTACTATTATTGGCATGTTTTCATTCTAATATTTTTATTTGATAAATTCATGAGTTAGAAGACTTTAAACTTCAACTAAAGCAGGTGTCTAGAATCTTGCTTGTGTTGAAAACATTCTTATAACAGCCGTTTTGGAGCTCTACGGTGGGTCTGCAATTATGCAGCCGACCGTACAAAAATAATTTTTCGCGAAAGATTAGCGCGTTCAAACAAACAAACTAGTTATTCAGCTTTATAATATTAGTATAGATATATTGTAAAATTCTAACGTGTTGTGTTTCATCCAATATAGGAGAGAGTAGTGAGATGTCAACGTCCTCATCATCGGGGGGGGGACCTTCGAGCAGCGCGAGCGCACCTATCGGCAGTGGAAGTGGAAGTTCTCAGGGTAACCAGAGAATCGGTAATTATACAATACTACCGCGGTTTCACCCGCGCTTTATAGTTTTCTATGCAATTTTCTTATATATTTTCTTTCATAAGAAACTTCTCCTGACAATAACAAACACAACAAAGAAGAATTAGCGAAATCGGTTCAGCTGTTCTCGAGATTTGCGTTTAGCAACACATTCAGTGCTGCAACATTGCCGCGCCGCCATCTTGAGTACTGTTTTGTGTATAAATAGGAATAAAATGACGGAACGTGGTTCATTCTGTCGCAGTAGCTTCATGATGCCTGAACCTTTTCATGGTCGCACAATTTATTTGAGTTAATTAGTTTAATACCTTTTAGTGAGTGGATTAGGCGTTGTAGTAAAATAACGCTGATGGGTATATAATTTATATGATAAAAATATGTTCTGATGATAAGTGCCTTTAGATTTACGTAACCTACGCTCAGATTTGGTTAAAATGTAAGCTGGTCCTTTATAGTATGTATGTATGTATACAGTTGGAGGTGGTCTGAGTGATCCCGGTCAAACGATACTACCGACAGACAGGTTCGGTGAGAACGAAGTCGAAGAGATCGTCGCCTTGGGCTTCACCAGGGAACAGGTCAGTCATCCATCTCTCATCTCACTCACTCACTCACTCACTTACTCTTACATTAGGTACACCAACCAACCAATCAATCAAACAAACAAACAAACAACCTACCGACGACATTCACTCCACAAACATAATTATGGCAAAACAAATTGGAATAATTCCTTCATTTGCAGTTTTGGCATCAGAAAACATAGAGAAAGAATGAAATAAAAATAAAAAATAGCGCATACTTATCTCGGATACCGAAAGACTTTCATAGAACATAACTTTCATTTTCCCGAACCGGCACAGTGTCCTCTATCCGTAGGTGCCCGCTTATCCATTCATTACCGGACACCCTGTATAATATGGTTAGGTAACGCATAACAAGTGAATTCGATCCGGCACCTATAGGAACATTTTTTAATAAAAAAAAAACAGCGCACTCCGGGAGTGCAGGCAGAAGTGAAAACAATAAACTTGTTATTTCTCATAGAATATTTCTTGAAACGATCTGCTACTGCCATCTATTAGCACTCACTTAAACAAATATAGTTTATTTTTTATTCGCTAGATGGCAGTAAAAAGTTAAATCAGCGCCATCTACATTCGAATCGCGGTCTTTCTAGAAACTAAGTTTCTCAATTTGTGTAATAGATGGCAGTATAAGTTAAACAAAAAGACTAACACAAATAAAATCTCATCTGTCGCGTCAAATCTCATCTGTCGCGTCAAAATCTGTCGCGAGAACGGCTGAAAATGCTCACCCACAAAAGTGCCCAACGCGCCATAAGAAGTTTTCACTTCAAAAAATTATTTTCAATCTTGCTTGGGCAAAGCAATTTCTTCCTTATTAAATAAATGCATACACATAAAAAAGAGATTGAAAATATCTAAATTGTTAATGTGTAACTTATGTATGTCTTTCATAACGCCTGGAAGAAATAAACAACGCTATTACTTCTTATTTTTAGATTTGACAGCTGTCACTTTGAAATCTGTCATTTTGACAGTTATTTGCCATTATGCCGCTGTTGTTGATTGCCTTTCGTTTGTCTTTTCGATCGTATTTTGCTTATTTTTTTGTAACGCCTTTTGTTTAACAAATTCATAAACATTTAAAACAAGTGACGAAGAAGTTGCATTAGGTACACGCACGATAATTTGTAAGTAAAACTCACAGGTGAATAAAGTCCACGATGTTGTGTACATAATACACCAAGGAATTACCTGAGATAATAAAGTCTAATACTACGTTATATACGTTACTAGCGACCCGCCCCGGCTTCGCACGGCTGTATTATGCATGTATTATATCTAAAAACCTTCCTCTTTAATCACTCTATCTATTTAAAAAAACCGCATCAAAATCCGTCGCGTAGTTTTAAAGATCTAAGCATACATAGGGACATAAGGACGGCGGATAGTGACTTTATTTTATACTATGTAGTGATAGTGATTCACCCGGAAATACCTGAATGAATCAAGTCAACTAAGTGATGGTATACTCACTCACTCAATACACGTAGGTACTTACCGTAGGTGGATCACCCCAAAGTGAATTAAGTCAACGTCATTCACCCTATTTACCTATAAGTACTTCATTATCTAAACTTTTAGTTTTTGTGTAACCTATTTATTTTTATAATAAAAATAAAGTGTAAATATAATTATTTTCAGGCAATTGTGGAACTGCGTCGTTTCAACGGTGATAAAACCCAAGCAACAGTCGCTTTATTTGCTAAATCATTGAAGTTTTGATGTCGGATACTCTATCTAGGTACTTCTATCTGTCATTCGACTCAGGCTGCAGTCACTCACTTTGGTATATATTTTTTATTTTTTTATTGAATGTTAACGTTATGTAGATAAATAATGGGGCAACATTTCATATACTTACATGTACCAATGCGACATTGAGGTCGCGATCATCCGAATTATAATTATTATGTTGCCAGATATATTATATTGTATCTTTGTAAAATAATTGTATAATTAATTTATAATATTCATTTACAAGTAAAACATTACATTTCATTACTTGATACATTTTGATAATTGAGTTTATCAAAATATCGCCAGACAATAATATAATACTTATAAAATAATAAGTGTACCTATTGAAATAATATCATTGGAATTTATTTAACTTTTTTACGATAAATTTTTTAATCATAATTTTATAAAATATAAAATGTACAAAAAAAATGTAATTGGAATTATCAAGATAAGTATAAGAATATTATGTTTGCGTAGTTAAATAAAGTGTTTGTTTTATAGTTGACCTTAATACAGGATAATATTATTATATATATTATATACTTTCTGCAATAGCTATATTAGATCTAATGGTTATCAATTATAATATACTTATTTCAAATTATTAAAAATGTCAAATAAAAGTTTCATATTTTGTGACATTGCACATAGTGTTTATTTTTTATTACAAACTAGCTGTCCCGGCAAACGTTGTTTTGCCATATACAAAAAAATGTGATAAATGAAGAACCGCTCGACCGATTTTGTGTAAACTTCACATAAACCATCTAATTAATAGTCCGAACAAAGCTTAAACATTTGGTTTGGATAGGTGAGCCCGTTCTTGAGTTATAAAACAGCAAATAAAAAAAAGGGTCTGTTGTCTGTCTGTTTGTTTGTTACATAATCTACAATTAAAAACGCCTAAACCAAGTGAAATCTGAGGAAAGTCGTGGTATACTTTACATCAAAATCCAATTAGTAGGTGCTGAGTAATCAACAAAAAAACTACAGCCGCTCGAGAAAACCCCCCGGTCGAACGCCTTACAACGAAGACGAACGTCACAGATAGTGTATATCCCGATATTCCCACGGGATCGGGACTTATGCGGGTTTGAATATGGAATAATTCGTATATTTAATTTCACCCGCGTAAGTCCCGATCTCGTTTGAATATCGAAAAAAAAAAGAATATTTCGTATATTTTATTTCACCCGCGTAAGTCCCGATCTCGTTTGAATATCAAAAAAAAAGAATATTTCGTACGTATATTTAATTTCATCCGCGTAAATCCCGATCTCGTTTGAATATAGAAAAAAAAAAAAAAAAAATAAAAAAAAAAGTATCCTATGTCCTTCTCCTGGTTCTAAGCTACCTCTCCATCAATTTTCAGCCAAATCGGTTTAGCCGTTCTCGAGTTATAAATAGTGTAACTAATACAACTTTCTTTTATATATATAGATGATTGGTTATCGTTTGTACCTACAATATTTGACCGGATTGCAAGTGAGTATGATGCGGTCCAAGATGTAAGTTCACTTGTTTGCGAGTCGAAGATAGCATCCATTGTAACACGGACACAACTGATTCAATTCCCTTGCTAAGTGCCCACAAAGTGCAGGCAGACTGTCTAATAGACTTCCACTATGAATCGGTGACACATTATATCGATCGGTTTGCCTGGCTCGGTGTATATAGTAGGGACGATATTATGGCGATTGCAATATGTAATGTATCCGAAGCCTGTTGCATTGCGACGACGATGTTTGAGGCTCTGAAGCGTTTTATTAGCAAGTTATGTTTATTGTTAGATAGGTATCATGGTTGTACCTACTCTCAATGGACTCAACCAGGGTTCGCACGTAGCTGGATATATAAAACGTAGTTCACCTCCGGACGCAGGCGCTCGACTCGAGCGACGATGGTGGGCTGGTATAGGTCTCGTCGAGGACTTCATTCCAACTGACAGCTGTCTGACAATATCTTTTCGTTTCGTCTTTCTATTTCGCATTGTGAACAGTGTCGTGTCGCGACGATAGTTAGTTATACCTACATAAAGAAAAATTGGGTGCGTGTACTTATGTACGCGCGTGAGAAGTTATACTTCTTTGGCATCATTATGAAATAATTTTCTAGTCACATAATATTTAAATAAATGATTAAGTACATTAAAATAATTATGTAGTAGTACCTCTTTGAACTAACCTCATTTTCAGTTTCACGTAGGTAGCCATTTGGTTTTATGACAGCTGTCATCTTGCGGTTTGCGGACAACTTCAGCATGTGAATTTTCGGTGTCACGGTCGCGCGCATCATAAAAATTCACTCTCATCATTTTTTCATAACGCGGCTAAAGAAGTATAACCACATGAGTAAATAATACAACTCATGTGGTATAACTTAATAATATTGCAAAATGTTGTTAATCCCCCTCTTCACGATGCGAAACGGCTCGACATAATATATTTTGATTAAAAGGATAGCTCAAAGCTCTTTAAGTGGATAAGGGAGGGATAAAGTAAGGCGATAGCTATAGGTAGGTAGGGTATCTATTGAATGCGATCCCGCGGGCGTGGACGCGGGCGGGGGGCACTACTATAAATGAGATACAGCATTAAAATCACACGTACATATTTAATTCTATAATAAAATGTATATACTTAATATGGCAGTTAATTCTGAGGTCAATCGCTATTGCATTGTTAATAATTGTATCTAACAATAATAAATCTACGATAGGTAAGGTAGGTACATAGCAGGTTTTTGTATAATAAGTTATAATATATTACGTATATCTGTTATGGACCAAGTGATTAATTCGAGCATTATGTTAAGCTAGGGCAAAGTGATTAATTATCATCTAAACTTTAATATTCATCTCACTGTCTGGACATTATGAATATTGCTACCTGGTCGTTGGGCAATGTGATAATAGAGATAGATTCTATGGCCTAAAGAGCTCCTTTAAACGCTATTCTAAACTGTGTGAACCTAAACGCTTGCTTCGCTCGCACGTGCTTTGTCACAATATCTAACACCTTATACCTTTCTGGCATCATTTACGTTTTTACAATTTCGCGAGTTTACCCATTACCAAAGCGAATACAAACGGACACGGAGGTCAGAGCTTCTCTAAAACGAGGAATGTTTGTGTTGTTTATGTTTCAACTGTTTAATGTTTAAAATTTAATGTCTTAAATAGAAGTACTTAGGTAACTTAACAGTAATAAAACATGTATTTATATTACTCTGCCCAATAGGTGGTACCTAGTAGTAGGTACCTAGTCGTTGCAGGTTACACGCGTGTAGTGTAGGTACCTACCATGTTTCCTACCCTACCCTACACTACACCTAGCTTGTAGGTATATTGTCTAAATACACTTACAATTTCAATGTAGGTACATTATTGAGTATAAAGGGAAGATAAGTTTAACATTTTATAAGAAGACTGTGATACTTATATTATAAACTAGGGGTAGGTACTCACCTACCTAAGTATAAAAGGTGAATATTCAACCGGATTATACGTAGGTTTCCAATGAGTTCATGGTGGTCACGTCACTTGTTTTGACATCAGTAAGTAATTAACGATTCATCTAGGTAAGTAGGTAGGTACATTTATATAAATTACTAGCTGCGTCCCGCGGTTTCACCCGCGTAAGTCCCGATCCCGTGGGAATATCGGGGTAAATTAAGATGTAAGATATCCTATCTTTTAAGTTAGATCAAACTGCTCATGGTGTGCAAATTTGGTTAAAATCGGTTAAGTGGTTTAGGAGTCCATTGAGGACAAACATTGTGACACGAGATTTATATATATTAAGATTAACTTAGCCAGAAATCGAACATTTTGACAGAATATTACTAAAATAAGCCATAATATTAATTTAAAGTAAATAAGTAAAAATGATGCTGTATAATTGAAAAATGTAGGTACCTTAGTACCTACTAGATTATAATATTTACAATTTATACAAAATATATAGGGACAATAAATGCGCTCAGCTCTATAGGTAAGTAGGTATATATTTAACCTTTACTGTGAAATATTTCAATTATAACTATTCTATAACTACTAGCCGTTGGTATGCCATAATAAACAAAAAATATATAAAGGAAAAATAAATTATGTCATACAAATCGGTTCAGCCGTTTAGTGGGACATAGGTAACTAACACCGCGACACGAGATTTTATAATATAGGGATAAAATATATATACTTGTAGGGTGATAGGGTTGGTTGAAACTCGCTTCTACATAATTAGAACGCTAGCTTCAATATCTAATGTCAGACTCGGATCTCAAACAGGTATATACCTCTAGCCTGCATGATGACGTGAATGGATGGTAGGTACCTATACGTAGGTAGAGAGAGGGATCGATCACGGGACACGGCACATTATCGTGTCTTGCTTGGACAGATCTCAAGTAGTTTCCCGCATCCATACGTCACGGCCGACACATGGATCTTGTAATGTAATCGTTAACCTCCCCGCGTCTACCATACCAATATAATATATGTACCTACCTATACATACAGTAAGTATAACCTAGCTACCACTTCGCCAACGCCACCGGCGCCGGCGCCGCGCCCTGTACTCTGACACTATACAATACAATAACAACACAAATGTAGCTCCTCTATCATTGTACCTCATGAAGCAGATTTGTACCTACACTATGTCGTACCTAGGTATATATCGTATCGCGCATTGCTTTAAGTTAGGTAGGTATAGTACCTGCTCGATGTTGTCGATGTTGTACATACGTCTATTACTACACTACGTAGGTACCTACATAATATTTATACGGCATCGTCCATCTCAGGCGGCTGGCTTGCTAATTTATTAGCCATCGCTGACAAAATATCTGTTAACCTAGCGAATCTTTGATTAGGTGTGGTCAAAGCCCCTCGTTCGCCCCACAGGAAGTTAATATGGAACTCAGTACGGAAAAGTTCCAACAGAGTAGGGTCGAGGGTAGGTCCTAATGAGGACATCTCTTGGACGACCGTCCTGGCGTTCCTTTTGAACAAGTCCAACTGGTTTGGGAACAATCTGGCGGCATCTAAATGTGCCGCTGAAGCATTAAAGTCAAAGTCCAAGCTGTTCACTAGACTACCGGGGAATGTTTCCTCTGGTTGCATTATACTACCTTCACCGTCTGCAATTCAACAACGTAAACGTTTAACACCAGTTTCCAAGCTGGTAAGTATTCATCATAAATAAATTAATAATAATAATAATAAACGCACAAATGGTTGGACAGATTATTAGAATAATATAAGTATACCTAGTAGGTACATTAATTGGCGAAACCGGTGGTTTATGAGTGAATATTTATTTATGTGTTTTGAAAAGCTGCCTAGTTCTAGAAACGGATTATCGCTTTGAAAGTGAAGCGTCAGATAGGTAGGTACAACTTACCTATATCTTGTAAATACTTACCAAATAAATGGAAGCAGAGCACTGGAGGTAGTACGTAAGGTGTCGTTGTATTGGGAGGAAGTGGATTAGTTCCTTCGTTCATGCTTTTGAAGCAAGGCCTCAATTTCGCTTCAAACATGAAAGCGTTATCTGTATATACTCGTCGTAATATATTCCATGCGTTTTCCAAACACTCCACCTGTTCAAATAAAACCCTTTTTATCAAATTCTCTTTAATAATAATTACCTAAGCGAAAGGGTAGGTAAGTGTAAGTATGTCCTATGTATTGTATGTAATGTATGTAGGTACCTAGATAATATTGTGTACTTACCTGAGGCATACAAAGACCGAACATTATAGCAGAGAATCCGTATAGGTTACCTAAAGCTGTTTTAGTCTCAACTGCTAAAAGTATCCAATCATTGATAATGTCAGCTCTCTGTCTATCCGTTTGGCAAGTCAATATTGTAACAGCTATAAGAAGACGGAATGTCTCTATTCTGGAATAGGTACAAACAACATAGGTATAAGATCATCTGAACAAACACACAGACGATATGAGATAAGGTAGGTCGATTCGAGTTTATCTTACCTACCTTTCGATTACATCCATCCGCAAAGACTTCCCTTGGGGCAGAAAACATAATTCTAGACCTGAAGCTGTTTTATCCAAACCTTGGATTTGGATCGAGTCTTCAAACAAAAAATTAAAATCAATCTTCGTAAAATGATTAGCGAGTATTCTTGGGCCAGATGTTCTCAGTAGTAACTTGATCGTATGTAATATTTCAGACTCTAAAGGTTTCGAAAGTCCCAGCGGGATAATTTGTGACTGGAAGCTCTCGAGATTGATTCGAGACTGTACTAGATAGTCCAAGTTTTCAGTTTGCAGTAATCGCGCCTCGGATAATTCGTAGTCGAATTGTTGTTTGACTGTCGGTGTTACGACGAGGTTATAGTCAGGTTCTATACGTGATTTGTTGGGATCGCTGTGAGCTGAACTTTGTGTGGAATCACCTGATCCATTGCCGGAGTCCGAACCGGAGACATGGTACAGTCTCTGTAGTTCGAGCCGTCTGTCGTCTGCTTTGGGACCGTCGTACCTCGCCGGTTTCGCTGGAGGGCTTGTCGGTATATTAGCATCCCAAGTACTAGAACTCGAATTAGATTCACATGAAAAGTGTTTAGCGTGTTTGTTAGCCTGACACTGTATCACTCCATCGGCACTGGCACTCTTCCCCCCGTGATTGGCATGTTGGCTCATATCTATAGGTGTCAGTGAATGTGATCTTTGTTTCTTGAATGGTACTCTCAGTTGGATACCAGGCTTCGATGCGAAGTGACTGTAGAGACTGTATGGATTACCATAACATGATGTATCACCACCTATAGGCGAGGAGGCTATTACAGCGTTCATATCATCAGTTTGTATATAGTTAGAGAGCGGTATCACTCTGTTAGCTGGATATTGGATTCTGGCACCGGACGCGGCAGATATTGCCTTCCCAGAGCCCACGTAAGATGTTATCAAGTCGGCAACAGTGTCGTACGCTTCATCTTCGAATTGATATTGACATCTTTCGTACACGGTATCCGGGTGTACCACTATCTGGAAATAATAATATAGGTAGGTACTTACACACATTGTTCTTTAGGTAATGTAAGTACAAAGATCAGAACAATTCACTTCCCGTTGATTCTAGCATAGTGATAGGTAGGTACCGGAATAATTCAATGACAATTAAATACCAGACTGAGAGAGAAGAAGAAACTGTACGTAGTTTATGTAGTTAAATGGTCTAAGAGTTTATGTTATTATTTAATTATTTAGAAAAATATCTTACTCTTTGAATGACGAAATGTAAATGTTGTCCATTGGATCGACAACTGAGTACAAAGTTATCTGGTTGAGAGGAGGAGTCCCTGACGAGGAACTCCCTGTCTTGTTGCAGTTGATTCTCAGCCGCAGTCCGGCTGAGCGCGCCGTGGTACCATCCATGTGATATTATCTGATCCGAAGGCAATGAAAACTCCCATTCCAACAATCCTGACGTATTCATTGCATTCCGCTCCTGTTAAGGTAAGTACGCAATTATAGGTAGTAAGTACCTATACGTATTCACTAGAAAGTCGCGACGCGCGCGGGGCGTGACACTCGTTGGACACTATACGAGTATAGGGTGTATGTAGGCAGCCTAGACCGCACTTACCATACTATAGCCGGTAGCTGTGCCTTCTTTGGCAACGATTTGTATTGTACTATATATACAAAATAGTAAACAGAGGCAGCGCAGTTAGGATGCGCCACAATTGTGCCGGACTCGTCGTCCGCGTCGCAGAGGGGAGAGGGTACGACCGCGATCGATACGTTTAGTGCGTGCTTTCGGCACAGTTTCGGTCTCGTTTCGGTCCAACCCCTTGTCATGGCTCGTCAACCCTCGCCCTCTCTCGTACAACATCGCGTTTTGTGATGTTTTTAAAGCTATATGTACGCATGCGCGCAATGTATCAAATATGAAACATGTTAAGTAGGTAATATTGAGGTAAATCAGTATACCTAGGTACAGGTACGTATTAGGCACAGCACATAATAGGTACATAATAGACGTAGAAGTTGTAATAGTAACATTGTTATCCTAGGTGTGAAAGTCACTCATTACAAGTCCCGAGATGCAGTTTGGCGCCCCAGCGTAGCGAGGGCGCTAATAATTCGAGGGACTCAATGAGTCTTTCACCAGAGGTAAACACTGTGCTTTTCATTACGAATAATACATAAAATTCTTCCTAACAACGAGAGTGAATGAGATACTCCATACTACCTGATCTTCTTACAAGGTTGGGACCAAAGAGGTTATAATAATATGTAGTGTTCTTCTTTGATGTTACCTAAAGCAAGGAGGTTAGGTTTTTGAAGTTCCTAATGCGTTATGATACGGATACTGGCTACATGCACATTGCACAAGCTGTGCAAAGCCATAATTTGACATGACAGCTGTCAGTGAAAGCGATTTTCCCTAGGGCTGAAAGTTTTATTTTCTACACGCTCTTCAGGCATCTTTAGACCTACTTTCGGAGTATGAGTAATGAAAAATAATAAAACATCATGTTTCTTTAAATATCCCGTTTCCGAGGCGCTTTATAGATTGGAGGTTGGTTTAATAGTTGAAGGTGGGGAACTCCACTTTTGGCATTAACTGAAATGTCCTAATATACTTAGTTTGGCACATAGATTAATAGAATTCTAGGTCCATGGTTTGGCATAACGGTTTTGGCATAGGTAATTGATTTTGGTATATAAAACTCTTTTAGCATAGGTAATGTTTTATGCTATATTTTTTTAGTCTAATAGATATATTTTTTGGCATAATTTATTTACTTACATTGTAACAAAGTAAGCGACCGTTTAAGTTCAGACTTCTTGTAAAAAAACCAAGTCTCGCAACCCAGTTCTTCTACCGTAAAAAGTTGTGAGATCCATGTAATACCAAGTCAGTTAATTTATTTAGTCCCGCTAAAGGGACTTTCTGTCTAAGTTATTTCGTAACAGATTGACTTGGCAATCGCATAAAAACACAATGTATCTCGCAAGCAATACATATTATATTAAATTCGATTTTTTTGTGCGATTGCCAAGTCAATCTATTACGAAATAACTAAGACAGAAAGTCCCTTTAGCGGGACTAAATAAATTAACCGACTTGGTATTACATGGATCTCACAACTTTTTACGGTAGAAGAACTGGGTTGCGAGACTTGGTTTTTTTTACAAGTTATGTTTTTGATGAGATCTCATTTCTTTTTGTATTCGTAGATAGTCCTACTTTTTTTTTCCGGTACCTTCTTATCTTGAATACCTACAACGGATTTTCTTATATATTTATATAGGATTACAAAGTTATTTATGCAGTTGGTGTATCTGGAAAACTGGACCGAAATTGCATAATATTTTAGTTTTTCCTTGATTTATACACCAAACACTAATTAGATTCAAAATTTGAAGCTTCTATGTCTGCTAGAAGTGCCTTAGACTTTTGATGATCGGTCAGTGAGTGAGTGAGTGACAAAATTAGGAAACTTTGACTAATTATAATTCTTAAACTACTAGTTCAAATTGGATGAAATTTGAAATATACCGAGTTCATACAATGCTTGCTTGGTATCTGAAAATTCAGGCTTTTAGTTTTATCCACAACGAAGTTATAGGGGGTCGAAAATGGCCTGAACTGTTTCGAGAAAAGGATGGTACGGCCGTGCCGCTTTTTTGCTCGACTTGGCGGGGGCACTGCCGTGCCCCCAGATAAAAAGTAATTGGGTGCTAGAATGTTAGGTGAGTGAGGTCAGATATTGTGGCAAAGCACGAGCGAGGAAAGAGAGCAAAAATAGCGTTTAATTTAGCTCCTAATATGTGTTTTTTTGCCAAAACTTTGTACTTTATTTGTTTATGCTTTTTTATTTTATGCCATTCGTTATTATGCCGACGTAGATTATGTTAAAATACTTAGTTATGTTTAATGTAGTTATGTATGCCTTATGAAATTAAATTTTTTTGTTCGTCGTATTGCTCTCTGTCGATAGATGAGTATCAATGTGCTCCGGAAAATCATAGGACATCACGTCCCATCAAAAATCCTGTATCCGAGATGCTTTGGAAGTTTAGTGTGAAGGCATTATTTCTTTTTGATGCCCTTTATCAATAGGTATGGGTATTACACTGCACTGTGCACTTTCGAATATCATAGTATATGACGTTTGCAATAAATGTCTTGATTTCTTGATTTCGTTCCTTCCAATATTCCATTTCCGAGAGGCTTTATAGGTTTTGTGTGAAGGCATTATTTGTTCTTTTTGTTGCCCTTTATTGATATATATGGGTCTCAAAGTGTACCGGTTCGATTTATTTAAAAACAAAAAAGTAATAAATAAAAAGACAAAGCATGTTGTAAGCTTTGTGAAAATTGGAATTGGAGTTAGTTTTGGCTTATAAGGGTGTATGTGTAGGTAATAATACCTAAGTAGTTATGACCTATTTGTGTAAAGTCAATAAATAAATACAAATATTTAAATACCCATCCACGTCTTATGTACATTTGCCAAATCTAAAGAAATATAGTTTAAAAACAATGTAGTTATAGTTAGGTAGTTATAGCTATTTTGATATTATATATAACTTACACCGAAAAATAAATAGTATTTATGCGGGTATTATAAAATGCTAGGTACCTATTCTAAATAAAGCAAAACCACAACGCGAACGAAGTCGCGGGCAACAGCTAGTAATGTATAAAAAGTTAGAACACTAATTTAGAGGTAGGGTTATACTTATTATTAAACAAATGAACGTTCGCAAATTCAACACAAGTGAATGTGAATTGAATTAAAACCCCGTTGACCCATATAGAAGAACAACAGTAGCTGTCTGTATGTCATGTATGTATGTATGTATAGTATGTGTAATGTTGAATGATATCTTTGTAAACAATAGTGTTGTTACACAGCAGTTGTAACGTCTCGCCGTCAGTTGCTTGCTACAGGATGTAAGGTAGTATTATTTGGTTCGCGATGGCATACGGACTCCTCCTACGCAATACTATTATTTTATTAACATTTACTTTGATTACTATACCTACCACTTTAGGATATGAAAAGAGTACGTACGTACATCTACATACATAACACATTATTTTATTATTACATACCTCATAATTACCTGCCTATGTATGTTATACATTTACAACATTTTTTTAACGTTTAACTTTAATTTCCAGCATTGCGCAAAATCGTCAGAAACCAGTCGAAAATGGTGCAAAGACCATTTAGTGACCCAGACTCCGGAAGCATGTCACAATCAGTTTCCTGGAAGAACAAATCTTTAGGGCACCAGAGCGACGCTATAGTTGTACCCGGTTTCTCGCATATCAGTGCGAAAGTGCACAAGGTGCAAGTGCAACGTCCCAAAGTGACAACCATCATCTCCTCAGTAGATACTAATCGAGGTAAATCGAGCCATTTCAAGACATTCACTAATCATGAGAACAATTCCAACGAACTAAGACAAACGCGTCACACTAACGCGAGCCTACACTACGAAAAGGAGCTCGTCTTTGTTCCCAAAAACAACACCATACACGATGTCAATATTAATATTGAACAATTTTATAAAATACCACCATCTAAGTTCTTTCCGCCCGTTGACGATCAGGAACTACAGAGTTTAGAACAAAAATCTAATAGTAAAGAGAATACAATTATAATACCTGATATACCAAAGAGTCATGAAAACGTTAGCACCGTTGTCAAAGGTATGTTTATTGGATCCCTACAGGATAAGAAAACCAGTGATGATGATAAAGTGAAAACTGATAAACCGTCGACGTTAGTTGACTTTGAACCAGAACAGGATAAGGCTGATTTCCTACTACAAGGTGCTCCGGTCGTTTCAGACAATTACCGATATAACTCAACTGTCAATCCTTACATCTGTTCTATTTTAAAAGAGACTCGCACAGATATCGATTGTCAACGCAGATTTACCGAATTCGATATTGAGGTACGTACCTACTGAATTTTATAGTATCCTAGTATCTACGAGTAACTTGAATAGTGTTTGCAATTTATTTGATCCTGAAAAGTTCAAATATAGGTACCTACAAAATGTGACTTAAATTCCTAATTATACCGTTGACTGAATTGTTCATTTTATCTATTATAGCCGCATTGGGCGAAGAGAAAACATTTTTGGGATTCTATCTACGACAGTCGCTATGAATCTCTAATGAGAAGTTTAAAGTGGCCTCCTCTAAAGGTGAACTTGTGTGTTATGTTTATATTGTAACTTTATCAATTTCATTGAATATCTCTATCCATATAACATTATTATGTTTAGGTCATCTTACTGCCTAGAACACACGTGGATTCCATTTGGAAGAAGACTTTCAATCAATATCACAACGATTCCGTTGGGAAGATTATATCAAACGTTATAAAAAAGTTGCAGTTCTATAGCAACTTAACGTTTACCTGGAACGAAGTATCGCACTTGAGTCTTTGGTGGGAAAATACAACTCCTAGGAGTCGATTGGTAAGGTAAACTATTTTGTTTCCGGAAATTAATCTCTATCGGCAACACTATCGATTGGTATAAAAATATAGGCCGTCATTATTATATCGTGATTAGATATGATTATTTTTTGCAAAATCCACAGGTTTGATTCCTGGTTAAATCTTAAATCTTATAGTTTAGGATATAGCCCTGAAGTCCCACATAAAACACTTACTACCTACTTACTTACATACTTAGTTACCTAAACATATTTGATATTTACATTTTTAATTTACTTTTATTTTAGAAATGTTATTAAATTTTACAGATTCTAAAAAGACTAATAAAATCGGGTCGATTCGAAATAACGACTGGAGGATGGGTGGAACCAGATGAATCTACAACACATTTATTTGGATTGGTCCATATACTTGTTGAAGGTACGTTAATTAATTTGAAACCAAGTAAACATTTTTAAAATCACACGATATGTATTCATAGTACCTAATTATTTTCCCGGGTCTTAATCGCGTATTTTTAATTTTTATTTCTATTAGGTACCTCGACGTTTAGACTAGGTACCTATGTTACAATAGCCAATAGTGTTGAGTCTCCTCGCGACCATGACTATTGACTTTCGACCATGACATAGTCGAAACGTCGAGGTAAGAGAAATGACAAAATACGCGATTAAGACCCGGGAAAATTATTACTTTGAAACATAGTGTAAAAAATATTTAGTTAATTACTAACTATCACAACTAGACGTAGGTACCTAATATACCAAACGATATAATAATAATATGTAATGTTAATACTGTTGTTTGTAAATTGACAGGTCATGAATGGTTGAAGTATAACCTCAATTACTCACCTAAAGTGGGTTGGTTGACTAACACAGTAACCCACAGTCCAACAATGACGTACCTCTTGTCCGCATCTGATATATGGCAATTGATAATTACAAACCTTCATTATTCATGGGAACAATATTTGGGGGAGTATCAGATAAGTGACTTCGTATGGACCCAGAACTGGGACGATAACAAATATTCTGACACAGAACTAAATAAAGCTTTAAAAGTAATCGGCAAAGATCGCTTTAGTAAACATTCTGTGCTTACACATTACATACCATTCAATTCGGCTGGCTTTAAAGCTTGTGGACCGAATAGCGCTATCTGTTCCAACGACTTTAACTTTGTTAATTCTAAAAAAAACCTTGATATAAATTCTTACAATGTCAAAGATAAATCTGAAATGATTCTCGAACAATATTCTAAAACGGGAACTTTGTCACCTCACAATACCATCATTGCACCTCTCGGCGGTCCTTATTTATATGAAAGTCAAGCAGAATTTGACTTTCAATACAACAACTTCGAGAAAATAGCTGATTTCATAAACGTAAACCGTGGCATCTATAAGGCGACTATTGAATTTGGGACGCCTAAAGATTATTTCGATTCAATACTTTCTGAAAACAGAAAGTATCAAACATTAAAGGGTGATTTTCTGAACTTTGCTGACGTAAGCTCTGGAAGTCCAGCTTACTGGGCTGGTATCTTCACTTCGAGACCATTTCTAAAGATAATGTTAAGACGACTCGAATCTACTTTAAGAACAACAGAACTACTATTTTCTTTTGCTCTAAACTTCAATACTTATAAAAACGTAAATGTAAGTAGTCACATTGAGGAGGTGACTAGCGCTAGAGAGAATGTCGCTAGATTGTTGGATAGAAATGTTGTTAGTGGTACTTTACCTGCTAACATATTGAGATATGTCCATAATGACATACTGAACACTGTTAACAAATGTTGGCATATACAAGAAATGGCTGTTAGCTTACTTACTTCCAAGCCAGATTTCGATAAACCTTATCTTCAAAAATATGTATATCGAGAAGGAGAATTTATTTCTACATTTAGAACCGTTTCCCCGGATGATCAAATATACTTATTTAATTCCTTAAGCCACGAAAGAACCGAAATAGTTGAATTAATAACGAGGCAGCCTAATATTATCATTATGGACCATAATAAGAAAGAAATCACAGTTCAAATAAATCCAGTATGGAAATACACATCCGATAACATTATTAAGGTATCGAGGAGATTTTACAAGATTAATTTTGTTGTGGTGGTACCCCCCATGACCTTGGAATTATTTAAAATAAAAGAAACATATGATGCAACCCATAGTGCTAGTAACATATATTGTTCCTCTTGTGTTATTGACGAGGTTGCAAACGGTGATTCCCTCTTCCCTTTTGATATTCAACCTATACAAACGGGTGATATTCAGATTGAAAGTTATAAACACAGATTGATATTTGATGAACAGACGGGATTTCTAAAAACTGTTATTGAAAAAGAAACAAACATCGAAAAAAATATTATGATAGACTTCGGTGCATTTAAAGACGCGAATGTAAACTCCGGAGTATTCTTGTTCAACACAAATGTATCGAAACCATTGCATGATATACTATTGCCATATAGAGTCGGTAGGAAAACAAAGAACACTTTGATAGCTTCAGGACAAATTTTAACAGAAATATCGTCTGTCTACGGACGTTTTCTGCAACACACGGTTAAGATATTCAATCTACAAAACAGTCCTTTATCAAGTGCCATATACTTGGAAAGTAAAGTAGACTATGAAGTGTCTCCGAAAAATCGTGAGTTAGAACTTTTCATGTCGATACAGACGGACATAAGTAACGGTAATTCACCGGAAATTATAACAGATAACAACGGATATCAGCACACTGCAAGAGTATTAAATATCAGTCGAAGAATTGAGTCAAATATGTATCCAATAACAAGTATGGCATTCATTCAAGATCGAAGAAGTCGGTTCACGTACATAACCGATCACGCTCAGGGGATAACTGCTCTTCAGGAAGGTCAACTAATTGTAATGTTGGATAGAAGGGTACTGTTCAATGACGGCCGAGGATCAAACGAAGGTCTAGCTGACAGCAGTGCCACATGTCACAGGCAATACATCCTGCTTGAGAACTTCGACAAACCTTCAACATCATCTCACTTAGACGATATATTGCCTAGTTTAACTGCAAATTATTTGGCTAAAACGCTCGACTATCTTTTAGATATATTTTTAGTCGATAAGAAAAAAACATATTTAGCACATTATTCGTTTCTGCCTCTCGTAAAGACATCATTTCCTTGTGATGTATCCGTTTTGAATTACAGGAGTGTGTTAAGGGAACCTGTGTACAATACTCCTAACACGGCATTGTTAATATTGCATAGACGTAGTGTTACATGTAGTATACATTCGACAAAACATTTCACTTGTAATGGGGATTCTACTTTCTCTATAGACAAAATTATTCGCAACGTAAGAGCGGTGTATAAAACTAACTTGCCGGGTACCAGCAAAGGCACTCCTCTGCTCATTTACAATCTTTCTAACTTTCCACCTATGGAATTATTGACTCTTAAAATTTATTTTTAGTGTTACAATATCGTCCGACGGTACTTTAATAAAATTGCTTTCAAAGTATCTTATCTGTCTACTGTTATTTTATCGATTTTAAATAAAATTTGGTGGGAATGTTGTGTTATTTTTTAATTTCAAGTATCTTACAGTTTAGGTACCTAGGTTAATTAGTACCTACCTATATAAATACATATATACAGACTTCGTACACAGAACAATAGCTCGAGTTCACGAGACGTTCCTGCATCTAGCTGCGCCTGCCCCGAACCGTAACTATCTGACAAACTAACAAACTTTAACCTTTTTAATATTAGTATAGATTGGGTCTATACTAATATAAAGTTTGATCCTGTGCACCTAAGCTCGGATTAATTATCCGAGCTTAGGTGCACAGAAATAGCCCTCAACCGCTTTCATAATAAACTAAGTAAGTATAATATAATCTATATAATAAACTAATCGAGGACAAAAAGTTTGTACCTACCTTGAAAGCACTTGAAAGCAAATAAAAAGCTGTCTGTTTGTTTGTTTTGTTACAATAACAAACCTGTCAAGTGCGAGTCGTACTCGCGCGCCGAGGCGAGGGTTCCATACATTAGTTTCAACTCTCTTTCTCTAGGTACCTTTGCGTGGTGTGGTGATTACCAATTCAACTTGACAACAACTGTTTAGTTTGGACGCTCATACAATAAAAGGTTTAAGTCAAATTGGGACGCCCCACTAACGAGTATTTGAGTGAAAAAATCGGACAAAAATATTTAATTTATTTATATAATTTTATGTGCAATTAAATTAAATAAAACACAAAGTTTGACCAATATAATAATTATATATTTAAAATTTTACATCTTTTTACATTTTTAGGATTCTTCAACTTCTTCTTCGTCGGAACTTTCGTCTTCGCTTTGTCTATTTTTAAATACCGTGCTGGCAGACATCATTTCTATTGCCTCCTTTGAGAAAGGCTGTCTTTTTTTATTTTGCGTCTTTCTGCTGCAGCTGATAAATGGATCTGAACTTAAAAGAAGTCTGTTTATTATATCTATGTTGCAGTCTCTGCGCGAAAATTTGCGGGAAAAATGTAATCTGTATTGCCTAAAATGTTTGTTTCGGGCTTCAGCTGCCTCTTCCGATAACTGGCCAATAGGTAGGAGTGCATGAGCTATTACTTCACCTCCATGTATCAAAATTTTGTGTATGGTTGGTGACATGGGATGCCAACCATACAGATCGACATATATTTTTGCAGTTTCATTTGCGTATGCTTCAAATTTTTCTACATCAATGTTATTGCCACTTGATATTACTTCTAATATGACTTTAAACCTTTTTATTAAATCGACATTGATGCCAGTTATTCTTGAGGAGCGTTCCGGATCTGCAAAAAATCTCCTTGACGTGTTCCCGTCATTAGTGTTCCCAAACCCTGCTTTGGGAACATCTACGAGTAATCCCATTTCCTCTTTAAAGGCTTTTTGTAGTTTTTCTTTAGTCTCTTTTACAATTCTTTTTTCTTCTGTAGACCGTGCTTGCCATTTTTGTAAAGGCAATTTATAGGCTAAATGTAAAATAGATTCGAAAAATCGAATTCTTGCGTGAAGAATTGATAATCCAAACTTCAACGTTTCTACTTTACTTTCTTTTTTAATTAATTTATTAAAATCCTTCGAAGTCTGTCCGCAAATGTAGCATCTCATTGTAGATGAGGTGTCTGTAGCAGCATTACATACCTTGCCATCAATCATGGTAAGTAACAGTTTATGTTTTATTTTGCTGCCATCAATTTCTGTCTCCTGAAGCTGTTCGGCTTGGTTTTCAATGTATTGTATTTCTTGTTTTGTGATATCTTTTGTTTCATTTATAAATCTTATACGTATGGGTCTGCAGAATCTGACTGAAGACGGAACCGGATTTTGCCAAATGATTTTTTTCTCCTCTTCTTCAATGATAACAGATAGTCTTAGAGGCACTAGTGAGCTTTGAGAAATATTTGCATCACTATCTCCGTGATTTTCGAATTTTTGCTTGTATTGTGTCTGCTGAGATCCGTCACATCCCCATTTCGAAATTAACACCATATTTTGTTTTTCTTCTTCAGTGCATGACGTATTGACAACCTCCGCTATATATTTGTACAAGCGCAATGCAGTGTGATTTAGTAATGCTTGAAGTTTAACTTCTGCGCTTGTCTCAGTGACATGTATTGATTCTTCCTCGGGATAACATTCAATCTTAGCCATTTGTATGACAGAATAGCATGGGTAAATAGCTTTACCAGATCTGTGGATTATTTCCCATTGTCTTCTAGTGAAATCACCTTCAACAAAGATAGCCAGTGCTTCTGCTGGCGTATATTTTTTTACAGTTGTTTGCTTCTTGGTACTAGAAATAACTTTTCTAAGTTTAGTAGCTCTGGTGGGTGAAGCCATTAATTCTTTAATTATTTTTGATGCATCTTTATTTCCTGAAGTGCCCTGACTCACGCCAGCAGCATAAGTCAACTCCTCGACAGATACTTGTTCACGCAGATCTTTTGTTTTTCTCCGTTTGCTACGGTCACACACATCTTCAAATGATTTTTTTGGACGTCCAGGTTTTGGTTAGGGCATTTCAGGGCATTTTATTTTTATTTTTTGTGGTGGCCAGGCCTCATTTGAAAAAAATCCACTTTAAAAAAAATGGGGCAATTGCAATGAGATGGTAAATATTTGGTAGGTATTATAGGCAAAACCTATTTGCTTAGACCTAACGTAACAATCAAAATAAAAAACATAAATCGTGGCCTGCTAGATTTTTGTAGACGAATCAAATGACTTATTATAAATAAAACCTATTTGATGAGACCTTCAAAATTAAAACCAAGAGCTTTCACACGAATTTCAACGTTCCAAATTTAAATCACTTTATTCCCTTGGGAGTTTCATACAACATTATCTCCCTTGGGAATAAAGTCTTGCTTTAAGTTGAGGTTAATAGGGCTTTAATCCGTGATTAAAGTGCTGCAGGTGTGAAAATTATATCTTATAGCAAGGCACCTACACGTAGCGATACCTACTAAAATAAATCGACGGTGGAAATTTTAAATGTCGTAAGGGACATTTCTTAAATTTCAAAGTTGTCTTTATGTCAAACTAGCGACCCGTTCCGGCTTCGCACGGCTATATTATGCATGTATTATACATATAAACCTTCCTCTTGAATCACTCTATCAATTAAAAAAACAGCATCAAAATCCGTTGCGTAGTTTTAAAGATCTAAGCATACAACCAGAAATAGGGACAGAGAAAGTGACTTTATTTATACTATATTGTAGTGATAGTGATGTCGTATGATCCTAAAGTTTTGGATTGTAAGTGCTTAAACTATTCGATTATATATTATTTGTAAGAATAAAATATTGTAATTATTTGCTGCTACTTACGACAAAGTACAGAAATCCCTTGAAATTTTCGATGAGTATATCGAAAAATTCAATTTCGTAATGGAATTAATCACTAAATAGTATAAAACAAAGTCGCTTCCTGCTGTCTGTCTGTCTGTCCCTATGTACCTATGCTTAAATCTTTAAAAATCCGCAACGGATTTTGATGCGGTTTTTAAGCTATTGCATAGCTTTTATTAAGAGGAAAGGGTACCGGGGGCTCTTTCCATACAAACTATTACAAACGTGGTAAACTGTTTTATCCCTGGATAATGACACTAAAACTAATATTTTTGGTGCATAAAACTTATATCTGCCATGACCATGCCCCTATTTTTTGTATTTTTTCAATCTTAATTTCTATGATAATTAGAAAATAAAAATAAAAAACAAAACATAGGGATTTAGTCATGGCAGTTATATAGGTTTTATAAAAAAATTGTGTAAGTGTAATTTCATTATCCAGGGAGGAAACAGTCGACTACGTTTGTATGGAGGGAGCGCAGGACCCCTTTCACCTTAAGCGCGACGACGACCGAATCAAGAAATTCCGTAACGAAAATAAAACCTAACACCCCCACTCCGCCTACCATGTAGCTCGGCCGAGCGTTCGCTTAACGTGTATGTATATGGTACGACTGTACGAAGCTCGCACGATGCAATAGCTTTACCCCCCCCCCCCCCACCCCCCAGTCCCAAATGGCAAAAAACGGAACCCTTAAAGATTCGTCATGTCTGTCTGTCTGCCGTATGTCACAGCCACTTTTTTCCGAAACTATAAGAACTAAGTATGTAGGTACTTATACTGTTGAAACTTGGTAAGAAGATGTACCTATTCTGTGAACCGCATTAAGATTTTTACACAAAAATAGAAAAAAAAACAATAAATTTTAGGGCTCCGCCCCCTGATTCACAAACCGTCGGTAGGCAACCGAAACGAAAGAAAATATTGCTGCTCTTTCAATCCCGCGACTTTTGACGTGTTGCCATCCTTGTCTTTTCAGTTTTATTCGTTTCGGTAGCCTTCCGATGGTTTGTGAATAAGCCTGCAGAACTAAAACTCAAAAAAGAAATTTTCATCAAACCCATACATGTGGGCCGTCCATCGTAACTGGGCCATTATTCACTAAGCTTCAAGTCGTTGGGCGCGCGTGATTAGGGGCGGAGGGGGGGGGCGGTTTTTGTATGGCAATCTCGCCCTAATCACGCGCGCCCGACGGCTTGAAGCTTAGTGAATAAAGGCACTGGATTGTGAATAGGACGATTTTTTTCAATCAATATAAAATTTCAATATAAAAATTTTCAATTTTTTGCTTCGGATTCTTTTATTTTGTTAGATGAGGCTGTATGGGCCAACAACATTATGCCTGCCCTTTCGATCGGGGAACATTATGGACAACAACAAAAATTATTGTTTATCTATGGATTGTTGAAGTTGGGGAACAAGCAAGATAGGACGAAAGTATATCGAGTGTGAGTTGTGCAAGATGGCTAAATATGTGTGAGAATCATTTGGAAAAGTTGATAGTGAATCTAGAAAATATTGTGACGTAGTATGTGGTATTTATTGGTGCTGTACATCATTGTTACCCCCCTCGTGGTATTTCTTTAAAATATAAATGTGTAAAGATGGACTATTTTCCTTGTTGATTTTGTACATAACTGCGTAGACTGAGGTCTTCCAATATGGGCCTCCTAATTTCTAAAATCTGGGCTTTATTTGGAAACGAAGGTAAGTAGTTTATACTGTCATAATATCTAAACTAACAATTTTATACTTATATTGTATGTATGTATGTATGTAGTACCTATACCTGATATTGTTGGTAAGGTATGTCTGTATATTGTCCACAGAACACAAGTTAGTGTTAGTAGGACTAGACAATGCTGGTAAGACAACTATATTGTACCAGCTGTTGCTCGGTGAAGCTGTCCACACTCGGCCAACGATCGGTTCCAATGTTGAGGAGATTGTCTGGAGGAACCTTCGGTTTGTTATGTGGGACCTCGGAGGGCAGCAAAGCCTGAGATCTGCTTGGAACACATATTATACTAACAGCGAGGTAAGACTTCACAAATAAAATAGTTACAAAGTAGGTACCTACTTGTTAAATGTAAGTTTAATTTGGCTAGTTGCAATTGAATAATGGAAAGTGGAGTGGAAATTGTTGCTTAGTTAGTATTGTGTCTATGTGTGTCTACAAACAATTTGTAAACTCAACTCTTTTCCTACCTTGTCATATAATTCATAGATTAATGCTTGATTTTGTTATGCATAACCAAAAAGTACAAAATATAGGTACCTATGTTATCTTTTTTTGACTTATACCTTTATTATTTCCTTAGCCTTTACCTATTAGAATAAAGTAACTAATTATGTAGGTATATTGAATTAGTTGATAGGTACAATACACTATGTAGAGATAAGTGTTAACCAAGGTCAATAGGCTTCTTTTGACATCTACCTAGATTCCTGTCTCAATATAATAGCATAGCATCAATATTTAATTATACACAACTAATAGTATGTAAGTATCAACATGATAAGACATACTTCAAGGCAATAAATCTGCTCGATATTCTTGATAAAATTAAACGTCTTTTAAAAAATAATAGTAGCCTAAGTATTAGTTAATATGAATTATAATTAACATTGAGATGATATGTAATGTTTCAGTTTGTAATAATGGTGATTGATTCAACGGATAGACAACGGCTTAATATCAGCAGAGAGGAGCTTCACACAATGTTGACCCATGAGGAGTTAACTCGAGCATGTTTACTTGTCTTCGCCAATAAACAGGTATATTTATATATATATATATACCAACTATACCACCAGTTTACTTACCCGTGTATGTGTCTCTTTAAATGTCACATTAATATCCCATTGACACAGAATACGTAATAGTTACTATGAACTACTAACTTAAAAGGAAAAAATTAAAAGGGGGAAATGGAGTAACTAGGTGCTAAAATTATTAAAGCAAGATATGGTTTTTTTAGGGGAAAGATTTTTAAGTTTATTACATTTTGATAAAAATTATAATAATATATATAATAATAGAATAGTTTAAGGCTGGTACAAATCGTATAGCAAAACAAAAAAATGACTTCTTTGCCACGACGGTACGGCGGCCATTGGGAACCATCGGTAAAGTATGGCATGGTGTATTTCGTGAATGGCTTGTTTTATTAAAATTAATGTATTCGCATCGGTCTGGCGGCCTGTAAGCCACACCTGAATCTCCAATTCACAACTGAACGTGACCATCGTGAAGTTGCGCTACAACTATCGCATGGCCATCTCGCTGGGCCAGTGGTGGGTCATCGTGAAGAGGGGCTAGAACAAATCGTTCGACTTTCGTTATTTAGCCGACACGTTCGATTAAGGCCCACACGATTGGGCCGCCCCGCGCCGGTACCAGCGCTATGACCATCACTTTCTCTTTTGTCATTCCGTAATTAGACCCCTGAAGAACCGCCATACTGGTACAAATGATTTAGTCATTTCTGTCACCATCTCCCGGACTATTAGACTGTAGTAGTTCCGTCTACTATCAATTACATCGTAAATTAGTTAGACCTAAAAAAGAATTTGTTTAATTTTGTAATTGTTAGCTAGCAACCCTAAATGTCACTATTTTATTGCTTCTACACACGTTACGATTTGGTCGTCCCGACCAATATAACACTACCAAATCGGGTGTCGCTACACGCTACGCTACGATTTGGTCGGATACGATTCAGAGAGTACATTGATTTGATACACATCGTGGTCATTAAGTAGTTTCTAGGGTTCCGTTCCTCAGGGGGAAAAACGGGACCCTATTACTAAGACTTCACTGTCAGTTCATCAGTCCGTCCGTCTATCAGTTCCATCCGTCCGTCTGTCTGTCGTCTGTCATCCGGTTGTATCTCATGAATCGTGGTGGATAGAGAGTTACAATATTCTCAGATTATGTATTTCTATTATTGTCGCTATAACAACAACAACTAAAACCAGAAAAAATGAAGTGGGGCTCAAATACAACATGATACGGAACCCTTCGTGCGGGAATCCGAATCTCACTTGTTTGTTTCGAACACGAAGTTGGGTCCGATGCGTACACACGTCCCGATTTGATCGGGTACAACCAAATCGGGTGGGCGTATCCAATTTGATCAATTAATAATAATTACGTCGGTCCGATTACGATACACACGTCCCGATTTGGTTGTACACCTGATCAAATTGTATGTCGGACCCGACCAAATCGGGACGTGTGTAGAAGCTATTAGAGCTGTACAATATCTAGTCATAGTTACACTTGCAGAGGAAGCACGATATTATTGCTTGCGATGCGATGCGACGGACGCAGTACCTAATCAGTTAGCGTTTACTCGGCATCATTCATTTAGTTTGTTTTTACCGACTCTCAGAGGGGGGGGGGGTAATCAAATGCGAACATCATTATAAATAATCAAATTAAACTTGCGACTTCGTCTTTGTAAGACTTGTATTTACTAATATCCTTACTTAGCGAATGTCTATAATATACTATAGGTGTCAGTGTGCCTACGCCTAGCTGCTCCCTCCATTCACTTGAGCTGTGCGTTATTATATCTGTCAGTCAGTTAGTCAGGTCTTTCTAAACGTCATGTAATTATCATGAATGGTTTCAATTATTTTCATTTCCCATTTTAGTTGTGGCAATTGTCAACATGTGTTTCATATTTAACTAACACATCACTAGTGGTGAAATGGGATAATTTTCCCCACTATTGGTGGATAACATTAATATAAGTATCATAAAGTTAGTTATTTGATTACTGGTAGTCAGTTGAGAACTTGTGGTGTGACTGATTGATGGTTGGGTTCAGGTAGGTGCAGCACGCAGGAACGGTCTCACTCACTGATTACTATATTATTTCTAAATGTTTGTACCTATGTGTTGTTTGTAACGTTATAGCGAGTGTGTCTGACATACCTACATAATGTAAGTGTATGTGTGTGTGTATAATGTGTTACAGGATGTGAAGGGTTCCATGTCACCCGCTGAGATATCACAACAGTTGGACCTGACATCCATCAAACAACACCCGTGGCACATACAACCGTGTTGCGCACTCACCGGGGAAGGGTAAATATATATATACATATACACTACCATCTCACCCAGTATACACCTATATATTACATACAAAGTTTCATCACAATCTGTTCATGATTATATGACACATATATTATGATAATACCTGTATATGTATACTGTTTCTGTCTGTTGCGAAGTGAACACTTTAATGTAAGTATTGTATAATATACTTAACTAGATGTCCCGGTAAACGTTGTTTTGACATTTACAAAAAATGGAAAAGATGTTGTTTGATTCTCAGACTTAACGAATTTACACAAATAGGTTTAGCCGTTTAGGTGGACATAGCATATAACTAACACCGCGACACGAGAATTTTATATAATGTATATGTTATGGACCAAGTGATTAATTTGGGAATTATACATAATGCCCGGGCATTATGTATAATGACAAGCTACTTTGGGCAAAGTGATTAATTATCATCTAAACTTTAATATTCATCTCACTGTCTGGACATTATGAATATTGCTACCTGGTCGTTGGGCAATGTGATTATACATATAGATAGATTCTATGGCCTAAAGAGCTCCTTTAAGGCAAGCGTCCACTTGTCGGTATCGTACGCATCGGACGGATCGCATCAAACGGATAAATTTTTCACAGTGCGTCCACTATTTCGGCAGCGTACGGATTACTGACGGTGAGTACCAGCATACGGATTGACGATGCCAGTTCATTCGGATTTTCGTAGTGAGCGCACGTGTGGACACTGTGAGAATGGAGGAAAGCGATGAAGAACAATTTGTCGTTGTAGAGCGAGCGAGCGGGGTGCGTCCACTAGTCGACATTCCGTATGACGTCATCGGCACGCATCGCAAAAGTTGCCTCTCGGAGCAACGGTGTCGGCATTGCCGATGTGCGATGCGTACGGTGCGGACAGGTGGACGCACTTATATGAGTTTCTATACAAAGAATACTACGATCCGTTGCGTGCGATCCGTCCGATGCGTACGATACCGACAAGTGGACGCTTGCCTTTAAACGCTATTTTTCTTTAACAGTGTGAACCTAAACGCTCGCTTCGCTCGCGCGTGTTTTGTCACAATATCTAACCTACCTTTCTGGCACCCAATTACATTTTTTACCATTTCATATTTTTTATTTGAGTGGGAATGGGGAAAATTGTGTACCCGTTCACTACACACCGATCATTTTTTATTAGTTTTTTTGTTTAGTTTTGCATTTTAAGCGAATACAGACGGACTCAGGAGGTCAGAGCATCTATAAAATAAAGTATTTTTTTGTTATTTGTGTTTCACATCTTGATTAATTGTCATAAAATATAGAAATAACAGTATAATAAAACATGTATTTATATTACTCTGCCCAATATGTGACAGGTATTATGTATAATGCCCGGGCAATGTGATTATTTCAGTAGTTACTATCACATTGCACTCTCTTATTGTCATATCCAATGAATCACTTGTTCATAACATATTGTTTCCGCTACTTGAACTCCTGCACTTGTTTGCTGTGACCATGGGATTGTGTTTTAACAATATACTAAATAAATAAACGCGATTATATCCTTTATATAAGTTTAATTACTTGAATGTACCTGTACGTACCTAGCTATAGGTAAGTAGGTTTTATGTGGGCCTTCAGGGCTATATCCTAAACTATGAGAGATAGCGAAAAATGCTGAAAGGAGTTGCGTGCCCGATTTTGACAAAAACTAAAACTGCATCATTAAATTTTTGAAAAAGTCATTACCCTAGCCGGGATTCGAACCTGTTGATTTTGCAAAAAAATAATCATCCTATATTTTTATTCCAATCGATAGTGTTGCTGATAGAGATCAATTCCTGGAAACAAACATAGTATGGCAAAACAAAGGAAATGGCTGAATTTTGTAGTTTTCTGTAATTTTCACCTTTCTGTCTCTGGCAAAACAATAATGTGAGACATAGAGGACAAGTGATATTATTCTAAATATCATAACATAAGTTCTAAATGAAGTTCTTTACATAAAATTTGTAAAAACGGTTCATATTTTTAGTCCAGTAGTTTGTTACGACATTGGCCATACCTCCTCACTGCATTTTTTAAGGGATTGTTGTATGAAAATTACATAGATTACTAAAATGAGCTATTTCCTTTAATTTGCCAGACTGATATGTTTGTTTCCAGGAATAGATCTCTATTAGCAACACTATCAATTGGTACAAAAATATAGGATGATTATTATTTTGATAATTCAACAGGTTCGATTCCCGGCTTTTTCAAAAATCTAATGATGCAGTTTTAGTTTTTGTCAAAATCGGGCACGCAACTACTTTCAGCATTTTTCGCTATCTCTTACGGTTTTGGGATATAGCCCTGAAGGCCCACATAAAAAATTCACCCTGTATAGTGAATTGATGCGCGTTAGGTACATAATATACAAGAAGAGGTGTATCATTGATATCACTTGATTACATCCTACTAATATTATAAATGTGAAAGTTTGTGTGTGTGTGTGTGTATGTTTGTTACTCCTTCACGCTAAAACTACTGAACCGATTGCAATGAAATTTAGTATGTAGATAGCTGGAAGCTTGGATTAACATATAGGTAGGCTACTTTTTATCCTGATATTCCCACGGGATCGGGACCTACGCGGGTGAAACCGCGGGGCGCAGCTAGTACGTCATATAGGTAGGTATACTTACCTAGATACTCAGCTTTTACGTATTATATTATGATAAATTACTAAATATATGTTATTAGTGATAACGTATACCTTTATCATTGAATATCGTACAACATATAATCACCCTTTATAAGGTAATACCTCTAGCTATAACAATCATTCACTACGTTTGCTCTACACATACACATACACACACACATACACATTACCCTCTCTTACTTATGCGGTTATTGAAGTTAGTTTATCTTTAATTTTTATTAAAAAAAAACAGTCGTACATGTGTATTGTGTATTTACAATAAACGTGTGTTTTATGAAAGAAATATATATGAATACAGGGTTCATGTTTCACCGACAAAGCAATACCCGCGCGTACCCAGCTCTTAACAGTATATTCCGTTTAAAGCCAAGCCAGAGCCGCCTTCGATTTACTCTGGCCGTTGCTTGATGGTAAATACAAGTCAATTGAGTGAGGGTGCCTTTCATGTGAATCTCAACAACATGATAGAGTAGTACCCTATATATATGTATACACACACATACATAATATGTTTACTTGACAAAATATTCTATAATAATAGTTTAATTAAACACCTTATAGAATGCTGTAGTCACAGGTCGCAGGCAACAAGTCGCAGGTCGCATGTAAAACCTAAAATATGCTCATATTTAATGTTTGTTTCACCTTGTTTCAGATTACATTTAGGTCTAGAATGGATTGCAAGTAGAATAAAGAAGAAATAATCATATATCTATTATATAATAATATGTACATACATATATAGGTAGGTACATATGTATAATATTAGAGTCTGTTCAGAAAGAGAACCGTCGCGGGATTTGAGGGCGCAGATGTGCATAATTACCTTTTTTGTTTAGCATGCAACACTGTAGCGCGACTATACCATTTTGGTCCTTTTAACCTTTTATGACTAACTTATAGGAATCGAATGTTTCGATATTTTTTAATAATAGATACTAATAAAAATTGTATTGAAACGACACTACTACTAGGTACTTTATTACACTAACATACTTAGACAAAAAAATAAAAACCAAAACATATAACTAATTAGATGTATAATCAAAATCAGAATCCAAGTATTCAACGCCGGAAAGATCCACATCAGATAAATCTTCGGAGGATGATTCTTCGGAACTATCTCCATCCGAATCTGTGACGTTTATTATGAACTCTGGCATTTCGTCCATAAGGCGATCTTGTTCCCAGTAATTATTTTCAAGGCGTATCACATGGTCACATTCTTTTCGCCAGTGCTCTGCAGTGATATTGTTGAAGCACTCATTTATAATAGGCAGTAGGTCTTTGGCAGACACGTTCACATTTTTGGCTGCTACTTGCCTTTTTACTAAGCTCCAAATCATTTCAATAGGGTTTAAGTCACAGTGATATGGTGGCAACCTAACAACAGTGTGCCCATAACCCTCAAATAACTGATCAATTGCGTAAACGGGTTCGCCTTTGTTTTTTTTAATTAAGTTTAAAAGTTCAGCCTTTAGCGCATTTTCTGGATAAACTACGCCATTTTCGTCTAACCATTTCTTCAAAGCGTCTTTATTATTCCTTGCATTTGGAGGCTTGTTTGACCGTACACTGTGATATGATGCATTATCTAACACAATGACCGATGGTTGATGAAGATTTGGTAGCAGCTTTTCTTTAACCCACTTGGTGAAATTTTCTTGATTCATGTCGTGGTGATAATCTGCTGACAAACTTTTGGTTTTATATATCAGTAAACAGTTGTCAACAAATCCTTCTCTTGAACCTGCGTGAACGATAATATATCTCTCACCCAGAGAAATAGATTTTGAAACACCAGGTTCATCTGGGCCTTGCCAACACTTGTTGACTTCGTGTGCAGTATGTATATATGTCTCGTCTAAATATATAATTTGCTTTCCAGATTCTCTTAATCGCTTCATAGTTCTTAAGTAATTGGCACGCCAGACCACAATATCGTATCTTTCAACTAATGTATTTCTCTTTGAAATACATTTTTTATATTTATATCCAAGTTCTTTCAACACCTTACTGAGACTGGTAATACTACCACTAAAGTTTATATCATCTTTTAGTACCCGATGCAATTTTCTCAGTGTAGGAACTTCTTTTCTCACAATATAAAACTGCCGTATTTTGTTCCGAATGGCACATTTGTCAAAATCATCTAGATTAACTTTTTTGGGTCTACCTTGGCGTTTTTTCCCAGGAGTGCTCCATACGCCATTATTTAAAGTTCCTTCCTTTTTAATTTTTGAGACAGTGTCTCTACTAAGACCTGAAAATAAAATATAAGTTAGTTCAGTACTGTATTAGTAATGATAAAAGTATCAAAATATTTGTTCGTGTTATAAAAAGTGAGGTTAATTTAAGTTTTGCAAATCACCACATTACAAGTCACTTAAAATAATTAGAAGTTACAGACGTGTATATTTATCGATACCTAGGCATTAGAGAATATTTAGAATGACAAATAACATTGAAATAAACCATAAAAGTGCTGATAAATACCGGTCATAGCAGACACACGCTCCGTCACCTTACTCAGGTCGATAACAGGACTTCTTGCCGCTTTTTCACGTTGACAAAATGTAATAACGTTATGTATTGTTTCTCTTGTACCACTACGTAATGTTTTACCCCGTTTCGACATGATTATAGCAAAAAAACTCAATCAGTTAGCGAAATACCGAAGTAGCACGTATTGACAGCTGACGAGTTTGACATTTGAAAAGTTGCCATAAAAGAATATTATCATTAGTTCACGTTTTGACCACGACGGTTCTCTTTCTGAACAGACTCTATATAGTATCGTATCATGTAGGTAGGTAGGTAGGAAGTCACCTAAACTATACGTTGATTATGTTACTGTTGATGTCCAGTCTAGATAGATAGGTAGGTAAGGTACCTTGTTCACTTGCGACGAGTTTAGCTATATATTGCTGTGCTTCGTCTTGTGCATTCGGTACTTACACTCTTTGACAAACAACCATTTGTAGACCAAGATCCCGTTCAATGCTCAACGCCTGAGAATCACTTAGCGCATGCCCCCAACACAGTTATGAACGAGGTACAATATTCTGTCCGTAGTGGCTTGGAGAGTTATCAACTTATCTGGTAGAAAAGCCAAGAATCGAAACTGTTTATTTCGCAAAAAAGAACCGGCCTAAATTTATGTTATTTGGGTAACTATTAGAAGGTGTTTCCCCAAAAACGAGACAATCTCAATAGTTCCAAAACTTTCCAGATCACTGAAAGATGATTCACATCACAAATGTGTATTTCCTTTCATTTGCCGTACTAGGTATGTTTGTTTCCAGGAATTTATCGCTATTAGGAACATTATCGATTGGTACAAAAATATAGTTGATTTTTTTTTGCCAATTTAACAGGTTCGATTTTTTAACACGCTTTTATTAGTTTCACCTTTATGTTTGGATGTAACCGAATTTTTTGGACACGATTTTGCCCTACTTAGAACGATCAGATTTAATTCAATCTTTGCACACTTGTCAAAGACCGATGACAATGCAATATTATAACTTTGCTACCTGATAACTCTCCAAGCCACTACGGTCTCAAATTCATAATTACACATCGTTCATAACTGTGTCGTGGGCATGCGCTGCGAAATTTTCAGCTTCTATAAAATGACGAAAGTCTGGCAGTCATCGGGATCTTTGTCTATAAAGGGCATCGAGGCGAACAAATAATGCCTCCATCAAAGACATGACAACATAATGACTTTCATATAATTCGATTGTTTGTAGGTTTGATGTTATTGATGAAGGCATCATTTGTTCCTCGTAATGCCCTTTATTTATAGTTAAATTAAATATGTGTCAATGATGTGTTGTGTAGGTAGAGGTACCACCGCCCCCTTGCCCCCTCGTGCCCCCGTGCCTCCTACCACATGATGACTCTATCTATTACCTTACCTTATTATATTCTAACGGCCTTTGATTATATTTAAATTATTTTATTATCATTACTTATAGGAAACATTTTGAAGTTTTTATTAGTTTATGTAATATTATGGTGATGGAGTTATCCCAAATTATAATAAATATTGTAAATTGCTCACTGTTTACTACTATAACAATGTGCGTGTATGTCTGTATAGTAATGTATGTTAGCAACTGCGATATGTAACCATGTATGTATGTATGTATGTTGCGAATATAATGTACACACAGACATACATACTACAACACATAGCTGTACTCACTCACACACATGTATGTGTACATATATCGATAGTATCTTATATATTAGACGGGCAAGTTTACCTCTGTCTGACACAAGTATATGCTATGTTGGCCCTTTTCATATGAACAAGTGTTAAATATTGATTAGTACCTACGTCATACATACCTACCTAGTACTTACCTACGTAATGTATAAACAATTATAAATAAACCTAACACATAAAACGTTACTTCTAAAACATACTTATCATAGCCAGGTATGTTTAACTTCGCACGTAGCTGGATATATAGAACGTAGTTTACGTCCGGCCGCAGGCGCTCGACTCGAGCGAAGCCTACAGATACAGAGGTTCTGTATGTATATAGCTGCCCCACTCGGTCATTTGTCACTGTACCTACCTATTTACAATAATATTATTGTGTATAGTTAGGTACTTACAACTTCTGATTACAACGTAAGGTTTACTTTTGATAAGTTTACGTATGAAAGTACTTTGCACACAATAATAATAAACCCCTGGCTATACACAAAATATCAACAAAGTCTAGGAATATCACTGATGAAATCAAATTTGAATAGTTTGCATTCTATACCACGATTATCTTGGAATACTGTTCACAAAAAAGATTGGAATAATTCCTTCAATTGCAGTCTTGACACCAAAACGCATGGAGAAGGAAGTTACATTTGAAGTTTTAATAGAGCATAATTGATATAATATGTGAACCGGCGGCACCCTGCCGGTATCTACTGATACCGGTCTCGTTTGTCGAGGATACATTACGGGACGAGATCGTGTATCGGTGTATACGGTTGTTTCAACTTTGGATGACACTCGCGATATACACGCTGGTTTTCCCGATGGTTTACATGAAAATCACGCAAGATTTCTAAAAAGTTTGGTATATCCAGTCAAGCGACAGACTTAGTAAACAACTAGTGAGTAGACTGCATCCTCTAATAGTCCCCATACAATTGACATGCAGTTTATTATATATACAGGGTGTCCCGTAATGAATGGCCAAGCGGGAACCTACGGATAGAGGACACTGTGCCGGATCAGAAAAACGAAAGTTATGTTCTATGAAAGTCTCTCGGTTTCCGAGATATCCGCCATTTTAATTTTTTTTTAAATTTCACCCCGTTCTCTATGTTTTGTGAAGGAATTATCCCAATCTGTTTTTTGGATACTAGTCCGGGATAAATGTGCTATCGAATGCAAACAATATTTTTATGACACATTGAAAGTTTTTTTAAACTAAGTTTTAACTCAAACTTCATGGTTCACGAAGTTTGAGTTAAATCTTAGTTTAAAAAAAACTTTCAATGTGTCATAAAAATATTGTTTGCATTCGATAGCACATTTATCCTGGAAAACTGTAAAAAAAAAACAGATTGGGATAATTCCCTCATTTGCAGTTTTGGCATCACAAAACATAGAGAACGGAGTGAAATTTTAAATTTTAAAAAATGGCGGATATCTCGGAAACCGAGAGACTTTCAACATAACTTTCGTTTTTCTGATCCGGCACAGTGTCCTCTATCCGTAGCTGCCCGCTTGGCCATTCATTACGTGACACCCTGTATATTAAATGTAGATGTAGAGGTAGGTAAGTTGGTATGAATGTAGTTACTCATGTTCATTGACAACATATTTTAAACTTATTTATTGTGAAAATGGTTAGTGATTTTGGAAACATTGATTTACTTATGCTTCCGATAATTGTTTGTGATTTATTGTAAAACAAGTTACAATCATTGACTCGTTATACATATTATAGTAAATGTTCGTAATATAATTAGGGTAAGTGTTATAGTAGGGGTATGTAAATGTAAACTCTAGGTAGATACTCTAGGCTGGGCGCGCATACGTACGTGTTTACCTTATTATATAGTTAGTTTAATTCCGCGAGCCTAGCGCACACTTATTTACCATTCGAACTATTAATATAACCTGCCTGCCGTCATCGCCAGTATGTAACACGAATGTACTACAATGGAGGACGACACGTAAAATATCAACACTAATAACGTCAAATAATAATAATGTAATATTTCAACGAATCAAAATACCATCGGTGTAGGTAGGTACAATATATATACGGTTTAACAATGGCAACAGTATACAGGGTGAATTTTTTATGTGGGCCTTCAGGGCTATATCCTAAACTATGTTAGATAGCGAAAAATGCTGAAAGGAGTTGCGTGCCCGATTTTGACAAAAACTTAAACTGCATCATTAGATTTTTGAAAAAGTCATTACCCTAGCCGGGAATCGAATCTGTTGATTTTGCAAAAAAATAATCATCCTATATTTTTACACCAATCGATAGTGTTGCTGATAGAGATCAATTCGTAGAAACAAACATAGTATGGCAAAACAAAGAAAATGGCTGAATTTTGTAGTTTTCTGTAATTTTCATCTTTCTGTCTCTGGCAAAACAATAGTGTGAGACATAAAGGACAAGTGAAATTATTCTAAATATTATAAAATAAGTTCTAAATGAAGTTCTTTAATAAAATTTGTAAAAACAGTTCATATTTTTAACCGACTTCAAAAAAGGAGGAGGTTCTCAATTCGTCGTGTATATATTTTTTTTTTTATGTATGTTCGCCGATTACTCGAAAACGCCTGGACCGATTTGGAAAAATCTTTTTTTGTATGAAAGGGGATAACTCAGAGGTGGTCCCATAAAAATTGAATGAAGATCTGATGAGGATCTTCGGAGTGATGAACAGAATTGCACCTCGAGAGTGCAGAAAATTGCTCAGTTTTCGTTTTCCACCAGTAGAATTGGGCCATAAACTAATAGTTACCGATAAATGGAATATCTGAAACCACCTTCTCATCAGAAAACTCTTCAATTGGTTACGATTACAGGTTACAATTTGAAGAATTTAGTCGAATTTAGTCGCCGGACTGGGTTTGTATGAATGTTGACAGAAAACCCTATCTTCAATGAAGATCTGATGAGGGTCTTCGGAGGGATGAACAGCATTGCACCTCGAGAGTGCAGCAAATTGCTCTATTTTCGATTTCCACCAGTAGAATTGGCCCATAAACTAATAGTTACCGATAAATGGAATATCTAAAACCACCTTCTCATCAGACAACTCTTGAATCGGTTACGATCACAGGTTACAATTTGAAGAATTTAGTCGAATTTAGTCGCCGGACTGGGCTTGTATGAATGTTGATAGAGAACCCTATCCTAAATGAAGATATGATGAGGATCTTTGAAGTGATGATAAGATCTGCACAGCGAGGTTCAGCAAATTGCTTAATTTTCCATTACCACTAGTAGAATTGGCCCATACACTAATATTTACCTATCGACGAATGGAGCATCTGAACCTTCTCATCACCAAACCCTTCAATGAGTTACGATTAGGTACAGGTTGCAATTTTAAGAAATAGTCGCTTTCGCCTCATGGAGTAGAATTTTCAGTGTCAGCGGCACTAAAAATGGTTAAATAAAAAAATAAATTAAAATTTAAAAAACCGACTTCAAAAAACCTGAAAACAAAAACTAAAAAAAGCTTGAAAAAAAATCCTGGTAACAAAAACTAAAAAAAACCTGAAAAAGAAACCTAAAAACAAAAACTAGAAAAAGACTGAAAAAAAAAACTAAAAAGTGAAAAATAATCCATTTCGGGTCACTAAAACAGCAGATAACATAAACATACTTGGAAGTCGGACTGGGTGACACCATGTTTCCTATAATACCTCTCAACATTCAATCTAACCCAGTCCGACTTCCAGGTATGTGTATGTTATCTGCTGTTTTAGTGACCCGAAATGGATTATTTTTCACTTTTTAGTTTTTTTTTTCAGTCTTTTTCTAGTTTTTGTTTTTAGGTTTCTTTTTCAGGTTTTTTTTAGTTTTTGTTACCAGGATTTTTTTTCAAGCTTTTTTTAGTTTTTGTTTTCAGGTTTTTTTTAGTGCAGCAGTTTGTTACGACAATGGCCATACCTCATTACTGCATTTTTTTCAGGGATGGTTGTATGAAAATTACAAAAGATTACTAAAATGAGCTATTTCCTTTAATTTTCCAGACTATGTTTGTTTCCAGGAATTGATCTCTATTAGCAACACTATCGATTGGTACAAAAATATAGGATGATTATTATTTTGGAAAATGAACAGGTTCGATTCCCGGCTAGGGTTTTTCAAAAATCTAATGATGCAGTTTTAGTTTTTATCAAAATCGGGCACGCAACTCCTTTCAGCATTTTTCGCTATCTCTTATGGTTTAGGATATAGCCCTGAAGGCCCACATAAAAAATTCACCCTGTATATATATATCTACCTATTTTATTTTTTAGTTATCAAGGGGGGGGGGGTCAGTTTAAAGTTAAACCCAAGTTTGAGGGATTGTAGCTCTTGTCCCACGGCCGCCATCTTGGAAAAAGGTATTTAAAGGTACATTACGGTACGGTAGGTAGGTACATGTGTCTATATGTATGTATGTAGCGTATGTCACTCTCCAACAACTTCGGTACACAGTTGACTTGAGCCCTGTTTACACAATCATCATCATCACACCATATATATATACTAGCTGCGCTCCGCGGTTTCACCCGCGTAACTCCCGATCCCGTGGGAATATCGGGATGTAAGCTATCCTATCTCTCAAGTTGGATCGAACTGCACATGGTGTGCGAATTTTATTATAATCGGTTAAGTGGTTTAGGAGTCCATTGAGGACAAACATTGTGACACGAGATTTATATATATTAAGATACATACCTACCTACAGGTACCTACATACATACGTACATATATTGGTTGTACCTACCTATATAATCGTGTATATTACCTACCTACTTTGATATATGATTGCTCATGTTCGATGTTGTACCTATGTTGTGTTGTTCAAGCGATCGATTAGCTAACCGTGTCATGTCGTGTCGTATCGTATCCATCACGTGTCGACGTTACTTTATTATATACTTACATTAGATTTTTGAAAAAGTCATTAGTCATTACCCTAGCCGAGAATTGATTTTGCAAAAAATATAATCTTCAATCCTTCTATATATATCCTTTATTAAGCTATTGCATAGATTTTATCGCGGGCCTTGGGGGGCGAATCAAGAAATTCCGTAACGAAAAAAACCTAAGGTTTAAAGAATTTACTCTCAAAAAAAGACAAGTACATGTCATTTAATAGAGAATACATGTCGGACGACTATTTTTTATATTTTTTTTTATATATATATATTTTTTAAATTATTTTATAAGAACATTTACTAAGACAAGAAATTATTCTCGATATAGCAATAGCTTTACCGCGGCAGTCCCCGAGTGCCACACGTTTTTTTTATACCAATCGATAGTCTTGCTGATAGTGATCAATTCTCGTAAACAAATATAGTATGGCAAAACAAAGCAAAAAGCTAATTTTTGTAGTTTTCTGTCATTTTTTTTACAGACAACAAACAGCTGCAATTTTTTTTTAAATGCTGAAAATTGTGAAATCCTAGAAAAATAGGCTATTTCCTTTGATTTACCATACTACGTTTGTTTCCAAGACTGAATTTCTATCGGCAACACTATCGATTGGTATAAAAATATAGGTGACTAGCTGCGTTTCACCCGCGTAAGTCTCGATCCCGTGGGAATATCGGGATAAAAAGTAGCCTATAGCCTTCCTTCAGTTCAGTGTGTGCGTTCACACAGGTGACACGTTCTATTGCTATTGCGCACGTACTTCTCTTAGTAGTCAGAGATCATCAACCGGTTCCGTTCCGTTGAGTTTAATTTAATCATGCAGTGCGGTGCTTGTGGAGATGATATTAGCGATGGAGTGCAATGCACGATCTGTCTTAACCATCTCGATTACGGATGCGCGCAGATAGCTGAGAAGACTTGGAGGAAACTTGGTAGCGAAAAAAGGTCGGCGTGGAGATGTCCCTCCTGCAGGAGCAAAGCCACCTCTCCGTTACCATCTTCCTTGAGTGACTTATCTACAATGGACACTATTCTCAAGGAAATCCGTGAAATGAAATCTCAGCTTAGCGGTCTTCCTGCCTTGATTAACGATGTGAAAGTCATCAAGGGTGAACTCATGGAGCTTAAACAGAGTAGCGATTACCTTAGTGGTAAGATCGACGACTTTGCATCTCAGATGTCGGTGATTCAGGCTCGGGTTACTAGAGTCGAAGAGATGGAGAAGACCATGTTCTCAGTGGAATCAGATGTACGCAGCTTGCAGCTTCAACTTTCCGCATTGGACCAGAGGAGTCGGCTCAATAACGTTGAGATCAAAGGCGTACCTCAAAAGAGAGACGAGAACCTGTTCTCGGTCGTTGAGTCGATATATAAGAAGACCAATTTGAGCTACTTAAAAACTCAGATAAATTTCCTGCACAGGGCACCACTTCATGGGACTAAGGAAAAGTCAATTATCGTTAGCTTTCTGAACAGATATGCCAAGGAAGAGTTCGTGGCGGCGGCGAGGGCTTGTAAATCTTTAGTGGCATCAGACTTGGGCTACTTGAACTCCAACCAACGTGTGTTCGTGAATGACCACCTCAACGCAAATTCAAAAATTCTGCTTAATAAAACTAAGTCTAGAGCTAAGGATATGAAGTTCAATTATGTATGGGTGAAGCACGGCAAAATCCACGTCCGCAGGAATGATACGTCTCCGGTGCTCGTCGTTACTAGGGAGGATGATTTAAACAAAATTGCGTAGTCTATTGCTATAAAAAATTGGCTTCCATAATATTAGATTACTTATTTTTCTTATCACACAAAATGTTCATGATCCCTGGCTTGACCGCTGCATCGCCGACCGCTGTGAACCGACGCGGACGCTTCCTTTTACGCACACATACACGCTCGTTGCAGGTATGTGTTGTTTACTTGATCAACCACGCTCGTGTTGCCCTATCCATCCTACTTGCACTCTCGCTCTTCGCATATTGTTATCTTGCTCGCTTGCATACCGCGCTAAACAGCTGTTCCGAAATCATTGACATACCTTCATTTATTATATTGTCCCATAATTATTATATCGCTATTATTATATTACTAATTTTTTTCCGCATAAATTACCGAGGCGTACTCAACTATTATCTCTTGGCATTTCTGTTTCTTAGCTTTGGTCAATTCTCACGATTGTTTGTTGGTGTGGAGTTGCGAATTAAGGCTATAATTATAACAGTTCATTCATTAGCATATTTTATCTACCTTTGTTGTGACTTCTTTTTCAAGATACAAACATTCGTTTTATTTATACATATACTTATATCTTATTCAATGGAATTGGACTATGCTTCGTTGCAACTACTCGTGATCAGTCTTTTTAATTTGTTTAATATTTTCTTACCTCACTCGGAGTACCGTCCGCTTTACGCATTATGTAATATTACAATTTTTAGTACTTTAAATGACAGTTTTAACTATTTTATTTATACTTCTTTGACATACAATTTTACATGTAATTTTTTCTTTAAAAAACTATTGAAAAGTGGTCTAGTCATTTTTAATGTATTTTACAATTTTATTAATTTTACAAGTTTATTTTATATTTTTTATCGGATGTACTCTGTCTTAAAGTTTTTATTGATGGGTGGTTCTGCCAATACTTTTGTTTTGGCCCGTCTCTGTTACTTCCACATAATTTTTCGGGGCAATAAATACTATTCTGTTATTAGTGTTTGTAATAGAAATGACTGGTCAAACCACTAAAGTCAATAACCTGAGTATTTACTATCAAAATGTTAGGGGTTTGAGAACTAAGTTATCTGTTTTCTACCGTAATATTTGTCTTAGTGACTATGACGTCATTGTCATTACGGAAACTTGGCTGCCTGACTGTATTGCTTCATCATCACTGTTTGATGAACGATATATAGTATGGCGGCGGGATCGCGAATATGATGACCTCGATCAAATTTATGGCGGTGGAGTGTTGATTGCAGTACGTAAACACGTGCCGGTCACCGCTCAACCCGCATTCCATTCGTTAGCAGAGGACATCTGGCTTACGTTGAAGCTCAAAGATATTGATAACAATTGTATTAACCTGCACATTTGTAGTATTTATGTTATTGGCCAAAGACACGGTTTTACGCAATCTGAGCAACTACGTAACTACTTAAGTAAAGTGGGGGAGAACATTTTGTCGAACCCTGACGATAAATTCCTAATTTTGGGGGACTTTAATCTTTCAGATATTACATGGGAACCTGTGTTGAATTGTAACTATTTAAAGCCTACCAATATAGCTAGTTCGGATGAATATTTTTTGGTTGACGAATTGACCACCTACGATCTAAGGCAATATAATTGGGTAAGAAATAAATATAATAGATTATTGGACTTAGCCTTATCGAATGACGACGTTTCTGTTACGGAGTGTCATGAACCATTAGTACCTATTGATCCTCACCACAAACCGATACTTGTTGAACTAAGTTTTATAAAAGTACCCTCTTTAAAACCTCATAATTTTTTGCGCTATTTTTATAATAGAGGTGATTATGAGACAATAAATGATAGGATAAGTAGTATTGATTGGGTGAGTGAGTTTGGTTGTAGGTCTCTCGAGGATTCGATTATTTATTTTTACAGCGTTGTTAATAGTCTTAAAGCTAAATATATTCCCAGCAAATTTACCAGCCCCAGCAATTATCCTAGATGGTTCTCACCCGCTCTTATTAAAATAATAAAGGAAAAGTTTAAGTACTATAGAAAATTTAAAATTTATGGAAACACCTCGGACTTTGATACATTTTTTCTTCTTCGGGACCGGGTTAGGGATGTGGAACGCGCTTGCTATGACCAGTTTATTAATAGCATTGAGAATAATATCGAATCTAATCCTAAACAATTTTGGTCATTCGTAAAAGCGCGCCGAAAGTCAGGTGCTATCCCGCAAACTCTGGAATATGGTGGTAAATCAGTTTCTGATGGTCCGGATATTTGTGAAGCTTTCTCCAATTATTTCTATTCCACATTTCAGACCCCCGCTTCCTCTTCTACTTCTGTTTCGAGTGTGGTAACTTATGGTAATAATAATTGTGACTCTGTATCTGACATTCATAAGGTTGTTATAAATAAAACTGAAGTACGTAAATTACTCTTAAAATTAGATACATCTAAATCAGCAGGGCCGGACAATCTGAGCCCTATCTTCTTGGTCAAGTGTGCTGATACCATAGCTATTCCTTTATCTTTATTATTTGAAAATCTCTTCTGTCTTGTAAGTTTCCTCACCTCTGGAAATCGGCATTTATATCTCCAGTACATAAAAAAGGTCCTAAACAAAACATAGTAAATTATCGACCTATTTCCAAACTATGTATTATTGCTAAGTTATTTGAAAAGATCATCTATAACCAAGTATACCAAGCCGTTAAATGCTCCTTTTCGCCTACTCAACATGGTTTCCTTCGAGGTCGCTCCACTGTGTCTAACTTAGTAATTCTTAATGACTATTTAACGAAAACTATGGAGGGTGGTGGTCAGGTTGACGTTGTTTACACTGACTATAGTAAATGCTTTGATAGAATAGACCATAAGTTGTTGCTATCCAAACTTTATAATATAGGAATAAGAGGTGATCTGCTAAGGTGGTTTGCTTCATATATTGACAACAGGTCTCAGGCTGTTGTAGTTAGCAATTTTATTTCTGGTTGGGTAGTGGTACCCAGCGGGGTGCCCCAAGGGTCCCTGCTGGGGCCCCTTCTATTCCTTATCTTTGTGAATGATATTGTGAAATGTTTTCATCATGGTCGGCTTTTATGTTTTGCGGACGACATGAAAATATTCAGTGCTATTAGAACATTGAACGACGTTTCGGATCTCCAATCAGATTTGACAAGACTGGATGCTTATTGTGCTGCGAATATGCTTGACCTTAATCCCTCCAAGTGCTCAGTGGTCACGTTTACGCGTAAGCGTACGGCCATCTCCTCTACCTATTTATTAAAGGGTCAGGTTTTGGAAAAGGTGGAACGGGTAAGAGACCTTGGTGTGTGGCATGACACTAAACTCTTATTCGATGAGCATATTGACGATGTTTGCAACAGAGCATCGAGGGCTTTGGGTTTCGTTATGAGAAGCTCTAAAGACTTCAAACGTGCTAAAACTTTCAAGATCCTTTACTGTGCATATGTCAGGAGTATAGTTGAGTACGCATCTCAGGTCTGGAACCCTCGTTACCTCGTGTACATAGAACGTTTAGAAGGTATCCAGCGTAGGTTTATGAAATACTTGTGCTTTCGGCTAGGAATTCGTTACTGTGTTAATAATTATGATGAGCTTTGTAAAAAAATTCACTTTCTCCCCTTGTCCAATAGGCGTGATATTGCGGACGTAATATTTCTTTTAAAGGTTGCAACTAACAATATTGACTGTAGTGACCTGTTAGATAAGATACCTTTGCGAGTGCCCGCTACTAGAACACGCTCGATGAAACCCTTGTGCGTTCCGCGAGCTATTACTAATTATAGACAGAATACGTATCTGCTGCGAGCGTGTACTACCTTCAATGATCTGTGTGACGTTGCTAACTTGGACATGTTCTGTTCTAGTGTTGCCTCGGCGAGGCGGCGGTTGAGTTGTTTGTTTTTTGATAGTTGTTAGTTTTTTATTTTATTTTTATTTTTCTGTTACTTGTGCGTACTTGTGCGATGGTTAGTTAAGAGCGTGTTGTTTGTTTTCTCACACTGTTTTTCTTTTGGTTTATGTTTTTTATCTTATGCGTGGGAACCTCTAATTGGCTCTCTGTTTCTATTATTTTTATGTTTATATTTAAGTTATAGCTGTTGGTTCTCCTAAAATAAATAAATAAATAAAATAAATAAATAAATATATGTATTATCCAACACAAACAGAATTTTTCAATTCGAAGCAATAGTTCCTGAGATTAGCGCGTTCAAACAAACAAACAAACAAATTCTCCAGCTTTATAATATAAGTACCTATAGATAATTTTTTTATAAAATCAACAGGTTCGATTTTTGGCTAGGTGAATGACTTTTTCAAAAACCTAATGATGCCGGTTTAGTTTTAATGAAAAATGGGGACGCAACTCCTATTAACATATTTCGTTATATCTTATAGTTTAGGAAACATTCACCCTGTGAATTTTACCAATAAACTGTACCTACCTACTACATAATAACAACAATTTTCAATGCAATAATTAACGATATTAGTAGATGGCGAATGACTTTTGCTTTTGGCTCCAATATGAACCTTATAAATCACCCTGTAAATAAGTACAATAATATAATGAAGTAGTTAGACGTAGGTAGAGTAGAGCTAGGAGGTACCTACCTAGAGTCGGTCTGCTGTCTCTGTTAACACTTCTTCCATGTTATGTAGGTACCTACTCTTATAATTATATATTTAGTCAGCTAATAAATCAACTGTCTTCGATAGTCTAAGACAAGTAGGTATTTCATTATGTATTTGAGTTTTGGTGTAAATGAAAACATGACGAGTTCTTGTTTTGTTAATATCGCTATATAATTGTTAGTTGTAGTATAATAATGTATATATTTTAGTGAAACTGTGTGTAACAGGAGGAATGTAGGGACAATGTTTGTATGTACCTATGTATACGTTCAGTTGTATGGGTTGTGTGTCACACGTTGTTTGACGTCTCGTTGTCAACAACAACAACAAGTACTCGACGACGACATACACGTTTAGGAACAGGTATAAGTATTTATTATTCCATAACTTTTATATATTTGAACCGGCACATTGTCCTCTACACGTAGGTACCCGTTTATCCATTCATTACGGGACATGCTGTATATACCTACCTACAGGGTGAATTTTTTACGTGGGTCTTCAGGTTTGTATCTTGAACTATAAAAGATAGCGAAAAATGAAGAAAAGTGTTGGGTGCCCGATTTTGAAAAAAAAAAACTAATACTGCATTAGATTTTTGAAAAAGTTATTACCCTAGCCGATAATCGAACCTCTTGATTTTGTAATAAAAACAATCATCTATGTTTTTATACTAATAAATAATATGGCTGATAGAGATCAATTCCCGGAAACAAACATAGCATTGCAAAGTAATCGGGAAGAACGCAACTCCTTCCAGCATTTCGATATCTCATATAGTTTAGGATAATAATATAATTTGATATTTATATGGACTTGTTCTGTTGATATATTATTATAGCCGTGAAGGGCGGCCTATAAAATTCACCCTGTATACTTAGTGATAGAGGGGTAGGTATGTATCACATACGTAGGTACCTACTTACCTAGCTCAGTACTTATATCGGACATTATGGTTGAACTAAACGTAATACCATTACGTGGACACAAGGCGACATGTAACGTCGGCCTCGATCGACACCATCATCGATCAATTATTGTATGTTAACATATTGTAGTCTATTGTAGTAGTCCTTACTTCAATTACATATTGATTGATTCATTCATTCATTATATACATGTATAGTTTATTTAAAATACATTGGATAAGCGACTAATAAATATTAAAACAAAACTTGGAATTTTTATTTATTTATTTCAACTACAATCTTACTTACTCAAAAGGTCATGAACAAAATGTATTTTTCTTATTTAAAAACATACATACGAATAGATTCAGGTTTATTAATGATAACATGGAATTCATAATTTCTACATCAAGAAACCATATAAATATAGGTACTACCTACTATAAATAACAATTGTCATTGTTGTATGAAGCTACCGCCATCTTGTATTGTTAGCTGTCATTGGTAAAATGGCGGCTCTCGGATTAAACATGTGTTACTTGAACAATTGATAATTATACCGCATTTTAAACAATATATTTGGTATATTTTTATTTTATTAAATGCAAAAAATTGTACAAATTAGTAGGTATTTAATCATAAATTAAAAATTACAGTCAATTTTTAAACAATTTTAAGAATGTTTATGTATCTTACAAAAGCGAATCGGTTATAAAATGTTAGTAGCAAGCTTAGTAGGTAGGTATGTAAACGTTTACAAAGGGTTTATTTAATATAAATGGCAGCCAATGAATTACTTATTGTTGTTAACTAACTGTTGGTTGGTATGTAGGTTAGGTACTATAAAGTAAAGTCAATTGATATGTATGTATGTATGTCCCCCAGTTGCGTAGGTAGATACAGACAGACAGAGAGACGTCTTGTGTGTGTTGTCGGTTACTGTTACAATATAGGTATCTTACCTACTCGAATTCGTAAGTTACATACAATAGAAAAATGTATTGTATAAGTACAAATAAATAAAGTTATGCTTTCAAATAATAACCAAACATTACTTAATAAACTAAATGCCTACTCCGATTAATTATGAAAAGGTAACATTATGTTAAAACGGCCGAAGTGAGTTATGTTGACTACTCACTCACCCGACATACCTACTACATGCGATGATGTGCACTTGGTCGCAGTGCCAGGACAGACAGACATGCCTCGAACACATAGGTACACATACTTACTACACCCGCGCCGCTTTCATAATCTTATAATATTTTTTTAAATATAATCTATCTACTCACAGTTGTATTATGCAGAGTGCTTACAAAAGTATAAGTAAGTAGGTATACAGAAAACATTTAATTAGTCAAAAATGTACCTCTGCGGCAATTGGAACCTGCTACCTTTAGCCAATACAGATAGTATATAGGTAGGTATGTATCTGGCACTTTCTAATACAATATTAAATGGTTGTTTCTTCAAACATTTGTCGCATTTTATTGTATAAAAGTACCTACTCTCTAACGTACCTACCTAAATATTGTTGAAAACTTTAATAGTACATTTATAATGGTGTCTGTCGTGTATATATATATATATATCTATCTACGTAGGTATATATAAAGGTATTATATAACGTACAATGCAAACTTGTTGAAACGTTCTGAGTAACATTATTATTGTGATATCACTACACGAATATGTAGGTAGGTATGTATAATGGATAGGTACTTTCCTACTTAAATATTTCTGCAAATTACATAAAGTTATTACTTACTTAAATAAAACAAAAAAAAATATTTACAACAATTAAATTAGTAGAAATGTAACTCAATTATCACTTGACCTTAATTGTTAAAAATAAAATAATAAAAAAACAATTACATACACACAACCAAGGTTACATTATATAATTTAATTATATATATTATTATTGATTAATAATGTAAAAAGAAAGGTTTGGTCCAATCCGAGTACCGAACATGAATGATGTATGTTAGAGTTGATCCACCTATATATCTACCTCAATACATATTATGATTACTAGGTATTTATAGAAGATCATTGAGATTCAGCCATAGTACTATTATGAAAAAAGAGGAATGCAGATTATTAGAAATTAACTATAAAATAGGTATTATTATTATGTAATTATCATTATCACAGCAACTAAATAACATTAAAAAAACGCTGTTTTCTCGTGGTCCCAGGATTTTGTCCCATTAATGGGACCACGAGGGAGAACTATTTCTCGTGGTCCCATTGTTGTGTACATATACACAACAATGGGACCACCCTGTATTTAAAAGTATGAGGTTACAGTACAATCATGACCACAATCAATAATGTTAATTTCAATTATTTATTTATTACTTCCTCGGTTTAAAAGAAAACAAAAAACGATCTAAACGGAAACAAAAGACGATCTAAACGGAAACAATAAACTGTTTAAACGGAAACAAAAGATGATCGAACAAAAAAAACGATCAAAACAGCGATATAATGGCAGGTAACTGTCAAAATGACAGATATCAAAGTGACAGCTGCTGTCAAACTTAAAACTAGTATATCTCAGAAACTTTTGATCCTTGATTGATTGTCTGGTTTTAAGTTTGACAGCTGTCACCTGAAATGAAGATCTCGATGAGATCTATCACTTCTGTAAAGAGATCACCTATCTAGGATAAATAGTTTCCGAGATATAGCAGTTTTAAGTTTGACAGCTGTCACTTTGACATGTCGTTTTGACAGTTTGTCTTTTGTTTCTGTTTCGATCGTCTTTTGTTTATTTTTTCGATCGCCTTTTGTTTTTGTTTTCCTTGGACTAGGAGATACGCTGAGATTGAAAAAAAATCTTAGCAGTACAACTTATTAAAAAAAACTAGTCACGTGGACAAAAAGTGTTTAATAGAGTTGCACACGACTGTACTTACCGGCAGGTGAAGCACGAGCCCGTTACCAATGTATATATACAGGAGGATAAATACGTTACTGAATATCGTAATGGGACTACGAGAAATAGTTCTCCCTCGTGGTCCCATTAATGGGACAAAATCCTGGGACCACGAGAAAACAGCCTAAAAAAACAACTGTTTAACGTTTAACAAATAAAATTATAAAAAAACTTCAGAAAATTTTCCTAAATTATAATAAAATTAACCTATTAATTGATTATGAAGTTAGGTACTTTCAGTGTACTACTACTTGATAAAGCTACTTTCACACTGGATCATTTATTATTATTTTAATTAATAAAACCGTCCGCCCCGGACTGCCGATCGGTACAACTATGATCCAGATGATGTAACCAGTTACATAATATTATCATTGTGGTACATATTATAGATAAGTAGTTACATAAACAAACAAACAACTGTTACCTACTACAAGGTTATATTCAGCACAAACAAGCTTGTCGGTTAGATATTATTATATTGATATTGTTTATTTATTGTTTTTACAGTCATTAATCATATTGATTATTATACTATTTGGGTATCGGATAAAGTGGGAACAGTGCAAAGTCCACTATGGTCCCAGTCGGTCAGTCAGTCAGTCGATCAGTCAGTCTGATACTCGCTCGAATATCTATAGATATAAACACAATAAAAGGACTAAGGAGGTAATATCATTCAATAAATGATGAGACTCATCAATTCGCAGGTAAATATTTGGTCCTGAGGTAGTTGTATACTACATGTCTAGCTAGGAGATCGATATTATTGTAGGTATATAGTGACGTCACAAACATACACACACACACACACACAAGGTGTCAGTTTACGTGGCTTTAGGCAGGACGTGGACGTGCGGCCCGTAGCTCAGGCTTGTGGTATGGGGCTTACCTCGACGACTATTGCCTATAGGTAGCTACGTGGACACATTGTGTTATATTTCTACAGACGCTATTGTATGCTATGAATAATTTACCTACTGATCCAGATCTCGCATACATTGATAGGTACGATCGTAATGTACGTATTTATGTCACTCATTCCTGTATCTTACTCGTTCCTCTATATATTTGGCAGATATACCGATGTAGGTACTCGTATCATCAAAGATCTGTGATCCATGGCAATCCTTAACATATATTCTCACCGTTAAACGAGTAAAGCGAGCACTTCACTTACATTCCATAAACATATCTAAAATCCTTAAAATTACATATCGTTTATATAAATGTGTACCAGTCTTAAAACCTGATCTTGTAAGTCTTTACCTCCATTGGTTTAAGTTGTATATCATATAGTCCTGTAAGAGTGTTGTAAGTGTGTAGTCCTGTGAGTGAGACGGAGGTGAGGTTGGTGATGTTAAGCCCCTTGAAGTTGGTGTATGTGGTGAAGGAGACGGACTCGTCAGCGCTCTCAGCGCCGACAGTACACGAGTATCCAGTACGATGTAACACCATGTAGCAGGATGTACTCGGGAACTGGTCTAATGCCGGGTCGGTGATGGTGCGCAGCGTCATCAGGTGCACACCACTCGGGAAGTCCTCGACGAACGTGTGGTGACTCCTCACGTCCACCTCGCCCACTTCGCTCGTATCCAACAAGTATACATTCACCGGGTAGTTCAACGCTCGGCTCAAGTACTCCGCGTTCTGCGACGGAAGCTCGTATATGTTCTTCATATAATCGGGATCGTTTGTGTCAGTCCGTCGTTTGTATCGTTGCGGCGGGGCCATCGCCTCGACCAGGATCAAGTTGTGGAAGGTTGTAGGTCGGTTGTCGAGTACACCCTCGCCGATACCGCGGAAGTCGTCGTACAGAGTACGTCGGTCCAGCATCACCTCGAGCCTGCCAGGTTCGAAGCCGGAAGCGCCTTGAGCGTGGTCCGTCACCAACGTCAGCCTCGTCTCATCGTCTTGAAGCCAAGCCATCGTCGTTATCGGATAGTAATTCGCCTGTATTCCCAACTTCTCGATCTTCACTCGCTTCTGGTATTGAAACCCGTTTTGATCCGTGTAGAATTCTGGATTATCGCCGTTCTGAATGTCCGTTTGGATCCTCATGAAGAGTTCCGTGTCGCGGTTCTTCGGGGGACTTTCGAAGTCGACAATGTTCTCGACGAATATGGCGCGGGAGAGCGCAATGTCATCCACATTGTAAATAGTAAGAGTGTGAACCAAGAAAGGTAGATACATGGTAGTGATCTCCGTCGATACCGGTCCCGATACGATGATAATGTTGTCGTCTTGGTTGTTTGAGTAAGTGTTCAACACTGGTTTCTCAGGTGAGTCGTAATCGGGCATGAACAGGTAAGCACCGGAGTGTCTTTGGGCACTTTGATATGCACCGAATTGCATTTCGACAACGTTTCGCTTCCTCAAATCTTTCCTGTACACTTGTCTCAAAAATCCTGTATTCCTGTTTATCAATAGTTTCATAAAATAATTTTCGAGTTGTATGTCACCCGGCATCATTCTCTTTGTTGGGAACAGTTTCTCGAGATCTGGTTTTTGTGGATCACTGCAGTTGTTGCAAAATATAACGCAATGGTTAGAGACGTTGACGTGTTCTTCTAATTGGAATGTGACCGAAGTGAGCGGTGGCAGCGCTGCTTCGAAGATGAGGTCGAAGTTAATGTCGCTGATGTATCGTCGTCCGTTCTCTCGCACTTCTATATTAGGCGTTATTTGATATGGTACGTGTTTCTTTATGCGGGTATCATATACTCTCACATTAGTCGCATTGGTCCTTAGGGTTACGACCTCGGTACGACTTTCAGCCAAGGGGTTGAAAAGAATCACTTTTTTTTTATCTACGTAAGAGACTTGCAGTTTTTTCGGTGGTTTACCGTAAGTGTCCCAAACGACTTCGCTCTGTAATACATTTTGTAAATGTACTCTTTCATCTGGTATCATGATTGCAGTGAGCGCGGCCTCCTGTAATCTGATGCAATGGTATATATTGTTGAACAGTTTCAACCCATAGTCGTACATTACGTTCGATCTTGACGTGCCGGTTATAGCGTCATGGTGTTGGAACAGACCGAGATTCCTCCTCGCATTGATCAACTGTTCGTAGGACCTCTCTACCATCTTTTCTGATCCTTCCAACCTGGGATTGGCCAATTGTTTCAAGTAATTCCAAATAAGTGTAAATTGTATTTCAGCGGTTCTAAGTTGATGTTCCAATTGTCGAGCGAGCAGCTTCAGGTAAGGTCTCGTGGTATAGTAACCTGACCAATATGCAGGTTTACCTTCAGTGAATATATCAGAGTATACGAAGAAATCACCTTTCAAAGTTGGAATATTCTTGTGTCGTTCCTTCATCGCGTTGAAATAGTCCAAGGGTGTACCGAAGACGACATCCGCTTTGAACAGTTCCTTGTGTCCGTTTATATAGTTGAACATCTTCATATAATTGATGTATTGACTGTCGAATTCTGAGCCGTAATCGTAACGGAAGTCATCACCGAGAGGTACTAGTACCACGTTGTGAGGAGTCAGCGAACCTATTCTATCATATTCCTCTACCAATATCTTTGACTTCTTTTCCAAGTTGAAATCAGTGATTTCTTCGAATTTATCTGTATACTCAGTGTATTCACCGGGTACTTTTCTGAAATCAAATCCAAGACAGACGGATGGGTGAGGGCCGCATGAACTCTTGATCGAGTATATATCGAATGGTTGGTTGTGTACCACTAGAGATGGTTTATCACTTCTCCAACCAGGTATCCATATGAACTCTTCGATCTGTTGTTGTGCCAGGTATTGTTTCCAAGCGTAATGTATCCTCTGTATGACGGTACCTTGTAGACCACTCTTGTCCAGTAGGTATGGTACCGTTGGACCGTGACCGAACGGATCTATCGACCAACCTGTTTTCACGCTAACACCGAGATTTCTTTTCACCCAATTATGCCCTGGAATATAAACACAAAACATATTACCACTGTACTTACATAGTGACTGAGAATATTAATTATTATATTAATTTTTAAGACATAATGATATAATTAAGTTAGCACTATGTAGGTACCTACACGGCAGGCGCTTTTAACTGCAATAGGCCCACAACGAGGCATACAAAAATGGAACCTAATGATGAGCTTCAAAGGAAGATGAATATGATAAGTGACGTGATGCCATGTATAATACATGTCCCTACAAGGGAAGACTGGACACAGCAACTGCGCTCACCAGACGCAGACTGCCTCATTTGGTACACAGACGGTTCGAAAACTGAGTCTGGTACAGAATCTTCACAACTATGGAGTAGTTTGGGTCAATACACTACGGTCTTCCAGGCAGAGATGTATGCAATCATAGCATGCGCAGAGGAGAATCTGAAAAGGAGTGTAGAGAACAAGACCATCTACATTATTAGCGACAGTCAAGCGTCACTAAAGGCCTTAAATTCCTGCAAGGTCAACTCAAAATTGGTCCTAAATGCGGTGAAAACCCTAAACAAGTTGGGCCGCAGGAACAAACTACGACTACTATGGGTCCTAGACCATGTAGAAATAACGGGAAATGAGAAAGCTGATGAGCTAGCAAGGACAGGATCGGCAAGTGCTATGCTTGAACCTGAACCATGTACGGGCCTGCCAGCATGTACAATCATAGAGGCCGTAAAGGATTACGCTGATAAGACACACACAAGAGTGGGAAATCAGTCAAGGTTTACTACATTCGAAGAAATTCATAGGTAGCAGCACCAGAGGGGCTTCTAAATTTATATTGAACAACGGTAGAAGCAAAGCACGAGCTGTGGTTGGTGCCTTGACAGGACATTACGGAACCAATGACATGCTTATAAAAATGAAGATAACTTCAAATAATACTGCAGAGCCTGAGGTGATGTCAGAGAAACTATGGAGCACATACTGTGTGAATGCGACGTCTTAGCAGCGAAGCGTATAAACCGGAGGAATATAGGTTTCTTCCTCTCAGTGGGATCACCGCGTTAATCGACCACTTCTTCAGAGAGTAAGAAACATTAAGGTAAACACAAAAGATCCCATTGGATCAAAGTGTTGCTGGCTATTTGTCAGCCTCCAATATATAAGATAAGATGTAAGTATGTACGTACTAATATATTGCGTTCATTGTTAGATAAGTAAGTGAGTACGTATAAAAGCAAGACAAACCTTCAATGAATTGATCGACTAGTGAATATATATGCGTACAAGCCTCGTCTGGCATCACCCATCCACCGGTTGTTATCTCGAGCCGGCCCTCTTTGATCAACTTCTTCAGTGCCTACGGACAACGATATCATCTTACATTATATAAATAGGTACAATATATTATATACCTACATACTTACGTCATGTATACAATAACAATATTATTACATAGGGATATTAAGTTGAACTAAGCGTAGCTCTGTTACGGTGCTTTCATTCAAATACCTACCGCTCAAATACTGCTTTGAATACATAATGGTAAGTTATTTTAATATCTTTATTTATAGGCTATGGGCCTCAATCGTAAAATAAGTAATAGCTTACCTTAGTTTAAAGGTGATGTCGTGTGATGGATGACGCACTTATAGGCGGCGACATACGTACCTTCTGTTTGACGGGATGCGACCGTTCCCACCAGGAGTTGAGGAAGGATATCTCAGTCCATATAAAGGTCATGTTTGGATACTGAGTCAACTTCTGTACAATGTTGTTGATTATCTTCTTTGAACGCCATTCGAAGTACTGCTCGAAGGTCTTCAACCAACCGGGATCGTTGTGGGAGTGCGGTACCACTATCACCTACAACATATTATATTGTATCACATTATTTACTGTTGACTTTATACATTATACTCGTATGTATGTATGCACGTAGGTAGGTAGGTAGGTAGGTACTAGGGAATGCAAAACCGGTCGAAATTGAAAACCGGTTTTTTTTCGGTTTTCGGTAAAACCGGTTTTTAAAATGAAATTTTCTCGACCTTTGTTTAATTTTTTTTTAAATTGCATGTGAAAGGTAGCCTACGTCTTGCATTTTACGATTCTAAAATTTAAACCTATCTCTCAAAAATAACTATCTACAACTACAAAAACTCAATGAAAATGCTAAAATTTGTAAGAAAAGGCGGAATTACTTGAATTTTCCGTCGGCGCGCGCTGCACCGTAAATCTGATTTAACGGTTTTTTCTTCATGGTTCTGATAGACGCACCTTTCCAAACATCTTTTTTTTTATGGTCATTGGTCAGACCACGACATCTGTCAAATTACTTTAAATACGTAGAAGTCGAAAATGGTTCCAATAGGATTTTTAACTGGCTTTATAATTACTAAAATCGGTAGGTCGGTTTTAATATACATATTATATTTTTATATTTATATTTTACATGTTTTTTTAATATGGAATGATTTGTATATTTAATAACCTTAATGTTCTATCTAATTCTTACCATTTCAAATTTCGAATTCTACGTCCCTATGAGGCCGTGTCCTAAAAGTGCATGACCTCTCTAAAGCTTAGAAACTTTTAAATACGGTACTAATACGGTACGGTGACTTTCGAGACATTCTAATTTTGAAAAGTATTTGCATTGCACCAAGTTTTCTTGTAAGTTCAACGTTTTTTTGAAAGAAATCGAGTGTTTTGCTTCGTCATTCCATATTCGTACTGCAAGGGAATGGATTCGGTTGCCTGCGTCTGTCTTTCCTGACGTGTACAATTTGGGGGTCAGGTATGTGTGATAGTGGTTAAACGCTCAATTATACATTTTAAGATTTTATTAAAAAGGGGGGAAAAAATTAATATACAAGACGGCTATGAGCTACGTCTCTGATGTATAGATCTGAATGTTGGGCTGTTAAAAAAGTACACGAACAGAAACTTCACGTCAACGAGATGAAGATGCTGAGATGGGCTGGCGGCGTCATTCGCATGGATAAAGTGCGGAATGAGTATGTAAGAGGATCGTTTAAAGTTGCCCCGATCACTGCGCTGGTACGGTCACATATCTAGACGCGAAGTAGACCACGCCGTGAACAAGGCACTGAACATCCCAGTGAAACCTAGGGGTAGAGGAAGACCACCAGATACATGGTGAACAAGCATGGACAGGACAAGCTGATGAAGTCGCAAAACCTAAACCACTTGACAACCCAGGATTGTACGACCTGGCACAAAAATACGAGGAGGCCCAACCCTGGATGAGATGAGCTGGGAGCTGGGAAAGAAGAAGAAGAGAGACACCGGGGTTTATATATAAAATAACTAGCTGTCCCGGCAAACGTTGTTTTGCCATATAAAAAATGTGATAAATGAAGAACCGCTCGACCGATTTTGTGCAAACTTCACATAAACCATCTACTAAATAGTCCGAACAAAGCTTAAACATTTGGTTTGGATAGGTGAGCCCGTTCTTGAGTTATAAAATTACAACGAAAAGTGGCATTGATTTCTATATAATACAGCAAATCAAAAAAAAGGAAAAATAAAAACTTCGAAAAAGTAATAGAACAAATATATATATATATCTGTCTGTCTGTTTGTTTGTTTGTTACATAATCTACAATTAAAAACGCCTAAACCAAGTGAAATCTGAGGAAAGTCGTGGTATACTTTATCAAAATCCAATTAGTAGGTGCTGAGTAATCATCAAAAAAACTGCAGCCGCTCGAGAAAACCCCCCGGTCGAATGCCTTACAACAAAGACGAACGTCACAGAATACATAATAGTGTATATCCCGATATTCCCACGGGATCGGGACTTATGCGGGTTTGAATATCGAAAAAAAAAAGAATATTTCGTTTATTTTATTTCAACCGCGTAAGTCGCTCGTAAGATCTCGCTTGAATATCGAAAAAAAAAAAAAAAAAAAAAAAAGTAAGTATCCTATGTCCTTCTCGTTGTTCTAAGCTACCTCTTCATCAATTTTCAGCCAAATCGGTTCAGCCGTTCTCGAGTTATAAATAGTGTAACTAACACAACTTTCTTTTATATATATATAGATGAAAAAAAAATCACATATCAAATGTACCATTTTTCCGCGAGAATTTGACAATCAGATGTTTTATTTACGGATTGTAATTTAATGATGTGGTAAACAGTATCTTAGTCGATTAAAAATGAAACAATCATTCATACAATCAATATCGGTCGAGGAAAACAACAAAGAGTAAATCTGAAATAGAAAAATACAAACTGGCCTTTGAATTGGCCAGTAGAAACCAGTGGTAGTGGTTGGTCTGTAACCAATGGCCTCTCTGAATGCCATTTCGAACGGATAATATTGAAAAACCGAAAAAACCGATAAACCGGTTATCTGAATTTAAAAAACCGGGTTTTTTATTTATTCAAAGTTTCGGTGAAACCGGTTTGCATTCCCTAGTAGGTACATACCTTCAACCGAGGACGGGTTGTATCATTGCGAATTTTCTCGTAGCGATCTTCAAAAGACTTGTCCCAAAACTCCTTGTTACGCATCCAACTTGGCTGAAATTATATAATATAAATGGTTAATATAAGTATGTAGTTACCACAACTTGAAGTTATTGTAATACAAAGTGAAGAGTGTTCCGTCAGGTGGTGGCATGGTGGTGGCATGGTGGTGGCATGGTGATGGCATGGTGGTGGCGTGGTGGTGGCATGGTGGTGGTGATGACGTAATCCCAACTTGACGTATAATGTTGCCGGTTCTATTGTACTCGTGTTTAACTTATCTCTTACCTATCTTAGGTACCTACCTACCATACCTATCTACTTACTGATATTTGTATCTGGTACTTAGATAGATAGATACATTTCATCATTGTAAACACCATTTTTCAATTACATTTAACTTAAACAGACAAGACAGACGGACAAGAAAGTCATCTTATAAGGATTCATTTTTATACCTTTTGAGATACAGGATCCTCTAAAAACGATGTTTAAGTCGTATAGGTACTATAAGTGTTACCGTTTGTGTACCTACCTATAGCAGTAGGTAGGTAGGTAGATACAGCTGACAAGCGTGTGTTGTGTTGTGTCGAAGTGTTACCTTACCTGGAAGTCGAACGATGGATACACAGATACCGTGTCTATGTCAGCCGAGCTAGTCTCCACCACGGGACATTGTTCCGGTAAACGCTGGAAGTTTATATACAAACAAACATTCTATTAGGTACATTATATTATAACTACTTGGTATATCTATATATATATTATACATACTTAGTAGGTACAAACATACAAACAACAAAATGTGGAATACTTGATCAATTTCCTATTCACAAAACGCCTTACACTTGGATATAAATTTTTTTTAGAGAAGAACCAGGAGGCTTTAGAGTATTGAACAGCGTCGTCGCAACGCGCAACGCGCCAAGCCATTTATTTATTTATTTTACTTTAATTACTTATAACGGTTACAAACTAATTATACTATAACTGAAGACGACAAATCATACATATTACTTATATTCAATCCCTCGCAAAACCTCAAACATACTGACATTACATCTTTCCATTCGTCCGCAAACAAATCACATTCGGGATAGGCGACCAGAAGAGCGTTAAGGGAGTTGAGAGCACGAGATAAAGAGAACTGCCCTTGTGACACTGTTCTAGACGACGACGACGGCAACGAACGCTAGTAGTTTGTACTGTCAGCTCCTCATGTATAACTGTCAGGGACAAACAGTCTACATAGGACGTCATGCAAGTCCGACGAGTCGATAGTTCCTATCAGGACTTTCAGCGCTGTGCTGGTTTGGATAAGAGCCCGCCGGACTTCTAACAAATTATACCGTACTGTTGAGTACAAATAAGGGTAGTAAGTAACTGTATACTTAGCCTTTTGTACAAATTTCTTAGGAAAGGTTTTTCGCACCTTTTCAAGTAAGTATACCTACTTACTCATACTGCGCACTAAGGTCAGGTCGATCACGAGCACTCCTGATCACGAAACCTAGACGTCTAACTGACTCCTTCGCCAGAGCATTCATGTGAAGAATGAAAGTGAGCTGACTGTCGAACGCCACGCCCAGGTCCTTACCACTGGATTTCCTCGAAAGTATGCAATTATTTAGGCTATAGTCAAATACGATTGGACATTGTATACGCCCTAAGGTATTTGATTATACAGCATTTTGCAACGTTAAAATCCATTTTCATTACTCATACTCCGAAAGTAGGTCTAAATATGCCTGAAGAGCGTGTAGAAAATAAAATTTCCAGCCCTAGGGCTTTTCACTTTCACTGACAGCTGTCATGTCAAATTATGGCTTCGCACGACTTGTGCTATCTGCATGTAGCCAGTATTAGTATCATTACGCATTAGGAACTTCACTTTTTTTACACCAAAGAATAATAATTATGGCTTGACACGGCTCATGCATACTGCCAGAGTTTAGTACTTAGTAACTTTTTTCTCAGTAATCAAATTCAAGTAGGTATATTTAGTTCAAGATATCTTATTTAATAAAATAAATGTAAAGACGAAAATGGTCAAAAACGCCTGCGCCCTGTCGATGTTGCTGATGTGGATTTCTTTGGTAAGTACCTACCGCCGTATTTAAGTATTGAATACAAATAGCAGAAACCTAAAAAAACACTACATAATGTATAACCTCTTTGGTCCCAACCTTGTAAGAGGATCAGGTAGTATGGACACATGAGTACCTACTCATGTGGTATGGAATCTCATAGTCTCATTCACTCTCGTTGTTAGGAAGAATTTTATGTATTATTCGTAATGAAAAGCACAGTGTTTACCTCGGGTGAAAGACTCATTAAGTCCCTCGAACTATTAGCGCCCTCGCTACGCTCGGGCGCCAAACTCCGTCTCGGGACTTGTAATGAGTGACTTTCACACCTAGGATAACAATGTACTATTAAATTCTGCTGCGAGTTTAAGACTGAGCTTGTCGGTCTTTTATCGGATACATTTCGGGGAATGTGTGCAACAGAACTACAACACCTCATTTTGCCATCTCCATTATTTTGTCATACAATCAGCCAAACTGATAGGCGACAACGATTCATCAGTCATATGATCATTACAACTTTTGTTATTAAGCATGTTGTCGTGGTTAGACAACAAGTAGGCCTAGACTGGTGTTCTTAGTTCGATGTGGACTGTATATGTTCAATGAAAGATGCGCGTTCTTTTGTTCCTTGTTCTTTATTACTGTTCGTCGTTGTTCCTCGGGCCGCTGCTGCGTAATGCACACTGTTGCCCAAGCCGGCCCGAGTTTTATAGGCGGCAGGATAACGGTGATCCTGCCGGCCGCATCGTGAGATGCCAGATGTTTTGTCTTGCTCGCACTCGTTCAGTCGCTGGGGGCTAGCAATAAAACATCTGGCACCTCGTTCACAAATCCCTCGTGGTATTTTCTAACATACCAAACTTTCACAAACATTATCTATACTATTTATCCTACAGTTTTATCTTACAATTCATCTTATAATATAGCTTAATTAACAAAGTTCATTACAAAAACACATTCTATTAACTAAACTTATATCTAAGATCGCTGTCCTCAACATCCTCCCCCCGGCGCAGCTCGCGTAGCCTCTTCCTTTTCCCTCAGTAGGACTGCGAGCTTTCTGGTCGGCCTCCGGAATAGCCCCGATTTCGTCCGGACGTCAGCCACCCGCACTCCGCCGTCTGGTCCGGGGTAGGTCTTCTCCACTTGTCCGATGGGCCATACGTTGCGAGGCATGGTGGGATCGACCACCACGACGATGTCGCCGACTTCGAGCCCGGTCTTCAGATCGGTGGGCTCCCCCCGTGGCACGAGTGTAGGCAGGTACTCGCGCACCCATCGCCGCCAGAAGGAGTCGGCGAGCGCTTGGCTAGCCCGCCAAGCTCTCCGGTCCGCTTCGTTGCATGGGCCTGTCGTTGGTAGGCCCGTCGATGTTCCCAGGAGGAAGTGGTTAGGTGTGAGCGCCTCGGGGTCCCGAGCGCTCACACTCACGTGGGTCAGGGGCCGCGCGTTGATGGAGTATTCGGCCTCGGTGAGTAGAGTCTGCAGCACCTCCGCCGTCGGCACCTTCTCGCGCAGTGTCACGGCGAGCGCAGACTTCACGGAGCGTACGAGCCGCTCCCACGCTCCTCCTTGGTTCGGCGCGCCCGGTGGGATGTAGGTCCACTTCATTCTGTGCAGGAGGCCCTCCTCCCGCAGTGCCGGTGTCCACTCGGCGTAGGCGCGCCGCAGCTCCTGATCGGCACCTCGGAAGTTCGTTGCGTTGTCCGAGTGCATCAGGCGCGGCCACCCGCGCCTCGCCGCCATCCGCCGCAGCGCCATGATCGCGGAGTCGGTCGAGAGAGATTCGACCAACTCTAAGTGGACTGCCCGCGTGGTGAGACAGGTGAACAGCGCTCCCCAGCGCTTCTCCCGGCGCCGTCCGATCTTGATCGTCATAGGCCCGAAATAATCGAGCCCGCAGTTGGTGAAGGGGCGGTGGAATGGGTCCACTCGCGCCTTCGGTAGATCCCCCGTTGTTGGCACGCGAGGGCGCGCCTTGCGCACTCGGCAGAGCGCACAGTTGCTCTCTACGGCGCGCACCGTGGGTCGTAGGTGTACGACCCAATAGCGCTGCCGCAGATCGTTCGTCACGCGCTCCCTGTTGGCGTGACCGGCGCGACAATGCTCCCGCAGCACCAGTAGCCTCGTGACGGCGTGGCGGCCGTCTAGGATGATCGGCCGCTTCGCGTCGACCGGCGCGCTCGATGCGCCGATTCTTCCCCTGACACGAAGCAGCCCGTCTTCTAGCACTGGGTCCAATCGGTAGAGGCGGCTCGTCCTTGTGATGGGACGGCACGCCTCCAGCCGCTGTAGGTCGTCCGCGAAGCTCTCCTCCTGCGATCGCCGTATGAGCGCGCGTTCGGCGCACTCGATATGCTCCAACTCCAGGCGCGTCGCTCGGCGTCGGCATAGATCGACGAATGCCAACACCCGCGCGGTGGCTCGTACCAATCGCTCGTACGAAGAGAACCGAGCCGGTTCAGGTGTCCACTGGCTCGATGACTCGTCCCGCTCAGTGATGTGCAGGACCTCCGCCACGTCGTCGTCCTCCCGCGGTAGCCCCTGTGAGGGCCACTCGGCTTCCTGGCTCAGTAGAAAGCTAGGCCCCCTGAACCACCTGTCGTTCGCGTCGATTGGCGTCTCCCTCAGTCTGGTGGCGTCGTCGGCTACGTTCGACTCGGTCGGCAGCCACCGCCACTCGTCCCTGTGTGAGAGCTCGGCGATTTCCCCGAGTCGGTGCGCCACGAACGGAGTGTACCGCCGCGCGTCGTTCTTCACCCAGTGAACGACCGTCGCGGAGTCTGTCCAATACACCGTCCGTGAAGGCTCCACCCGGTGCTCCCGCTTGATTGTATCGGCCAGCCTTGCGCCGATTACCGCCGCCTGTAGCTCGAGCCGTGGAATGCTCAGCGTCTTCTTCGGCGCCACCTTAGCCTTCGCCGCGACCAGCGCTAGCGATACGCCTCCGTCGTGGCGCGTCGCTCTCCAGTACGCCACCGTGGCGTAGGCCTGCTCGCTGGCGTCGCACATAACGTGTAGTTCGAGGTCCCGCGCGCCCTCAAGGTTGTAACACCGAGGTATTCGCAGCTTCGTTATCTCACTTAATTGTCTTAACCACGCATCGAAACGCTCGGCCTCCTCCGCGGGGAGGGGTTCGTCCCACGGCACTTGCAAACGCCACAAACACTGTAACACTATTTTCGCGCGCACTGTGTACTGGCTCAGTAGCCCTAGAGGGTCATAAATAGACATCACTACACTAAGCGCCTCGCGTTTCGTCGGCGCACGTTTCAGTTCACGCACTTCGATCGGGACTCTATGCATCGCCGTATTAAATGCGAGTTCGTCCGTAGCGGCGTGCCAATAGAGCCACAAGATCTTATGGTCCGCACTAGCTCCCCCCAGTTGGGAGAGTCCCTTCGCGCACAATTCACTCGGTACATCACTTAAAACACTTTCACTGTTCGCACACCACCCGCGTAGCGTGAAGCCGGCGACGGCGCGCGCTACGCGTACCTCGGTGTCCACCTGCCTCTCGATGCCGCGGAGCCGGTTCGCGGCCGCCGCGTAGCTCGGTGGCATGGTGAACGCGTCCTTTCGCCACGGCAGCCCGACCTCGTAGCCTCCGTCGATCTTACTCACCGTCCGCGCGAATGTCTCAACGGCCCGTTGGTCGGCGTCGCTCACCCTTGGCCTCGGCGCGACACCTAGCGAGTCGATGGCGAAATGCCGCTCAACTTGTTCGCTGAGTCGCCGATCGTGTTCCTCACGCTCGCGTACGCGTCGATCGGGCGCGTACACGTGAAGAACACTTTCCTCACCTGCGTAGATGGCGCTGCGTGGCGCCGTCCCGTGCACTACCCATCCCAGCTGCGTCCTTGACGCGTACGGTTGCTCGGGGCCGCCGATGCGCAGTTCTCTTGACACGATGAGCTGCAAGTGATCCGAGCCAACCAGGATACGCGGGCGTGCCGGATCGTAGCACACCTCCTCCTCGCGTAGGCCCCTCAGGTGCGCGTATCGCAGCAGGTCTCTAGGCACCGTTTGTTTTCGTATAGAGAGGTGGCGGGTCGTACGACCTCTCAATTTGAAGAGCGCGTTCTCGCCCTTCCCCCTCACGAAGACTTCCACTTCCCGGCTGTCATCTTCCTGTTGAGACATGCTCGCACCAACACCACTTATGTTCAGTGGTCGCGTCGGCCCGCTCGCTCCGACGCGACCGGCAAGTTCATTGTCAATGAGACTTATTGTTGCGCCCTCGTCGAGCAACGCGTAAGTCTCGATCTCTCCACTGGGTCCCGACACTATCACTGGACACACTTTTAACAACACTTCACTATGGTCGGTCGCATTGTTCGGGGCGACCGACAACACTACCGCGTCATTGTCTCTTTCTCGGTTCGTACCCGGCGCGGTCGATCGCGACACAGGCGCGGCCGCGCTGGCGGCCGCGTTCCCTTCCTGCTCGTGCAGCGACGCGTGATGCGACATGCGACACCGTTTCACCCCACACAGTTTCGCCTTGCATTGGTAGCGACGGTGCGTGCTGTCGATGCATCTGAAACAGAGACCTTTCTCACGCACCATATCCCACCTCTGGCTCACTGGTAGGGCGAGGTAGCGTCGGCACTTCGCAAGCGCGTGCGCGCCGCCGCAATCCGGGCATCGCGACGCGGGCGCTTCCGTCGGGTGGCGCGGCGTGGGTGTTTCGTCCGCGGGGCGCGGTGCCGATGCTTCGTTCCGATGAAGCGGTGGGGGCGCACACTGGTCCGAATTCCGAAAATCAGGGACTTAGGGGTTGAAGCCAGAATTAGGGTCTCATTTCAAGGTCTTTAGATGATTCTAAACCACTTTTATAGAATAGCTTTTTCTTATAGCGGGGCCCGTTTCCAAGAAAAATAATGTTGTTAATTTTTTTGTATGGAAAAATTTAGTTTTTAGTACTTATTTTGTAAGCGGGCGGAGATGTTAAAACCAAACTTACAAGGGATTATAGAGGGTATATTACTGCACATTATTGTCTGAGACACTTGCTTCATATCTCTGCCCGTTCATAAACGGCAGGCGTTCGAAACAAATTTTTTTATTTTGGGATTTATAGGGTACCATATGTCTTTTTTGACAATACAATTATAATATTTCAATGGAATTACCTAATTCTATTTAAAAACATGGAAAAAAGTCGCACATTAGGTGTTATATTACCTGAGTACCTGATGCATACATATTGATTATTTTACCATAGACCTGCTATTGTTCTTAGACAATGGCACTCATTACATACCTTGGCGGGTAGTAAGCGTTTGACACCTGTTTTTAACCCTTATCTGTAATATCCCTTCCTTCCATACCAATATACCAAGTCACTGTTTAAGCAGCATTCGTTAAAATCATCATTCGATTGTTACGTTTTGTGCTTTCAATACGTCTTATCTTAATTCATTACAAAGGATACTTATATCGGGGTCGGTTTCCAAGAAAATAATGTTATTAAATTTTTTTGTATGGAAAATTTAGTTTTTTTACTAATTATTTTGTAAGCGGGCAGAGATATTAAAACCAAACTTACTAGGGATTATAGAAGGTATAATGCTGCACATTATTTTCTAAGACACTTGCTTCATATCTTTGCCCGTTCAAAAACGGCAAGCGTTCGAAACAAATTTTTTTATTTCGCGATTTATAGGGTACCTTATGTCTTTTTTGACAATACAATTATAATATTTCAATGGAATTACCTAATTCTATTTAAAAAAAATGGAAAAAAGTCGCACATTAGGTGTCATACTACCTAAGTACGTGATGCATACATATTGATCATTTCACCTTATACCTGCTATTGTTCTTAGACAATGGCACTCATTACATACCTTGGCGGGTAGTAAGCGTTTGACACTTGTTTTTAACTCTTATCTGTAATATCCCTTCCTTCCATACCAATATACCAAGTCACTGTTTAAGCATCATTCGTTAAAATCATCATTCGATTGTTACGTTTTGTGCTTTCAATACGTCTTATCTTAATTAACTACAAAAGATACTTATATCGGGGTCCGTCTCCAAGAAAATCATGTTATAAAAATTTTTTGTATGGAAAAATTTAGTTTTTCCTAATTATTTTGTAAGCGGGCAGAGATGTTAAAACCAAACTTACTAGGGATTATAGAGGGTATATTACTGCACATTATTGTCTAAAACACTTGCTTCATATCTCTGCCCGTTCAAAAACGGCAGGCGTTCTAAACTCATTTTTTTACTTCGCTATTTATAAGGTACATTTAAATGGAATTAAATCGTATTTTACCATTTTTTTAATACAATTAAGTAATTTCATTTAAATATTATAATTGCAGGGTCAAAAATTACATTAGGTACCTTATAAATCGCGAAATAAAAATATGAGTTTCGAACGCCTGCCGTTTTTGAACGGGCAGAGATATGAAGCAAGTGTCTCAGGCAATAATATGCAGTAATATACCCTCTATGATCCCTAGTAAGTTTTGTTTTAACATCTCCGCCCGCTTACAAAATAAGTACTAAAAACTAAATTTTTCCATACAAAAATTTTAACAACATTATTTTTCTTGGAAACGGGCCCCGATATAAGAAAAAGCTATTCTATAAAAGTGGTTTAGAATCATTTAGAGACCTTGATTTTAAAATTTGAGACCCTAATTCGGACTTCGACCCCTAAGTCCCTGATTTTCGGAATCCGGACCAGTGTGGGGCGCCTCGATCGCGTAGCACGGTGTCGACCCTTCGCCCTCCTCTATCGTGTATACCGCCGGTTTCTTCCTTCCCGTGTTCGCCGTTAACCGTGAAGTGCTCGTAGCCAGCGAGAAGTTGTATCGTAGTGCCATGTCCGCCTCATCTAAGAGGAAGTGAGACAGCAACACTATTGTTGGCTCGGTCGTCGCGCAGTTCGCCTTAGCGTAGTCCATCCATCGCGCCCTCACAATCGGATCCAACTTCTCGAGCACTTCCCCGATCAATAACGGGTTCTCGAGGTACTTACTGCCCCCGATTTCCTGTACCGCACACACGGCGTTCTGCATCCTCACTGCAAACTTATTTATTTCCGCCGCCCCCGTTCCTACTCTCGGCAACTTCCGTAGGTCCGCCATCACGCGATCGATTATAGCGTCCGGGCGACCGAAGCTTAGTGCTAGCGCTCGCATGATGACGTTCGGATCTTTTGTCGAGTATAGGAGCGTGCCCACGGACTCGCGTGCCTCACCTTTCAGGCACGAACGGAGCCGAAGTACGTTCTCTATCGGCCGGAGGTTATACAGCTCCGTCGAGTCCTCCATCGCCGCCTTGAAAGTCAACCAATCGCCCAGCGCCCCGTCGAACGTTGGTAACTCGATGCTGCCTCGATATCGTGGGGTTGACATTTGCTGCATTGACTCGACGGGCTGTTCGAACTTGTCCCGGCCCGGCGTTCGCGAACGCTCTCTCCGTCTCCATTCGCCGTCCTTTTCTAGCGGACGGGTTGCATTGCGCCGCGCCCCCCGCTCCCCCCGTTGTAGCGGGGTATTGTTTAACCATTCACCCACCTTATTGTGTACGGTACCTGCGTCATCGATTACGCCGCGTACGCTGCCTTCCTCGTCCTCGATCGTGGCCTTTTCTACGGCCGCCTTCTTCCTTATGAGGTCCGCTTCCAAAGCCAGTTTTTGTTTTTCTATTTCCATCTGCTTTCGCGTAATTTCAGCAAGCTTTTCAGCTTCCTGAAACTCCGCTAAGCGAAGACGCAGGGTAGAGCTAGCGGTTCGCTGGCTTCGTACTGACCTTGCCGGTGATCTTGTGCTAGGCTCGACGTAGCGACTGGTAGAAGGGCGTGGCTGTTGCTGCGTCGACGGTGACGCCAGCGGTTCGAGGGACAGCCGACGCTCGCGCTCCTCTGCGATGCGTCGTTCCTCCTCGCGACGTAATCTTCGTTGTTCACGGCGCCGTTCTTCGTCGCGGCGTCGTACCTCCATCTCCACGCGGTCGCCTTCACTCCTGGCGAGACCCATCTCTTCTGGTGATGAGTGTTCGGTGGTTACAGAGTAAACGAAGTACACTTATCGATGATCCGGCTCGTTTAGGACCAAAATTGTCGTGGTTAGACAACAAGTAGGCCTAGACTGGTGTTCTTAGTTCGATGTGGACTGTATATGTTCAATGAAAGATGCGCGTTCTTTTGTTCCTTGTTCTTTATTACTGTTCGTCGTTGTTCCTCGGGCCGCTGCTGCGTAATGCACACTGTTGCCCAAGCCGGCCCGAGTTTTATAGGCGGCAGGATAACGGTGATCCTGCCGGCCGCATCGTGAGATGCCAGATGTTTTGTCTTGCTCGCACTCGTTCAGTCGCTGGGGGCTAGCAATAAAACATCTGGCACCTCGTTCACAAATCCCTCGTGGTATTTTCTAACATACCAAACTTTCACAAACATTATCTATACTATTTATCCTACAGTTTTATCTTACAATTCATCTTATAATATAGCTTAATTAACAAAGTTCATTACAAAAACACAATCTATTAACTAAACTTATATATAAGATCGCTGTCCTCAACACATGTCATTATGGGATCTTGGCATACCGTACCGTATCGATCGATAGAGGACATTACCAAGACCAAGACACCAAGAGATCACTGGACGCCCTGCGCGTCCTCTACAATAATATCTTTAGGAGGCTGTTGGGTCTTCCCCGCTTCTGTAGCGCCTCTGAAATGTTTGCGCGGACACATACTGATGGCTTCCATACCATTATGCGTAAAAAACTCATTTCATTGGTGGGCAGGGTGCGGGGGAGTCACAGCAGTGTCCTGAAGACGGTTGCGGAGAGGGTCAACTCCCCATGTATGGTGCATTTCAGGGGAGTGGCATCAACCAGGGAACTTTCCCTATAAATTGACCGTTGCTCCAATGACTTGCACCATCCGTCGTTTGTAAGCCCGTCCCTAATGATTTTTATTACCCTTATTTTATTTTTATTTATTTTATACTTATCATTTTATTTTATGTATGAGTTGTTTAGATTTTAATTTTAATTCACATTATGGATCTGTAGGTCAACCGCGATTCATGCGTCGGCATCGGCATCGTTTTCATTTTGACAGCCAACGGCGAACAGCTGATCATTTCGTACCGCGCTAATGCCATACCGACGCATCGATTACGACGGACGATAACGATGCCTACGGAACGAATGATACGAGATTTTTGACAGTAAAAGCCATGTAAAAGCTACCGCAGTCGTGTTTTAAGCCGACGGCGTTGCCATCGTTTTGTTGAATAACTGTCAAATGAAAACGACGGTGATTGAGGCGTCGCTTTCATGCGTCGACTTCGTTTTATTTTCCCTAAATATAATAAAATAGTGAATATCGAACGCCGGGGGATTGTGCGATCGTTAGCTTAAGGTTCTTGCTACCACACACAAAAATTTGTGCATCATTTTCGACTCACAAGGGCGAATTTTGTTAGTTTGTGTGCGGATATACTTAATTCCGCTTTTGCCCGATAATGAGAGAAGCAATGGGATTAAACCCGAAATCAAGGTACGTGTATAACACGAATGATGAATTTAATTAGCGAATCAGCTGCGTTTTTCATAGTGGGATATTTTTTTAACCTCGCACTCTTTATTTACAGATACCTACCTACCTACCTACTGCATTAAACTTTTACGCACTGGTAGCTACAGAGAGGTCTAGGAGCTAATGATGTGATTCACCTCAGCCAGCAGGCAACCTTCGAATGCTTGCAGGATGTGACGGAGGCACTGAACAATCCTGCAATTTTGAGGAAACAAGTTTCCACATTCCCAAAGCCAACAAGTTTCTGTAGCAAGAAGGTAATTTGATTCTTAGTTTTGTTGGGTGATTACTAAAACACTAGGTAGGTATAGTTACTATTCTAATACTAAATTACTTTTACTTAGATCCAATGACAAATTTGTATTTCCCAGTGTGCTTGGTTGCATTGACGGGACACATGTGGTTACCTATTGTAAAGCCAAGACATGATGAGGAGGCCTTCTACAACAGAAAAGGATATCATTCCCTTAATGTAGGTACCTGTGGTAAGATATTACATTATTTATTAAAATTAATATTAGCATCCTCAACATTTGTTTGTCCCGGGAAAACTAATATTCAAGGTAAACCACTGTATCTAAAAATTTGTTGAAGAAGATGGGTAACAAAAGGGATTTCAAAAGATTCTCTTGGGAATGGGAAATAGAAAACTTATATAAGAGGAGGCGAGACTGAAAATCAAAAACTAGTTTTTTATTTTAAGTATGTTAGTCTTTTATGATAGGTAGGTATTTGTTTTAGGTAGCATACAGTGATAATTATAACTATTCTATAGCTATGTTTGTTATGTGTAAAAAGATGTGTAAGTAATTACAACAATTAAATTACAGGTGACTCGGGCTGTGCTCAGTGTCCATGGATTGATGATTTCCATTCTCCATTGTGAGCCAAATTCACCAGAGGGACATAGTAGAGAGTCCATGTGCGCACTACACGATTATTCTACACCAATTTTTTTAAATTTTAATTTTATTAAGTATCAAGAGTAAAGATTTTTTTGTTTGAGTTATAAATAAGCAAATATGTAATCTAAAATAATAAATACCATGCATAGAAGATATATTTGTTAAATAAATTAAAATTAAATATCACAATGTTTTTCCTTATTTGACTATGTTCAATTTGTAAAATCTTTTATCAGAGTAACATGTTTGGCCAACTCTCTACTCTTTGGCGAAAGGCAGCTGTATCCGCCTTGATGCCCGCCAGTTCGAAGGCGACAGTTTCGAGCGCTGCCGCTATATGCGCTATTGCACGCCCATCGCTTCCATCGCCGCTCGTCGAAGGCGAGGCGATGCTGCTTCGCTGCCTACGCCCATCGCGGCTGCGATATTTCTACTGGGGCTAGAACAAAATATACGTAGTGTAAACAATAAATAGCGTCCCGTTTTTACCCTTTGGGTACGGAACCCTAAAAAAGCAATCATTGCACAAAAGTCTGTCTACATGCATTACTGTGCAAAGGGTTTGGATGAAGTTGTTCACAGCAATTATTATTGTCTACACTTCTTGATGAATGTTGCCCTGTCACATAAAGATCATCTAATGTATACTATGTACAGTATGGGTCATAAGTAAATGATCAGTTTGCTACAATAATACTATCAACAAGTATTGGAGTTACGACCTTCTATTAATAGACGTTACATACAAACTTAAATACTTGAATTAAAAGTACTGAATGTGATTATTATTTTCAACATGTTAGCTATGTCTTTAGTTAGCCGAGAGGTATAAGCCGGCACCCGCTACACCAACCGACGTGGGTTCGATCCACAGATTACGTTGTTATAATATTCAAATAGTGCTGCTTGTAAACGTTACGGTGGGCAAAGACTTTTGACCGTGGATTGTACATAGTTGGTTATGCAATGATGAATTTATGAAATGCAATAACTGCCTTATACTATAGTATAGTACCTAGAGTATCTACCCACATATTTATAAATTATTTGTCCACTTTGTTTATTTGGCAAAAAGAAGAGTGAAAATATATACATTCCCACTGCAGGGACAATGGCCTCCTCTCTGAGAGAGGCATATATTATGTAATTAAATTATTAATACATGTAGGTAATTAAAATAAGCCTCACTTGATTTTCAACTGGCCTTTCGCCTCTTCATCGCCGGCGCCGGCGCAGGTAAGGCCGCAGTTGGAGATTCTAAAAACATACAATTTTTTTATATTAAATTTTAAATTAACATGCGCCTCTAATTGTCCTACCAAGAAAAGAGGATGGCTTTTCGTTACTTCATATCATTGTGTATTTTTACTAGCTGTTGTCCGCGACTTCGTCTGCGTAGGGTTTGAATTTTCCAAAATCCTTACTTATCGGATGCCATAAATGAAAAGTTTATAATAATAATAAATGTTTACTTTGGAAACCTTAGTTACTTACAGTCTTTACTTACTTTTAACCCAGCAATAATAAAAATATCAGATTTAAACATACCTTGGACTGGACCTCTGCTCGTAGATGGCTGGGGTCGGAGGGGAAAGTGTGGAGTTCCACCTCAGTCGGACTATCCACATTGGCCAGGGTAGGTTGTGGGACTTCGTCAAGCTATAAATAGATGGGAAATATACATTTCATATTTTTTCATAAATAAATCTCATGATAGACAATACTAGTAAATATATGAGTGCAGTGAAGGCGGGCACATCCTGTCTTTCTTTTCCAAAATCCATAATCAATCAGTGAGCGAGCACCTATAGCTCAACACCTACTAACAAACAGCAAATGCTGATCACAATGGTACCTACTCTATGTTGGAAACAACTTGATATTTAAACTCTTAAGTTAGTTGTATGTTTTTTACTCTGTTGATAGATTAGTTAAGTTAGTGCTTAGTTACTTATCACTTGAGCTCAGTGGCATGCATTAAGAATGGCCAGCAGTGGACGTTGAAAGGCTGATATTGATGGTTAAATGACATGTTATTAAAGTTAATAATGTTTTAAAAAAATACAACAGAGATACATCTAATACATAGTTAATTTGGATAGACTTACCTCGCGACACTGAGCGCCCGTGTTAGACGTTCCCGTTCCTTCGCCATTGAGTAAGACTGCCAGCTACTCTCACAGCGGCTCTAGCTTGAGGCGTATCGATGGCTTGGCTTCCATAAATCCGACCTTAATCGTCATTTGCTGACAATAATAGGTAATAATGTAACTAGCTAGCGTAGGTACTTTGCTGGTCGCTTATTTTTCTAGCTACTGGGAATGCAGTCACTACAAAGTATTGTAAAGTATATCTACGCGACACACTCACTTACTGTGTTTAATATTATCTTTTCGAAAAGAAAGTAAAAATAATTTATTTTCTTTCAACAACGAAACTTAAATGTCAACATACAATTTTACGTTCCGTTACAGACACACGCATATTTAATCAATCTAATGAAATATATTCTAAAATGATTCTAAACATGTCAAGTTGTAAGTAATTTACATTTCATAACAAACAATATAAAAATTATCTTATTTAAACCTTTTAATTTTAATAAAAAAAAACAATTTGTTTTTGTCGAAATGTTTTATTTTGTAAGGTTTGTTGCGTAAATCGAACCGGAAAACGACGCCAATATTTCATTCACTCAGTATTACGACGGGTTCAATTACGACGTTCTTTTAACAGCGCGGTACCAAATTTAAACACGATGGCAACGGCCGTTGTCTTCCGAAACCAACGTGGGTTTGAAACCTACGCATAGATGGCGGTTGCCCTACTGGAGCCCAACCGCCATCTAAGCATAGGTTTCAAACCCACGTTGGTTTCGGAAGACAATGCCCGTTGCCATCGTGTTTAAATTTGGTACCGCGCTGTTAAAAGAACGTCGTAATTGAACCCGTCGTAATCAGAGTGAATGAAATATTGCCGTCGTTTTCCGGTTCGATTTACGCAACAAACCTTACAAAATAAAACATTTCGACAAACACAAATTGTTTTTTTTTTATTAAAATTAAAAGGTTTAAAAAAGATAATTGTTAGTATTGTTTGATAAGAAATGTAAATTACTTGCAACTTGACGTGTTTAGAATCATTTTAGAATATATTTCATTAGATTGATGAAATATGCGTGTCTGTAACGGAACGTAAAATTATATGTTGACATTTCAAGTTTCGTTGTTGAAAGAAAATAAATTCTTTTTACTTTCTTTTCGAAAAGTTATTATTAGTAAACACAGTAAGTGAGTGTGTCGCGAAGGTATACTTTACAATACATTGTATTGACTTCATTCCTATGTTTTATGTTGATGCCAGTAGCTAGAAAAATAAGCGACCAGCAAAGTACGCTAGCTACTTACATTATTACCTATTATTGTCAGCAAATGACGATTAAGGTCGGATTTATGGAAGCCAAGCCATCGCTACGTCCAAGCTAGAGCCGCTGTGAGAGTAGCTGGCAGTCTTACTCAATGGCGAAGGAACGGGAACGTCTAACACGGGCGCTCAGTGGCGCGAGGTAAGTTTATCCAAATTAACTATGTATTAGATGTATCCCAGTTGTATTTTTTTAAAACATTATTAACTATAATAACATGTCATTTAACCATCAATATCAGCCTATCAACGTCCACTGCTGGCCATTCTTAATGCACGCCACTGAGCTCAAGCGATAAGTAACTAAGCACTAACTTAACTAATCTATCAACAGAGTAAGAAACATACAACTAACTTAAGAGTTTAAATATCAAGTTGTTTCCAACATAGAGTAGGTACCATTGTTATCAGCATTTGCTGTTTGTTAGTAGGTGTTGAGCTATAGGTGCTCGCTCGCTGATTGATAATGGATTTTGGAAAATAAAGGCAGGATGTGCCCGCCTTCACTGCACTCATTTACTAGTATTGTCTATCATGAGATTTATTTATGAAAAAATATGAAATGTATATTTCCCATCTATTTATAGCTAGACGAAGTCCCATAACCTACCCTGGCCAATGTGGATAGTCAGACTGAGGTGGAACTCCACACTCTCCCCTCCGACCCCAGCCATCTACGAGCAGAGGTCCAGTCCAAGGTATGTTTCAATCACATTTTTTTATTATTGCTGGGTTAAAAGTAAGTAAAGACTGTAAGTAACTAAAGTTTCCAGAGTAAACATTTATTATTATTATAAACTTTTCATTTATGGCATCCGATAAGAAAGGATTTTGGAAAATTCAAACCCTATGCAGACAAAGTCGCGGACAACAGCTAGTAGTAATACACAATGATATGAAGTAACGAAAAGCCATCCTCTTTTCTTGGTAGGACATTTAGAAGCGCATGTTAATTTAAAATTTAACAAATTAATAAATAGAAATTTTTTATGTTTTTAGAATCTCCAACTGCGGCCTTACCTGCGCCGGCGCCGGCGGTGAAATGGCGAAAGGCCAGTTGAAAATCAAGTGAGGCTTATTTTAATTACATGTATTAATAATTTAATTACATAATATATCCCTCTGTCAGAGAGGAGGCCAGTGTCCCTGCAGTGGGAATGTATATATTTTCACTCTTCTTTTGTCAAATAAACAAAGTGGACAAATAATTTATAAATATGTGGGTAGATACTCTAGGTACTATAGTATAAGGCAGTTATTGCATTTCATAAATTCTTCATTGCATAACCAACTATATACAATCCACGGTCAAAAGTCTCTGCCCACCGTAACGTTTACAAGCAGCACTATTTGAATATTATAACAACGTAACCTGTGAATCGAACCCACGTCGGTTGGTGTAGCGGGTGCCGGCTTATACCTCTCGGCCAACTAAAGACATAACTAACATGTTGAAAATAATAGTCACACTGAGTACTTTTAATTCAAGTAAGTATGTATTTAAGTTTGTGTGTAATGTCTATTTAAAGAAGGTCGTAACTCCAATACTTGTTGATAGTATTATTGTAGCAAACTGATCATTTACTTATGACCCATACTGTACATACTTAGTATACATTAAAAGATCTTTGTGACAGGGCAACATTCATCAAGTGTAGACAATAATAATTGCTGTGAACAACTTCATCAAAACCCTTTGCACAGTAATGCATGTAGACAGACTTTTGTGTAATGATTGCTTTTTTTAGGGTTCCGTACCCAAAGGGTATAAACAGGACGCTATTTATTGTTTACACTACGTATATTTTGTTCTAGCCCCAGTAGAAATATCGCAATAGGCAGCGAAGCAGCATCGCCTCGCCTTCGGCGAGCGGCGATGGAAGCGATGGGCGTGCAATAGCGCATATAGCGGCAGCGCTCGAAACTGTCGCCTTCGAACTGGCGGCCATCAAGGCGGTTACAGCTGCCTTTCGCCAAAGAGTGGAGAGTTGGCCAAACATGTTACTCTGATAAAAGATCTTACAAATTGAACATAGTCAAATAAGGAAAAACATTGTGATATTTAATTTTAATATTATTTGTATCGACATTGCAATTTACATTTATTTTCACTTATTTATTGCAATTTCTAATTAATGTAGTACAAACAAATGTTAAAATAAACAAAATATGTTAAAAATGTGTTTTATCTAAGACGGTTTCAAAATAGGTAGTAGCCTATGTTATTTCCAATTAATCAATGTATCCTCATACAAAGTTTTATCAAAATCGATCCAGTAGTTTTGGAGCCTATTCGTTAAAAAAAATCTTTAATGGTTATTTTATTTAACAAATACATCTTCTATGCATGGTAGGTATTTATTATTTTAGATTACATATTTGCTTATTTATTCTAACTCAAACAAAAAAATCTTTACTCTTTATACTTAATAAAATTAAAATTTAAAAAAATTGGTGTAGAATAATCGTGTAGTGCACACATGGACTCTCTACTATGTCCCTCTGGTGAATTTGGCTCACAATGGAGAATGGAAACCATCAATCCATGGACACTGAGCACAGCCCGAGTCACCTGTAATTTAATTGTTGTAATTACTTACACATCTTTTCACACCATAACAAACATAGCTATAGAATAGTTATAATTATCACTGTATGCTACCTAAAACAAATACCTATCTTAAAAGACTAACATACTTAAAATAATAAACTAGTTTTTGATTTTCGGTCTTCCCATTCCCATGAGAATCTTTTGAAAACCCTTTTGTTACCCATCTTCTTCAACAAATTTTTAGATACAGTGGTTTACCTTGAATATTAGTTTTCCCGGGACAAACAAATGTTGAGGATGCTAATATTAATTTGAATAAATAATGTAAGTAATATCTTACCACAGGTACCTACCTACATTAAGGGAATGATATCCTTTTCTGTTGTAGAAGGCCTCCTCACATCTCTTGGCTTTACAATAGACATGTGAATCCACATGTGTCCCGTCAATGCAACCAAGCACACCGTCTGTCATTGGATCTAAGTAAAAGTAATTTAGTATTAGAATAGTAACTATAAGTACCTACCTAGTGTTTTAGTAATCACCCAACAAAACTAAGAATCAAATTACCTTCTTGCTACAGAAACTTGTTGGCTTTGGGAACGTGGAAACTTGTTTCCTCAAAATTGCAGGATTGTTCAGTGCCTCCGTCACATCCTGCAAGCATTCGAAGGTTGCCTGCTGGCTGAGGTGAATCACATCATTAGCTCCTAGACCTCTCTGTAGCTACTAGTGCGTAAAAGTTTAATGCAGTAGGTAGGTATCTGTAAATAGGGAGTGTGAGGTTAAAAAAATATCCCACTATGAAAAACACAGCTGATTAGCTAATTAAATTCATCATTCGTGTTATACACGTACCTTGATTTCGGGTTTAATCCCATTGCTTCTCTCATTAGCGGGCAAAAGCGGAATTAAGTATATCCGCACACAAACTAACAAAATTCGCCGTTGTGAGTCGAAAATGATGCACAAATTTTGTGTGTGGTAGCAAGAACCTTAAGCTAACGATCGCACAATCCCCCGGCGTTCGATATTCACTATTTTATTATATTTAGGGAAAATAAAACGAAGTCGACGCATGAAAACGACGCCTCAATCACCGTCGTTTTCATTTGACAGATAATCAACAAAACGATGCCAACGCCGTCGGCTTAAAACTCGACTGCGGTAGCTTTTACATGGCTTTTACTGTCAAAAATCTCGTATCATTCGTTCCCGTAGGCATCGTTATCGTCCGTCGTAATCGATGCGTCGGTATGGCATTAGCGCGGTACGAAATGATCAGCTGTTCGCCGTTGGCTGTCAAAATGAAAACGATGCCGATGCCGACGCATGAATCGCGGTTGATCTACGGTTATCTGAAATAAATGCGTTTTAATTTATTTTTTTATTTTTAATTATTTCATTACGGCTAACAAATTACTTTACCAAATGAGATGTAATTTTTCTGACGTTTTTTCAATAGTGAAACTGTCAAAAAATGTTAGTGTCAAGATAGATTAAATAAATTGGGTCATGGCGTTGCTTAACCCGTATGATCATGAGTACCTAGTTTCTAGTGCACTCCACAAATAAAACATGTCAAAAACTATTTTCATGAAAAATGGCGAATATGTATTTGAATAGAATCTGACACACAGACACAAACAGAATGAGACGTTTCGAGAATGTTAGTTAAAGCGATCACACACACACACACACACCAAGTTTACTGCTTTCCTCCATCTAGATCTACCAAAATCTTAATGTTATCAAGTTAACTTCCCGGACTAAAAGGAGAATCACTTCGTTTGGTATAACTTAAGTATATAACTTTACCTTTGATTGTTGAACACTCTGGTGGAATGGAGACGGAGCTGCCTTCTGATTGATATCCTCTTCTCCACCGACGTTCACTGTAACAATATATATACATACTTACATTTTATTTCAGTACTAGCTGCGCCCCACGGTTTCACCCGTGTTAGTCCCGATCCCGTGAAAATATAATATGACGAAAATTAAGTGGCTTTTGCGTTAATCCAGGTCTGAGGACTCCAGCGATCTACAAATAGAAGGGAGCCCTATCGCTCGCATCATCTTTTTTATCACAGTTGCTCATAAAGTGGATCTTATAAAACCGCTTTTAGGCTCATAATAATTATTTTAGATTAGTCAAAATTTAAAAAAAATTCATCGGCTTGAACTGAGAATTTCTCTATAAAAGTTTTTGATTATGAAAAAAATCTTTCTCAGTATTGAATTAAGCAACAGTTTGAGCCATCTTAGGAGGCGGGCGCATAAAAACTGTAGGCTATCGGGGTCCCTTACGAGCGAGGTCAGTCTACGCTCCGTTCGCTTTATCTTTTTTGTCAAAGATCGTGTGGTTTATTTCTAATTTTCATTTCAATGCCTTTGATACTTGCGCTACGTGTAAGATCTGTAGATTTTTATTTGAGTGGAAGGGGAAAATATTGTACCCGTTCATTACACAAAGTTCAATTTTTTTTAAAGTTTTTTGGGTTAGTTGCATTTAAAGCGAATACAGACGGACTCGGAGGTCAGAGCATCTATAACACGAGGCATTTTTGTGTTTCAAATTTTGATTAATTGTCATAAATAGAAATAACAGTATAATAAAACATGTATTTATATTACTCTGCCCAATATGTGACAGGCATTATGTATAATGCCCGGGCAATATAATTATTTCAGTAGTTATAATCACATTGCAATCTCGAATCAGTTGGTCCATAACATATATTTACAGGGAGATAGTTGGTTGTAATATACCTGTACCTACCTATAGCATACAGCAAACATACTTCACATGCATTAAACAGTTAAATTTTATATATGAGGTCAGCCATTTCTAAATATATAAAGTGATTCGCACTATCCGGAATGTATGTCGACACTGTTGTAGGTACCTACTCGTATTATTAGATGTCAAACTCAATAATCCTAATTGATCGTGTTATTTTATACTTATCTATACATATAAAATCCTTTGTCCTGACTGACTGACTGACGGATCAACGCACAGCCTAAACCGCTGATTGTAATGACCTGAAACTTGGAGGGTGTGTTCTTTGTATGACGTAGGCATCCGATAAGAAAGGATTTCCCAAAATTCTACCCCTTAGGAGGTGAAAAAGGGGGGCAAAGTTTGTATGGGACATTTTTCCTTTGATTCCTTGATCCAATCTACTTCTTTTGGATAAACATTCTTTAGCAGAATTGATGGAACACGTGTTTCGTATTTTATTGAAATTCATCCCCTAACGGGGTTAAATAGGTAGTATTTTAGTTATAATATATCGACCTATATCGAATATGTATCGTACAGCTCCCATCACCTCTCTGTCCCCCTCCGTGGGAGTGGGGTATCGATTGATTGTCGTGTCACGTGTGTCGCCTACGTACTTACGTACAGACCGACAGAGAGGCTCATGTGGTAAGTACAGGTAGGTAGGTAGGGCTTGCAAATATTCGAATAATTTTGATTTTCGAATATTCGAATACTTTTCGGCTATTAATCGAATAAAATTCGATAATTACGAAAGTTGTAAAAGCTGTTTTAATAATCAATCATGTATTATTAAATATAATTGCTAATGTGTTACTTAGAGTGTAATTTGTTAGGGTTCCGTACCTACAAAGGTAAATAAGGAACCACGACAAGATCACTTTCTTGTCCGTCTGTCTGTCTGTTCGTGTGTCACCACAGATTTTCTCAGGAACGGGTAGAGCTAGCAAGTTGATATAACTGAGGTCTATAGTCCCTATCAGGTATATTAACAATCAAGGTCCTGAGTCAACACGATACAAAGATAATATGAGCTACATTTTCGCAATAACTTTAAAGTACCAAAGACCTTAATTTTAAACGTTTTTTATTTATCGGAATTTTCCCTTTACTTGTGCTGTAAAACCTAGCTTTTAACCAAAATTGACAATTCCAGATCCGGACCGGTAAGTTTTGGGTTACCTATAATTATGGTAGTTCCTGTTGGTTGACCTACAATCACGAAATTAGGCAAAAATGAAGGTCTCACAGCACACACAAAGGAAAACATTTAAAAAATAAAAAAGTTCTATTTTAAAGGGTATCCCCATACTTCCATAGTTAGACCAATTTAACCTGACCCTTACATGTTATAAGCGCCCAAACGAAATAGGTACCTACCTACCATATCACTGCAAGGGTAGAGAAAGAGAGTTGAAACTAATGTACGGAACCCTCGGCGAGCGAGTAAACTCACATTTCACCGGTTTTTTTTCTGCATCAAAACAAAATTAGGTAAAGCGGGTACGTAATTTATTACCTACCCGCATTACCTTATTAGAAAATAAGTTCTAAAAAACTTCATAAACTCTCATTTTCGTCACATACGGTATGTATGTACCACTATGTAATATTTCACGAGTCAAGACCCGCGGGATTTACCATTAAAATCTCATAGACACCACACTGTTAAAAATTTCATTTTGCGAAACAAAACTAAACGAAACACCGAAACCGAATATTCGAATATCGTAGATTTAATATTCGAATATTCGTATAATTCGAATAATAATATTTATTCGAATTATACGAATATTCGAATGCAAGCCCTAGTACCAGCCTAAGCAAGAACCGAGATTAACCGGTATTTTTGTCGGGATTTTGTGTAGAGCTTTGTTATAATTGCCATTTCAAAATATCAATGAAATAGGCAACTTTTTTTTAAATTTGGCACTAGGCTTGACCATGACCATACATTTATTTACACGGGGAAAGATTAAAGTTCAGGTTGAAAAAATAATTAAAAAATGATAAAGTTTGAGTTTGATCTTAGTTTTAAAAAAATTCGATGTTTTATAAGAGTAATTGTTTTCATTCGATGGCTCATTTATCCAGGAATGCTTTCCAAAAAACAGATTGGAATAATTCCTTCATTTGCAGATTTGGCATCAAAACATAGAGTAAGAAGTGAAATTTTAATTTTTTTTAATGTCGGAGTCCGAGATCGAGATACTTTCGTAGAGCATAACTTATATATACACGGTGTAACAAGGGGGGTGGATCATCGGTTGCTGGGTGGGGGCCTTCATTACCTAATGATTTAACCCCCCTGTATGTTCTGCAATAATTAATGGTTCAAAAGTTATTTGGGTTTTAGTGAAATTTTAGTCAAAATCAGATTTCACCGTGAACTTCGCAATTACAGCCAAACTATCAGGCTGCGATTCTGCCTTTTTTTGTGAAACAAGTTCAATAGTCGACCTTTTATACCCCAACACCAATCAGAGTCTTAGATTTATAAAACTCAAAATAAAACCAATAAAGTAAGATTTTATGTTCAAAATCTAATATTTACATTACCTTGTATGGTTCTAAAAAAAATATTTCACAGATTAATTTTTTCTGCAACCTATTTTTTATTTTATTTTATTTAATATATTCAGTACACAAGAAACAATCAAAAAAAGAAATACATTATAAAGTTATGACTAAGGTGAGTCTAACCCTGTTAAGAGTTTTCTGCCGACAGACCTCTAGGGAAAGGAAATAATATAGCGGAAGGTAATTAAAAGGTGTACAAATAGTTTCAAAGAGAAAAGTAGTCATTGAATTATAAATATATAATATATAGAAGAAATAACGCAACTTACATACATACATAAATACATACATATTTAAACAAATAGGTAAGTACATAATATATACACACATACAATTATACTATACTATAAAACATATATATATATATATATATATATATACATCCAGGTATAGTTATTACGTCCATGCTAAGACACTGACTTACGGCGTCCACCACTTCCACTGGCATTATCGGCAAAGTTTATGTGAATGTTGTCTTCTTTATCACATGCCATATTCCTGTGCATCTTATATTTACAAAAAGTAAGAAATTGTGGATATTCACATTCCTTTTATTCTGGTATACTTGGTACGTCATGTACATTTTCACGTCCTAGCGTATATTTTTTATATATGCTAATTAATAATGATGCTCTTATTGAGTCCTGGAGTACTTAATATTGATTGCGCGTCCTCAAATATACCTACTGACTTACGGCGTCCACTATTTCCACTGGCATTATCACCAAAGTTTATATTATAATTGAGGTAACAATACAATAGGGTATTACCGACCATGCAAAAGAAGAACCATGCTAGAATAAAAGTATAATTTCATCATGAAAGACGGATTTGTAAAAGCAGAAAGTACAAACCAATCTTCCACGGATAAATACATTGATGGTGGCGAAATTTTCTCATGCAATCCCGATATCTGTTCTGCCGAATTGAGGAAAATGTTAAAATATCTATGTAAGTACTTATCGTATCAACTTATGTTTAAAAATAACAACACATTATGATTATTTTTTATGTTGCGATCGCTATCTAACCTAACCTATTACAATTAGTTTTCAGATCCGGATCCAGAAGGGAATCTTACAGAGATGACGCTCTATTGGCTATGTGCAGCTCAAGCGGCATCAAAGCACATGCATCGTCAAGTGCACAATATGCCCCTGACATAAAGTGCGTTTTAAACTCTAACAGCCGTACTCAGAAATGTCAAAACTATACTTTACTTTTATTTGTGCCAGAGATGAGGAACCTTAAGTTTTATTTTTGCCAAGTAAAAATGAAACTTAAGCATAGTGAAGTTTCATTTCTACTTGGCACAAATAAAAGTAAAGTATAGTTTTGACGTCTCTGAGTACGGCTGTTAGTGCTATTGTCAACGAAAGCAGAAAAGACTGTTACCAGTGTTAGTTAAGTGCCACAACTGCCCCGCATCTAGTTTCTCTAGTGTAGTTATATAAGTGTCATATTATTATAGTTATATAATAACTTACATAATTAAACTTATAATAAAGGTTTTATTATATTTTTTATTTTAATTTTCTAACCCTAAAGTGTCATACCCCATTCTACACCCCTATGTCCGCAACCCCCCACCGATCAGACCGATGTTCTATTTGTGGCTTATTTTTTTCATATTTTTTATGCTTGTTTTAGGCTTTTTACGTTCATTCATACTACTTTTATTATTTTGTGTAGAGGGTTTTTTAAATTTTAAATTTAATTTTTTATTTCATCCTTTTTGTTGGGTTGGACTTTTTAATTTTCTTATTTCATTTATTTTTTTCTTGCGATTTATGATTCAGGCTCTGGATTCAGGTAGATACTTAATTTGGTGTAAAAAAATAACAATGATTAATTTACAGTTAAATAATATTTTAATCTCAAAATTTGGGTGAAAAATTTAAAATTATTTTTTTAAAATAATTTAATTTAATATCAAAAAAGCACCCTAATTTTCAATCGAAAATTCTCGCGTCAAAATATCACCTTTTTTAATTGAAAATTAGGGTGCTTTTTTGATATTAAGTTAAAATAAGGCGAAAAAATAAATATTTTAAATCAAATAAATTACGGTGTATTTGGGACATAATAAGGTAAGTTTTCACCAAATTTCGTAGAAAAAAAAAACATTTTTGAAAAAGATAAAAATAAAAAACCAAAAACTTGGTTATTTGAATTTTTCACCTAAATTTTGAGGTTATGTGAAAAAATTGTTAAAACAAAAGTTGTAGATCTTTTTATTACCTACAACTTTGCCATTCATTTTTTTTCCATAGGACTTGTAGTTTTGCCGGAAATCAAGATAAACCATTTTTTACCCTTAAAAACCCCCCCTCCCACTTCCCGAACTCGGATCGACCGTAATTTATTTTTCCTTTCATTTTTATCATATTCCGCTCCTTTTCTAATGGGTTTCATCCTACTGTGATTTTTTTTGTTTTCAAAAATTATCGACCCTGGTCTAAAGGAGGAGTGTTCTCGACGGCTAAGTGAGCAACTTTTGTTCTACGACTTTTAGAAATTTAACCTTTTTTTTTTTTTCGATAATTCCAAGGGAATTTTTACTCAAAAATCAGCTGTTTCATACAAAAACTTCTAAATTTTTTTTCGAATTTCCAAAAGTCATAGAACAAAAGTTGTTCACTTAGACGTCTAGAACACCCCATTTCGTATTAAAACCCTTTGCTGGAACACGTATTTGGCAAAACAATTCTGGAATGAAAACTTTAATTTTCGGGCTAAATTAAACAATAAAATTATAAAATGGTCAACGCCTAGTTCTAAAATAACGTCAAGGTAACTAATGCTTTTATTTGGTAAAACAATAAAACTCTAGATTAAAACTTTAAGTTTAAGACAAAATTAAACAATAAAAATTATATCATAAGCAACGTCTTGTTCAAAATAACGTCAAAGTAACTAACACTCATATTTGGTAAAACAATTCTGAATAAAAACTTTTCGCTAAAATTATCACACAGAAAAAAATCTGCTGTAGGTAGTATACATTTTGTCGAAGGTACACCACTCTAATCTATTCATTCTAGATTTTTTAGCGGCAAAATTTATAGTTGAGTTCTACTACTGCTATTTATACTTTAATGTGAGTACAGTAAAACATACGACTCTCACGCCCCTCCCCCCTTGAAAAGTGTCCCGTTTTACAGTTTTTCTCAATTTTCAGGAAAACGATATAAGCTAGGTCAAAGTGGTCAAAGACGAAATTATTTATTAATAAATTACCTATAAATAAGTACTAATATTTATTTTAATACGAGTTATGGTTTCCAAGCTATGATACGTCAAAGTTGACGAAAAAAATTTTTTTTTTGCTAATAATGATATTCATTCAACGTAACCAGCCCAGTATTTCCCGAGTTATTTTGCTAAGTGCTGATTTTTCGTCACCTTTGACGTATAATAGTTTGGAAATTATAACTCGTATCAAAATGAATGTTTGTACCTATTTATAGGTAATTTAATAATAAATAATTTTGTCTTTGACCACTTTGACCTAGCTTGTATCGTTTTCCTGAAAATTAAAAAAAAATGGAACTGTGTTGAAAAAATCTTTACGTAACTCCATAATTCATCAGACGTCCTCTCAGTAGGTACTCCAGTAGGATGGTATATTCACGATATTCATCACAATTTAGTCTACGCAAAATTATTCACATCCGTTCGTACAGGATACTACAGCGTCCGCAAAGTTCACGAGCAGAATGAAACGATGGCCGCGCGCGGCAAGCCTCATAGTCTCAACGGTCAAAGCGCCTGAGCGGCAACGTCGCATTTCTTTTGTTTCTAACCACACGCACTGCACGAAGTGGCAACAGCATATTTGGGAGTAGACGCAACATTATCGGCCAAATGTACGGGAAAATACACCCAGAAAATATACAGCGACGCAGCGCCGCTATCGGATAATTGGCGAACTATATTATACTCGTCCAGAGACTCTGGAAGTGAAAATGCGTCTCACTGATTTTTTTACTATAGATACCCAATACCTATAGCTATGTAATAGAGGTGAAATCAATCTTGCGTCCGTATACCGGACGCCGTAAGTCGGTGGACGCAATATTACTATGGGATTTTTTGAGGCTGGATGCAATAAGTATTGCAAGTTATAAATATATATATATATATATATATATATATATGTACTCATACTTATACATACTTATATAATATACCTACACTACACACAGGACAGATAATGCTCTTTTAGTTTATTTTTAAATGTGCTGAGAGATTCACTCGCCCGAATATGGTAAGGAAGGTCGTTCCAGAGCCTCACTGCATGGACTGTAAAAGAGCCACCGTATTTGGAAGAGGTGTTAGGAGGATGGTTCAGAATGAGTTGCTGAGCTGTTCTATTAGACGCACCTCGAGCACAAAAACTGAAGCGCTCATGGAGGTAAGAAGGATAGGAGGGATTGAAAAGAACAGAGTAAAGAAATGAGAGAACATGCAGATCATGACGACGGCGAATCGGGAGCCACTTCAGCTTAGCACGAAACTCGAAGACATGGTCGAACTTACGCAGGCCGAATATAAATCGGATGCAAACGTTCTGCAGTCTCTCGAGTTTGTTCAGGAGGACTTCCGTGGCATCCAGAAAACACACGTCGCCATAGTCTAAGAGAGGAAGAAGGAGGGATTGAGCTAAAGTGATCCTGGTGTCCAGGGGCAGGATATTCTGGAGATGTCTGAGGGAGTGAAAGGTGGCAAAGACTCTCCGGCTTATCAGATTGACGTGTTTTTCCCACGAAAGCCGATTATCAAAAATAATGCCCAAATTTTTAGCACAATCGGTGTACGGAATTTCTACATCATCATACACAACAGCAGGTATTGGACCCCTGTCGATAGTGTTGTGATGATAAGTGTTACCTACTATTAGAGCTTGTGATTTGGAGGGGTTGACAAGGAGGCCAAAAGATTTAGCCCATTCGGAGATGGATACAAGCTCTCGGTTTATTAACCTAATTTGCTCGATGATGTCATCAGCTGGAAAATGGCTGTAAATTTGCAAGTCATCAGCATACAGGTGAAAGTTAGATGATATTACATTAGTGATAGTGTTGATAAAAACACAGAATAGAAGAGGAGACAGAACTCCACCCTGGGGCACACCAGCACCAAGATCACACCAGTCGGAGAAGGAGTCATCGTGGCGGACACACTGCGAGCGGCCCCGAAGGTAAGAGTCAAACCAAGAGATCGCTGCCGGTGACGCATTAAGAGAAAGAAGGATGCCTAAAAGAATATCGAAGTCCACAGAGTTGAAAGCGCTACTAAAGTCCAGCAACACCAAGACAGTCACAAATTTCCTCTCCATAGCCAGACGAATGTCATCCGATACCTTTACTAAGGCAGAAACAGTGCTATGACCCCGTCGAAAGCCAGACTGAAATGGAGTAAGCAGCCTGTGACAGTCAAGAAAGTCACTGAGTTGCTTATGGACTACGTTCTCCAAGACTTTAGACAGGACTGGAAGGATAGAGATAGGTCGAAATTGAGATAAAGTGGCTGGATTAGAGGATTTAGGAAGTGGGATAACGTGGGCCTTTTTCCACGGGGAAGGAAATTTATTAGAGGAGAGAGAGAAGTTAACTAGGTGTGTAACAATAGGGGCGAGGTCACTCAGAATCAAACGGATCATTTTAATACAAATACCGTCTGAACCAATGGCATTTGTGGAAATCGAAAGGAGAATTTTCATTACGTCACCAACAGCAACCTCCAGGAAAGAGAACGGAGAACAAGAAGGTTTAGGTACAGAGGAAAGAAAATCAAGAGTAGAACATTTGACCTGATTGCTAAGGACATAAGGAGGACGAGAAAAATGGGAGTTTAGAGAGTTGAGATCGAAGTTAAATTGAGAATCTGCTGATGACTTACCAATGCCGAGCGATTTTAAGAACTTCCACGTTTGGGAAGGGTTGGCTTTGTCAAGAGACTCGTGGATATGTCGCCGCTTGGCATCTCTGCACATTTTCGAGCATCGATTACGTAACGCTTTATAGGCAACATGGTTATTTTCCGTAGAATGTCGCTTATACCGCCTTTTAGCCTTATCACGTTTCGACATAGCGTCCTTAATATCCTGAGTAAGCCACGGAGCTGGTGGATGTTTGACCTTCACGCGTTTCAGTGGAGCATGCCGATCATACACAGTGAGTAAAATTTTGTTGAAAGCCTCAATCTTGTCGTCTATATCGCTAGCAGTGAACACCGTAGACCAATCAGTGTTGGACACCTCCAACTTCAAGGCTTCGATTTCAATGTTTTTGAAACTTCGCATCAATTGATATTGTGGTTTACGCCTTGGACACCGGATCTTGTACGAGAGAAAGATAAGGTCGTGGTATGAAAACGGAGCATTGACCTGACCATGGGTGGCAACACGTTCCAACTGAGAAGTATTGATAAGGTCGAGAAGGGAAGGAGTACAGTGGGGCTGGTTATGAGTGGCTGAAAGAGGGAGGGCATGCATGTTTACTGATGACAAGACTGACAGCAACCTGCGGGCACGATGATCATCTTTGATGAGACATGTGTTAAAATCACCAAGAATCAGAATATGTTCATAGAGAGAAGAGAAATTAGTTAATGCTGATTCAAAGGTAGAAAAATAATCAACGTGGCAAGAAGGTGGGTAAAAAACACCCAACAGAACCTTAGAATGGCGGAAGGAGATCTCAACAAAAAGATACTGTGCTGAGTTAGTAGTGTACTGATTTGGTGACTTTTCCACTATAGTGTGCGGGATATCGGATCGCAAGTAGATACCGACACCACCACCCCCCTTGCCCACCCTATCGTTACGAATGAGCCGGTAACCCGGCAATTCATAACGTCTAGAAGGGAGGGTAGGTTGTACTTGTACTTGTATACGGGCTGTTTTCCGCAATTAGACCCTTTTTAATTGGGTCCTTTTTGCGTGAAGATGGAGTAGGCTTGCCCAGCACCTACTACCCTCTCAGCTTAGTCGACCATGTCCAGAGGAGCGAACTAGTCAATACTTCTGGAGCCAACTAAGCCGCGGGTTTCATCACGATGTTTTCCTTCACCGTAAGAGCAATGTCAATTAGTGCACATAAATATTTCTTAAGAAAAATACATTGGTGCACGGCCGGCCTGGATTTGAACCCACGACCTTCAGAATGAAAGTCGAGGTATCTACCACTAGGCCAACACCGCTCCGGGGAGGGTAGGTTTCAGAAATGTTTCAGAAACAAGTATCGCATCAATGACATTGCAATCAAATGAAGAGAGAATATCAGAATGATGACTAGGTATGCTTTGTGCATTGATGTGAACTACATTTAAATTTTTGGTACAACCAGCGAACGTCGCCGCAAGCTTATCTCTCAAAAGGACTTGGTCTTCATCGGAGTCAAGAGCACTAGCGTAATCATCGTCCGCCGAGGCAGACGAGGAGCAGGAGAAAAAGCTATCATCAACATCATCAAGTAGCATGTAGGTAAATAAAATAAACTAATACTTAGTGTTAAAATAAATAAATAAACCTAACGAGTATAATAAATATAAAATACTTAATAAATACTAATAGATAAATAGAAGAAACTTTTAGATAATACTATTTAGAACCGAGACTACCAAACACACCGCGTATAACGGAACGTTATTTTATATATAAATTAAAACGTAAAGTAATTAAAAGAGTATTGCGTGCTACGAAACGTTAATTTGCAAAAAGAAAAACAATCTGACACGACACTGCGTACAATGGAATGCAAAATGTATAAAATTATAAATGTGCTGTCACTGTCAGTGTCAAATCATGACAAGTCAGTGAACTTGATAAATTAACAAGAAAAATACTAGATGTAAAAACACAGAAAAGAAAAAGAGAATAGTGATTTAGCACGCATACCCGCATAATAACACACAAAACAAACAACAATATCGAGAAAGGATGGACCGACTAACTCATTTACCGCCTCCCAGCTGCTTCTTCAGAGCGCCACGGGTCGCCGGTGCTTTTGCCTTCGTTGTAGGAACAGGAGGCGTCCTATCCTTCGGATCCCCAGCGGGCGCCGCCGACGATGAGCCCCTCACAGGCACGGAGTACCGCTGAATCAGCTCGATGAGTTCCGGTGTCTCGATCTTTCGGCGCGACTTATCCGGCAGCTGAATGTTGATTTTGCCCTCGGAAGTCCAGCACTGCTGTATACCGAAGTGTTTGCGGGCCGCCATAAACACATCATGCCTTGCCTTGGTGAGGAATTCAGACATTGTTATGCCACTGCCTTTCAATAAAGTCTTGGCATTCCATGCGGCGCTCCGGACAGCGTACCTGGTGAAACGAACTAGCAGAGGCCGGGGCTTAGATGACCTAGCTCCCAGGCGGTGACATGCAGCGATGTCATCGCCATTCACATTGACCATTTGAAGCTGCTTGATCAATACGTCAACAGCGGAATGTGACGGGGTTTCATCTGCGACCTCAGGGACCCCATGCAGTAGCAGCACCTTCCGTCTGGAGATTGTTTCCTGCCTGTCTATGCCTTGGATGATCAGTTCAGCTTGAGACTTCAGTAGAGTTACTGTACTCCACATCACGGACTTGAACTCGAGGAAGTCCCTAGACAGAGATGCCAGATCCTTGTGCTGACTGCTATCCGGTGAGGCAAGACGCTGCAGGGACTCCTCATATTGGTGCATCCGTGATTGAAAATTGGCTGATAGAGTCTCCATGTTCGCCGTCAACTTATTGTAGAGATCCATAATATTTTGATTTTGTTTTGTGAGGAAAGTTTGATTGTGCAGTGTATTTAGTAGGCCTCAGAGAAGCATAGTAAGTTTAATTTTACACTTAAAAACTGCTTTTACTATTTTTAAATATTAAAATAGCAAGAGCTAAACTTTTGAGCTAAACCTATCTTAAAAACTACTGGCTTTCATAAAGAATAAACCCATACCCCCTTATTCCAAAACGAGGTTTAAGGAAAGTCGGAGATGTGGATTTAAACCTTAGATTTACACACAGATTTACTTGTGAACTATAGTCTAAACACTATCCCTATAGATTATATAGGCATAGTGTTTAGACTAAAGTTCATCCTGCCTAGCATGAACACCAAAACACGATACGATAAAGCGATATCACGCGATATAACTACATCAACTCTCAAAATATGATACATAAAGCCATCATGTTGAATTTTTATTATAAATTGCGATAAAAATTATGATAAAAATTCAACTGGCGGCTTTATCTATCATATTTTGAGAGTTGATGTAGTTATATCGCTTTATCGTATCGTGTTTTGGCCTTCATGCTAGGCTAGCATGAGTAAATCTGTATCTAAATCAAAGGTTTAAATCCACATCTCGGACTTTCCTTAAACCTCGTTTTGGAATAAGGGGGATAAAGTTTTAATTCGGCTAGAGCTAAGGCATCATGGTGAAAAATGTAATTGATATTCGAAAAAGTGAAAATAATCGATATTTTTTTCATACAAAAAGTAGGTAGGTACGTAACTACAATTTTTTGAAGTTATACTTCTTTAGGCGCGTTATGAAAAAATGATGAGAGTGAAATTTTACAAAAGCGTCACACAAAAATTCTCACGGGAGAAGTTGTCCGCAAACCGCAAACCATGTTGAAGTTGTCCGCAAACCGCAAGATGACAGCTGTCATAAAACCAAATAGTTTAAGTAAGTACTACTACTACATAATTATTTTAATGTAATTAATTATTTATATTTGTCGGACGAGTATTTTGTCGGACGAGTTTTTTGTCGGACGAGTTTTTTGTCGGACGAGTTTTTTGCCGGACGAGTTTTTTGTCGGACGAGTTTTTTGTCGGACGAGTTTTTTGTCGGACGAGTTTTTTGTCGGACGAGTTTTTTGTCGGACGAGTTTTTTGTCGGACGAGTTTTTTGCCGGACGAGTTTTTTGTCGGACGAGTTTTTTGTCGGACGAGTCTTTTGTCGGACGAGTTTTTTGTCGGACGAGTTTTTTGTTTTTTTTTGTTTTTTAATAATGCCAAAGAAGTATAACTTCTCACGCGCGTACATAAGTACACGCACCCATTTTTTTTTTTTCTTTTTTTTTTTACCAGTGCATATTATTAGTATAGTTTATTTGATTAATTCGTATAATAATCTTGTTATTCTACTTTTAGCATAGCGTACGCTTATCAAATTTTGTATCAAATCAAATCAAATATCTTTATTTTCTTTGGATACTTAATACTTAAAAGTATACAGGACCACATAAAAACGTCTTAAAAACTAAGTTAGGATGTGTGCCTTCGGAACGCGCCCACCAATGAGAAGAAGGCACAAGAAACTCATGGGGTTTTTTTTTTTCATGTGGTCACGCTCACAATGGTCAATATTACAGTATTTGAAAGTATTATTTGAAATGGAGCAACTAAAGTCATGTCCATGGGTTCTTATCATTAAGATAAGACGAAGTATCATAGTATGCCTTACTGCACAATCTATGCTTTATAAAAGTTTTGAACCTGTTAATGGACATGTCATATACATCTTTAGGTAATTTATTATAATAGAGCACACATGTACTATTAAACGACCTGTTTATTTTCCGGAGCCTGCTACCGGGCACGGTAAGTTCACCCTTATTTCTTAAATTGAAATTATGAATATCGCTGTTTTTACGGAAAATATCAGGATTTTTGTGAACGTAGAGCAAGTTTTCGTAGATATATTGTGAATAGAGCGTTAATATATTTATCTCTTTAAATTTTTCTCTAAGTGATTCCCTGGGGCCCATTTTGTAGATAGCTCGGACAGCTCTCTTTTGCAATATGAAAATAGCATCAATATCTGCAGCACACCCCCACAGTAGGATGCCGTACGACATGACACTGTGGAAGTAGCCGAAATAGACTAGGCGAGCAGTCTCAATGTCCGTGTATTCGCGAATTTTCTTAACGGCGTAAGCGGCAGAACTAAGTCTATTGGACAATGCTTCCACATGTGGGCCCCACTGAAGCTTAGGATCTAAAGTTATACCTAGAAAGACAGCCTTACTGACTAATTCAACTTCCTCATCATTAATTTTTACAACAGTTTTTACTTGTTTTACATTTGGAAGTGTGAACCGAATTAATTTAGTTTTGGATCCATTCAGTAATAAATTATTGGAATTGAACCAATCAACTATTCTAGAGAGAGCATTGTTCACATCGTCAACGTTGGACTGACGCCTTTTAACCTTGAACACCAAGGAGGTGTCATCTGCGAACAACACTATCCCATGGTTGTCCCTTACAAGGTAAGGTAAGTCATTTATATAAACTAAAAACAGGAAAGGTCCTAATATGGATCCTTGAGGAACCCCCATTGCTATCGCAGATCCGGGGGATCGTTTCCCGTTAACATCAACACTCTGGATCCTACCGCTCAAATAAGAAGAGATAAGATCCAGGGCGCCGTCCCTAATACCGTAGTGGTGTAGTTTCATGATCAATGTATTATGTTGAACGCAATCAAATGCCTTGGATAAGTCACAGAATATGCCATACGCATCATGTGACTCCTCCCAAGCATCAAATATGTTTTTAATTAACGCTATACCCGCATCAGTAGTCGAGCGCCCCTTACTAAACCCGAACTGTTTATTATGTAAGATATTATTATCATGGAAATGTTTCAGTAGTTGCTTTAAAATAAGTTTTTCAAAAATTTTACTTAACGTGGGTAGTACTGATATTGGTCTAAAATTGGAGGGGTCTGAGGTACTACCAGATTTAAACAGTGGAACTACTTTACTCAATTTCATTAAATCAGGAAACACACCACAATCTATACATCGATTAAATGTAATGACTAGGTCTGGTATAATCAGTTCAATAATTGATTTAACAATCGGGACAGACATCCCCCATAGATCTTTAGTTTTCTTGAGATTTATTTGCTTAAGCACTACAATAATGTCATGATTTTTAACATATTGGAATTTAAATGTTTTATTACAATACCAAATTGTAATAAATTCGTTTTTAGCAAAGCTTCTGCAATGGGGGTAGAAGAATTTAAAGCCTTCGTCAAAGTAATAGCTACATTACCGAAAAAAATCTCAAATTCGTTTGCGATATCTTGATCATTATTAGTTATATTTCCATTAATACTCAATTTAAACTCGGTGTTTTTGGCTGCGACTCTTCCTGTTTCAGCGTTAATTACTTTCCATGTAGCTTTTATTTTATCATCACTAGTTTTAATCACAGATTTAATGAAGAGAGATTTTGCCAAAATACACACTCTTTTAAATATCCTTGAATAGTTTCTAACGTAGGCTCCAAACTCCTCTGATGTATTACTCTGTCTTTCCGCGTATAACTCATATAGTTTATGTCTACTGCGGTGAATACCAACCGTTGCCCAGTCACTAAACTGTATGTAAATAATATTGATTATTTTCACTTTTTCGACCATCAAGTACATTTTTCAATATGATGTCCTAGTTCTAGCCAAATTAAACTTTCAGGGTGTATACTTCATGAAAGCCAGTAGTTTTTAAGATAGGTTGCAGAAAAAAATAATCTGTGAAATATTTTTTTAAAAATATATAAAGATAATGTAAACATTAGATTTAGAAAAAAAAAATTACTTCAATGGTTTTATTTTGAGTTTTATAAATCTAAGACTCTGATTGGTGTAGGGGTACAAAAGGTCGACTATTGAACTTGTTTCACAAAAAAAGCCAAAATCGCAGACCTGATAGTTTGGCTGTAATTGCGAAGTTCAGGGTGAAATCTGATTTTGAGTTAAATTTTACTAAAACCCAAATAAATTTTAAACCACTAATTATTGCAGAACATACATGGGGGTTAAATCGATAGGCATTGAGGTCCCCTACCCTCCAACAACCGATGATCCACCCCCTTGTTACACCGTGTATATATCTGAACCGGCACAGTGTCCTCTACCCGTAGGTGCGTGCCCGCTTATCTCTTCATTACCGGACACCCTGTGTGGTAGCACAGTGGTAGTTGTGACGGAGACGGTCAGCTATAGTCGACCTACGTACGTTACGTATGGTATGGTATGACCGATCACGTCTCACCGACTTGTCGAGAGAGGTATCTCGCTCGCTCACTATAATTATGTATAGGTAGGTAGGTAGGTAGGTACCTAGCTATTGTCATGTTGCCGTCTCGTCTGTTGTCTCGGTCAGACAATACATCACCGGGCAAACGTACCGAGTATACAGGGTGAATTTTTTTGCCATACTGTGTTTGTTTCCAAGAATTGATTACTATTCGCAAGACTATCGATTGGTATAAAAATATCGGATGATGTTTTTTTTTGCAAAATCAACAGGTTCGATTCCTGGCTATGGTAATGAATTTTTCAAAAATGTAATGATCCAGTTTTTGTTTTTGTCGAAATCGGGCACGCAACTCCTTTCAGCATTTTTCGCTATCTCTTATAGTTTAGGATAGGTATAGCCCCGAAGGCCCACAAAAAAAATTAACCCTGTATAGTTGGTCCACAATCGGCACATGACAGACAATGATAGTGTCCGCCCTCCGATGTACCTACTACATAAGTACGGGACGGGATCATTCCCGTGCCAAACGGGACGTGACCATTTCTTGACAACATACCTATCATATAAAAATATCACGTCCCGTCCGGCACGGGCTAATCCCGTCCCGTCTCGTACCTATGCACCACCACCACTCGCCTCACACCACGGCCGACAAACAAACAACCATCCATATTGAAGCATATCATCACACAAATATATTATGTAATACGTACATCAATCCCGCCTACTCCCTACTCTATCTTCTTACAATCAACATCCACAAATACATAAACATATTTTTAATTAAAATAATATGATACGACTCGCAACCCCCCCCCACCAACCAACACCACCCCCCCCGGGCCGGCCGGGCCGGGTGATGGTGGTGCCATTCCCTCTAACGAACGTAACGTAATATCCGGTCCAATATAATTGTCTGGACAATGCTCGCTCGCATCGCATACTACTACGGTAACTATTATTCATTAGCAAGTACTATTATTATTATTTTTTGAAATATTTTTGTTAAAAATGTGAGCAGTGCTGTAATACGACTGTTATCCTATTATTCCTACTAATATTATAAATGTGAAAGTTTGTGTGTATGTAAGTATGTTTTAGTTCTTTACCCAAAAACTACTAAACCGATTTAGATGAAACTCGGTATGTGTATTGTATGTAAATAGCTGGAGAGCTGGATGAACACGCTACACATACATACATACATACATAAATCCCGATATTCGCACGGGTGATACCTTCATCGCTTGACGGAGGTATAACTGTCGCTGCGCCGACCGAGATACGACCCTCTCTGCACTCGTGATGTACAACTTTACACCCACGCGTCACGTCGCGTCACGTGACGCCACGTGACGTGACGCCTACACGTATACCTACTTATATACATAATGAATAAGTATAGGTTTATTATACATATATGATGCACTTTATTGCACCACAGCAGTCTGACAGGCAGGTAGAGCATCGATGGTTCACGCTCGCCGAACTAGCTCAAGGCAGCAAAACGGTAAAGCCGTCGGAGTGGACGACATAACTGTGGAGCAGGTGAATTGGCGTGCGATTAATAATTGGCTGCTTACCCTTTTTAACGGGTGCTTTAATTGCAAGCTGCCAAAACTATGGAGAAAAGCTAAAGTTATTCCTCTCCTTAAGCCTGGTAAATGCCCAAAAGATCCAAAAAGCTACCATTACTGTGCCACACATTTAAACTACTTGAACGGCTACTCCTAAATCGACTCTCCTCCTCTATTGATCCTTATCTAACTCCCGAACAGGCAGAGTTTCTCCCCGCGGCAAATCCTGCACTAATCAGACTCTTTGCCTTACGCAGCGTATTGAGGATGGGTTTGAGACCCGTAACATCACCAGTGTTGTATTCGTTGACTTGTCGGCAGCATACGACTCGGTAAATACCCGGAGGCTACTGGAGAAGGTCGGTTACATGACGAATGACCCAGGGTTTGCGTCCGTTCTCCACGACATGCTGATAACCGTCTCGGTTCCAGGTCTGCCTTGACAACAAAAAGAGCAGATAGCGGGTTCAAAAAACTGGCCTTCCGCAAGGAAGTGTTTTGGCTCCGATATTATTTAATATACAGGGTGTCCCGTAATTAATGGACATGCGGGCACCTACGGATAGAAGACACTGTGCGGGTTCAAAAAAAATAAAGTTATATTCTATGAAAGTCTTATGGTTTCCGAGATATCCAACATTTAAAAAAAATTAAAAATTTCACTTCTTTCTCCATGTTTAGTGATGCCAAAACTGTAAATGAAGGTATTATTCCAATCTGTTTTTTGGATAGTATTCCAGGATAAATGTGCTATCGAACGCAAACAATATTGTTTATGACACATTGAGGTTTTTTTAAAACTAAGATTTAACTCAAACTTTGAAAAAAAAATGGTTTTTTAATTTTTTAACCTGAACTTTAACCTTTCCTGGTGTAAAAAATGTATGGTCACCCTGATGCCAAATTAAAAAAAGTTGCCTATTTCACTGAGATTCAGAAATGGTATAATACGTGGTATTACCAGCATTCAATACACAGAGAACAGTATCTATATAAGACACCAAGTGAGAACAATTAATATTGTTTTCAACGATTGTTCTATTATATTTATGTACCTATGTTGGTTGGTACCTGTTTGAATGGAATCAGTACATCTACCTACCTACCTACCTAGCTAGTTCTTGTCAATATCATCTCGTTTTTAATACATAATGTGTTCACACACAACAGACTGAAATGATGTTTATGTACCAACCTACTTAATAATATTTAAGTATTGTGTATAATATTTGGGTTAGGTAAGTACCTAGGTCCCCCCCGTGGGTTCCCACCTTGTCGTGGCTTAGTAACCGTGGCCTAGCCAGGCGAGTTCATTCTTACCTATTATTTAAATGGTTTTAGGGTTTCGTTATTTTCTACCTACAATACCTACTATCTAAGTAAATAAGTATTAAATATCTACTGCAACATAAAAGACCATTTTTTTACAAATTATTAATATATGTGTACGGAACCTTCACCCGGTGCTCGAGTCCGCCTCGCACATGACGGGTTTTTTGCTTGCCCCACACGTCTATCATTTATCTAAGGCAAATTCAGTCCGACAACCGTAGAACCATATAAATAAAAGCCAAATTCCACTGTATTGAACAGCAAAGTTACCTACAGTCACCTCTGCTGTTTATACTCTTTGATAAATTACGCGGAACAAGTCGCAACATGGCGGCTGAAAAATTGTGTTCGTATTTAATTTTCAATCGATGATATCTAGTTATTTACCTGTGGTAGGTTATTCCTTTCGCTCTATATGTCTTTCTACTATTATTTGTGCAGTATCTTAATACGCAGCGAGTCATTTTTTGTAATGTTTGTACATGTACATGTAACGTAATACATGCAATGTACATGTGTTTATATTATCGACAATCGTTCAAGTAAGTAAGTCGGCATGAAGGTGGCGAGGCGCGGGCGGCCCGGCCGGGACCCCACCGGCCACCGGTCGAGGTGACGACTCTCGCTCGGTAATGGATATTGACATTGTATGCATAACCGAACATCATCTCCGGGCTCACCAGCTCATGTTCAATTTCAGCAACCACCGGGTTGGCAGCGCATTCTGCAGGGTAAACACGGCAAAGGGGGGGTCTCTTATAATACTGAACAATAAATTAAAATATAAAGAAAGAAAAGATGTCGTGTCTATGTCTGTGGAATGTGTAACGGAAATATCTTGTGTAGAACTGGAGCAATTAATAGTAGTATGTGTATATAGACGACCTGTTTTTGAAAATTTTAAAGAATTTATTGAGATATTGGATGAAATGCTAACAAAATTATCTAAATCAAAAAAACAATTACTTGTATGTGGGGATTTTAACGTAGATTTACTGAAAATAAGCACCTTTTCCACGAAACTTCTGAATTTGTATAAATCACACAATTTATCTAACGTGTTTCTGGAGCCTACTAGAACCACTGACACTACTGCGACATGTATTGATAATATTTATATTACCGATAATATATCCACGATTAGCAAATCTATCATTAATAAATTAGAATCAGACCATAGTGGTCAGTTTGTCAAATTTGCTATTGTCATAAAATCGATACCAAAAAGGAAAATAAAGTACGTACCGGTGACTGCTGCTCGTCTGGAGGAACTTAGATTGAATTTAGCTAACGTTTTACCGTTTCTGCCTTGTGATACGGATCCAAATGTATTATATAATAACTTTTTTTCGGTTCTTAATAACCAATTTCAGTCTATCTTTACATCCAGATCTATGGTAGTCTCCGACAAACGCGAGTTTAGTGACTGGGCAACGGTTGGTATTCACCGCAGTAGACATAAACTATATGAGTTATACGCGGAAAGACAGAGTAATACATCAGAGGAGTTTGGAGCCTACGTTAGAAACTATTCAAGGATATTTAAAAGAGTGTGTATTTTGGCAAAATCTCTCTTCATTAAATCTGTGATTAAAACTAGTGATGATAAAATAAAAGCTACATGGAAAGTAATTAACGCTGAAACAGGGAGAGTCGCAGCCAAAAACACCGAGTTTAAATTGAGTATTAATGGAAATATAACTAATAATGATCAAGATATCGCAAACGAATTTGAGATTTTTTTCGGTAATGTAGCTATTACTTTGACGAAGGCTTTAAATTCTTCTACCCCCATTGCAGAAGCTTTGCTAAAAACGAATGTACCAAATTGTAATAAAACATTTAAATTCCAATATGTTAAAAATCATGACATTATTGTAGTGCTTAAGCAAATAAATCTCAAGAAAACTAAAGATCTATGGGGGATGTCTGTCCCGATTGTTAAATCAATTATTGAACTGATTATACCAGAACTAGTCATTATATTTAATCGATGTATAGATTGTGGTGTGTTTCCTGATTTAATGAAATTGAGTAAAGTAGTTCCACTGTTTAAATCTGGTAGTACCTCAGACCCCTCCAATTTTAGACCAATATCAGTACTACCCACGTTAAGTAAAATTTTTGAAAAACTTATTTTAAAGCAACTACTGAAACATTTCCATGATAATAATATCTTACATAATAAACAGTTCGGGTTTAGTAAGGGGCGCTCGACTACTGATGCGGGTATAGCGTTAATTAAAAACATATTTGATGCTTGGGAGGAGTCACATGATGCGTATGGCATATTCTGTGACTTATCCAAGGCATTTGATTGCGTTCAACATAATACATTGATCATGAAACTACACCACTACGGTATTAGGGACGGCGCCCTGGATCTTATCTCTTCTTATTTGAGCGGTAGGATCCAGAGTGTTGATGTTAACGGGAAACGATCCCCCGGATCTGCGATAGCAATGGGGGTTCCTCAAGGATCCATATTAGGACCTTTCCTGTTTTTAGTTTATATAAATGACTTACCTTACCTTGTAAGGGACAACCATGGGATAGTGTTGTTCGCAGATGACACCTCCTTGGTGTTCAAGGTTAAAAGGCGTCAGTCCAACGTTGACGATGTGAACAATGCTCTCTCTAGAATAGTTGATTGGTTCAATTCCAATAATTTATTACTGAATGGATCCAAAACTAAATTAATTCGGTTCACACTTCCAAATGTAAAACAAGTAAAAACTGTTGTAAAAATTAATGATGAGGAAGTCGAATTAGTCAGTAAGGCTGTCTTTCTAGGTATAACTTTAGATCCTAAGCTTCAGTGGGGCCCACATGTGGAAGCATTGTCCAATAGACTTAGTTCTGCCGCTTACGCCGTTAAGAAAATTCGCGAATACACGGACATTGAGACTGCTCGCCTAGTCTATTTCGGCTACTTCCACAGTGTCATGTCGTACGGCATCCTACTGTGGGGGTGTGCTGCAGATATTGATGCTATTTTCATATTGCAAAAGAGAGCTGTCCGAGCTATCTACAAAATGGGCCCCAGGGAATCACTTAGAGAAAAATTTAAAGAGATAAATATATTAACGCTCTATTCACAATATATCTACGAAAACTTGCTCTACGTTCACAAAAATCCTGATATTTTCCGTAAAAACAGCGATATTCATAATTTCAATTTAAGAAATAAGGGTGAACTTACCGTGCCCGGTAGCAGGCTCCGGAAAATAAACAGGTCGTTTAATAGTACATGTGTGCTCTATTATAATAAATTACCTAAAGATGTATATGACATGTCCATTAACAGGTTCAAAACTTTTATAAAGCATAGATTGTGCAGTAAGGCATACTATGATACTTCGTCTTATCTTAATGATAAGAACCCATGGACATGACTTTAGTTGCTCCATTTCAAATAATACTTTCAAATACTGTAATATTGACCATTGTGAGCGTGACCACATGAAAAAAAAAAACCCCATGAGTTTCTTGTGCCTTCTTCTCATTGGTGGGCGCGTTCCGAAGGCACACATCCTAACTTAGTTTTTAAGACGTTTTTATGTGGTCCTGTATACTTTTAAGTATTAAGTATCCAAAGAAAATAAAGATATTTGATTTGATTTGATTTGATAATGTTGGAGGTGCAGTAGGCAACCGCCGCGTCGCGTCGCCAACACACTGTCCCTTGCTTGCTTGGGTGATTGGATGGAACAGATCTAACAAACGAAACGTCTCGGCTCACAGTAGTTCAGCTTCAGTCACAAGTACCTCTACCTAGTGATCAAATAATTACATACAAACAAGCATAGCAACAAACAACAGCAACTGTGATAATATTGTAGATATTACGGATTTATTATCGTATACGTACATATTATACGGTACATAATCAATTATAATAATAATAATCTCGAGCTGAATTGTCAAAAAAAAACTAAAAAAACACGCTTTATAAAAATCCAACTAAAAAAATAGAAAATAAAATTTAATTTTGGATTTAGAATATTGTAAATAGTAAGCGTGTTACATTGTTATGCTACACCTTCATTATTTTTCTTTTGCAATCACAATATTCTAAATCCAAAATTAAATTTTATTTTCTATTTTTTTAGTTGGATTTTTTTAAAGCGTGTAGTCGAGTACTAAATCGTTTTTTTAGTTTTTTTAAACTATTAATTTATTTTATACTTTTTGGTCTTTATTACCGAAATCTGTTAGATCAGACCCTGGTTACCATTGAAAGACAAACTACTCGTCAAGACGATTCTAACGAGCCCAAACTCGACGGGGTTGTGTCGTTTCTTTGCGAAGTTCCTATGACCACCTTCCAGTTCCACCATTAGACCCTGGTTACGATTGAAAGACAAACTACTCGTCAAGACGATTCTAACGAGCCCAAACTCGACGGGGTTGTGTCGTTTCATTGCGAAGTTCCTATGACCACCTTCCAGTTCCACCATTAGACCCTAGTCACCATTGAAAGACAAACTACTCGTCAAGACGATTCTAACGAGCCCAAACTCGACGGGGTTGTGTCGTTTCATTGCGAAGTTCCTATGACCACCTTCCAGTTCCACCATTAGACCCTGGTTACGATTGAAAGACAAACTACTCGTCAAGACGATTCTAACGAGCCCAAACTCGATAGGGTTTCGTCGTTTTATTACAGAGTTCCTATGACCACCTTCCAGCTCCATCATCAGATCAGCACCATGTTATCATAATATTGCATTGTCATCGGTCTTTGACAAGTGTGCAAAGTTTGAATTAAATCTGATCATTCTAAGTAGGGCAAAATCGTGCCCAAAGGAGTCGGTTACATACAAACAAGCAAACATACAGGTGAAACTAATAAAAGCGTGTTAATATTGAAGGATGGAATGGATCACTTCCAATATAGGTGTATTAAAGGTGTAATAATACATTTAACGGATTATTCTCATCGGATCTTATCGATCTCCATTTGAACGTATATCAGATGATTCGTGTTCTAACATTTCAGTTCGTGATGCCTTAGCTCTAGCCGAATGAAACTTTCAGGGTTTATTCTCCACGAAAGCCAGTAGTTTATAAGAGAGGCTACAGAAAAAAAATCAGGTAAATCTTTTTTTAGAACCATACAAAGATAATGTAAAAATTAGATTTTGAAAGAAAAATACTTCAATGGTTTTATTTGATTTTTTTAAATCTAAGACTGATTGGTGTAGTGTAGGAGTACAAAAAGGTCCACTATTGAACTTATTTCACGAAAAAAAGCAGAATCGCAGAACTGATAGTTTTGTTGTAATTGCGAAGTTCAGGCTGAAATCTGATTTAGACTAAAATTTTCCTAAATTCCAAATAACTTTTGAATCGCTTAATATTGCAGAGCACACAGGGGGGTTAAATCGATAGGTATTGAGGTCCCCCACCCTCCAGCAACCGATGATCACCCCCCTTGTAAAACCGTGTATAAAAGTGTTGCGAATATTCAAAATACAATACCGTCAATAAAACCGAACAATCAATTAAAACTAAAAATCATTAAAGTGAAAATAACTAAAAACGTTGTTAGAGGAAAACGATAAAATGCTGAATCGAGACATAAAATCTATAAGTTAAACTTTGAACATATTTTATAAGATGAAATAACTCGTATGGAGAGTAGGTACCAGTAACTAAGTTGTATGTACTAACTACATTATGTATGTGACATGCACGTAACTAACTCCCTGTGTGAACGATGAGTTACAGCCAACTATGTATGTAAGATATAGAGCTGGTTGACTGTGTGACTGTGGGTAGGTACAATATGTACCTACATTGGTTGGTACGTATGTCCTGGGGACGACGTCCTCTCCGTACGTCACTCAATGTAATATGTACGGAACACTATGACGTGTTTTGTATTTCATTGAAATTAATTCAGTTACGGGGTTTAAAAGGGGTAGTATGTGATAATATGTATTAATTACTTACTCCAGTTACTCCTTAGTACTTTTGATATACAGGGTGAATTTTTTATGTGGGCCTTCAGGGCTATATTCTATACCATAAGAGATAGCGAAAAATGCTGAAAGGAGCTGCGTGCCCGATTTTGCCAAAAACTAAAACTGCATCATTAGATTTTTGAAAAAGTCATTACCCTAGCCGGGAATCGAACCTGTTAATTTTCCAAAATAATAATCATCCTATGTTTTTGTACCAATCGATAGTGTTGCTAATAGAGATCAATTCCTGGAAACAAATATAGTCTGGCAAATTAAAGGAAATAGCTCATTTTAGTAATCTTCTGTAATTTTCATACAACCATCCCAGAAAAAAATGCAGTGAGGAGGAGGAGGAGGCCAATGACGTAAAAACTGCTGCACTAAAAATATGAACTTTTTTACAAATTTTATGTAAAGAACTTCATTTAGAACTTATTTTATAATATTTAGAATAATATCACTTGTCCTCTATGTTGTCCACTATTGTTTTGCCAGAGACAGAAAGGTGAAAATTACAGAAAACTACAAAATTCAGCCATTTCCGTTGTTTTGCCACACTATGTTTGTTTCCAGGAATTGATCTCTATCAGGAACACTATCGATTGGTGTAAAAATATAGGATAATTATTTTTTTGCAAAATCAACAGGTTCGATTCCCGGTTAGGGTAATGACTTTTTCAAAAATCTAATGATGCAGTTTTAGTTTTTGTCAAAATCGGGCACGCAACTCCTTTCAGCATTTTTTGCTATCTCTCATAGTTTAGGATATAGCCCTGAAGGCCCACATAAAAAATTCACCCTGTATAAATTGAGTACATACATTTTATTTTGCACACATTTCATATTACACACATACTACACTTATTTGATAACTCATGCCGACAAAAACAAACAAATGGTTGTCTGTAAAGTAGGTTTACGTACCTAGTTATATGGTCGAAGGCTAACGGACGATAATTTTACGTGACGGGACAATGGTGTAAGAATACAGGCAAGTGAAACCAGTGGTAAAAGTTATAGACAAAACTATAATGTAAACATAGTAATTTGATATCGTACCTGCACCGATATGAAGATGTGCCAAGGGCAAGGTTATACTTGCATTCCATAGAGGAATTGATGTTGTATTAGATGGTTACGTGACGTGATATTATGTAATTAGTATTAAACCCGTATTTACTCAATAAATATATTCAGTGAACAGTGAACCTTCAGAGTGTTAATTATTACATCTCATCATGACACGCGACAACACGACGAAGTAGTCGGCAAAAGCTATTCTTTAATAATAGGTAGGTATATTATTATATTAAAATGAATCCCTATATCCCCGGTGTGACGCGGCGGCGGCGGCGGCGCGGCGCGGCATCACGCGTCAACGAACGGCTCAACCAATTACGGTAATTATTTCCTGTTGTAGGTATTTGTTATTGTCAGGAGATGGTTCTTTAAGATAATGATAAGGTGGGTGAAACCGAGCGAGGGCCGCAGCCGCCATCTCGAGCGTAGAGGAGGTGTCTAGATGCGGATACAAGTTCATCTAAACAACTACAAGTATACGACAACTACACTTATGTAGGTATGTAGTACTTTACATCACGATATTCCTACGGAATCTGGACTTAATTATGAGAGGCGCACCTTGTACTTATAATAATTTTTACGAACTTTAAAAATATGTTAAAATACATCATTACTCTGAATATATGTATATACTTGTTTATTTATATACAGAGTGATTTTTTTATGTGGGCCTTCAGGGCTAAGTATATCTAAACTTAAACTATAAGAGATAGCGAAAAATGCTAAAAGAATTGCGTGCCCGATTTTGATGAATACCCTCACCGGAAATCGAACCTGTTGATTTAGCAAAAAAATAAATATGTATCCTATATTTTTATACTAATGGATAGTCTTGCTTTTTACAGTAATCGTATTTACAGGTTAAGAAAAATATTATTTCCCTCCATGCTTCATACGCTATTATTTTGCCAGAGACGGAAAGATGACAATTGGTGAAAACTACAAAAAAAAGCTACTTATTTCCTTTGATTTGCCATACTACGTTTGTTTCCAGGAATTAATCTCTATCAGCAACACTATCGATTGGTAAAAAAATATAGAATGATATTATTTTGCAAAATCAACAGGTTCGATTCCTGGCTAGGGTAATGACTTTATCAAAAATCTAATAATGTAGTTTTAATTTTTGTCATAATCGGGCACGCAACTCCTTCCAGCATTTTTCGCTATCTCTTATCTTAAGGTCTATCCGCACTGCTCAGTGACGGCACAGTGACGACACATGTGAAGAGTGCGAGTAAAGAAAACTACCGCAAAATTTCCGATATTTTGACTGCGGTTTTCCTTATTCTCTGGAATTCTCTACCCCAACCTATCCGCTCTGCTAAAACCCTACCCATTTTCAAGAGTATGGTAACTGAACATTACTTTAACTCTATTGTTACATAACTCTTGCCTCTTATTTATTTTCATTTAGTAGATAATATTTGTATTCTTGTTTCTTCTCTTAGAAATGCTTGTCTAATTTTATCATACATATACTTATATATTTTTATGTATTATTTTATTATATAAAATATTTGTTAATATTCTCATCATAAATAGTATTGCTAGGTACTTATATGCATTGTACTATATGTTAGAGATTACAATGAATTTATTCGTAAGTCAACCTACACAGATATTATCGTGATTGATACTCCGTGGTATAGAATCTAAATTGTCTATGGTAAGTGACGTCAATCAAGTGTGTCATGTTGTATCTGTCAGTAGTGCGTCGATCGTTCACTTTATGGTTCGACGGCGCCTGTGCCGGGTGTGCGCACTGATTGATGAAAAACCAACAAGAAGACACAATTGATGATATCACCGAAGTCCATTCATCCCAATCTCCGACAGCAGCGGTGGGATTGCTTATAAAATCATCCTGCGAGTCTACCGCGATGCCAGCTACTCCAAATGAAAATTCGGATGGATCGTCTTAAACAAAGGAAGATCGAACTGTCATGCCTTCACTCGAATTGTGGTCTACATTTGTTCAAAATATAATGTCCACCAGGGACCGTTTTGAGATGTAGAAGGCGGGTGATCGTGAATCAGTCGGGTAACATAATCAGAATCATTTATTTGTGAATAAAGGTGGTAAGTGCAGTTGACATGATTGAGACTCGACTAGTGACAAAATCAACCTGTTCGTGTGGTCTAGTTTATTTTGCAAAGACGTATCTAGCTCTGGTTGTCATATCACTGCGGCGCGTTCATAATAATATCCTCTTTGCAAGAGGAGATATTTCATTACCTATTTCGTGACATGATGGATATCCAGAGCGACCAGCGCAAAGCGACGTACAGTATGCGTCATAAGTGCACTGTCGGTGCACTACAATGATACTTTAAACTAGTATTGGATTTACAACCTTCTTCTAATAGACGTTTCACACACACATAGGTTCTTGAATTGGAAGTGCTCAGTGTGATTATTATTTTCAAAATGTTGGTCGTGTCTTTGGTTTGCCGAGTGGTATATTCCGCCACCCGCTACACGAACCTAAGTTTGATTCACAGGTTACGGAGTTACTCTGCATGGAGTGTTTAAAATAGTGCTGCACAAGATTGTAGGCGTTGCGCTGCTAGTGTACTTTTGACCGCCGATTGTACCGTACATGGGATATTCAACGAATACGTTGGCACTTGTAAATCGGCTGGATACTGGTTGGAGTGAGTAAACAAACTTGAAGTAAGTACCTAGTGATCTCGGGCATCACGTTTAACCAGGTGCGTACTTACTGAACTACATCAAAATGGTTGTCTGTGAAGTCGGTTTGCGGACGATAGTTTTGCGTCATAAGAAAACATTACGTTGCCATGGTTACCATTTTGTCAATAAAATATTACAATCGTTAACTTCTAGGAAAGAGTGTAGTACTCATGTCCCTCGTACACCTCACGATAAGCACGTTGTTATACAATGCTCTTACTGTCATAAGTCTGGGTGTGGGCTATTTTCATACACTCATCACCTCACGTACCAGCTTGTCGATATCGATATCGATAAGACTCCCAGTCGATACTTTGCCTCGCACTAGATGCGCGTTTGTTACCTAGGCAACGGGGAGTCAACAGAGATGTCTAGTAGTCAGTAAATAGAAAAACCAAAAAATAAAATATTAGTAGGTATAATCGTTTATTATATTCCTACTCTTGTGTTTAAAAGTGTCATCTATCAGTGCACCTTCTGGAAATAAATCTTGAGGGAATTTTAGTGTCTTGTAAGTGTTTGTATTATTTTACAAGAATACCGCTCAAGGTGGGTAACCTCTCCACATGGGCATTTTTAATCAACTTTTATTACGAAGCAGCGAGATGAAAAACTTTAAAAATGTAAAAAACTTCAAAAAATACTAAATTGGAAACAAAGTCCGTCCTCATGACTTTGATCGAAATACGTTTAGTTAGGTGGTTATAATCTAGAGTGGTAAATTAACTGGCGGAATACTTTCCAAAGAATATGTGATACCTACTTACCTAGTTATCATAGACGCATTTAAGAAAAATGTTTAGGTTTACCTTACCGCCGTTAAAGATTTAAGTTCAGATTCAGCTTGTGAAGCTCTCCAAAGTTTCGTTCACATTCTCGATACACCTAAGAGAATTGTCCCCGAAGAAGGTACTTCTTTTACGGGGCAAGAGTTTGAAACCCTGTGTGCAGAATGGTCCATTTTACGAAATCGCTAGTAGTGTCTGTCGAGCCAATGGGCAGGTGGAACGAGTAATGTCCGTTTTAATTAATTTTTAGTCTTACAGTTGCCGAAAATATCCTGGAAATCTCTTATTGGCGAAGTTCAACTTGCTTTGAATGTACTGAAGCGTAGGCAAGAGTCCGTTCCAGTGGTTTATTGGTTATGACAAAAACCCACCTTAGCATTATGCTACCTACTGTTCTCCAGTGGGGACCATAGGGAATGTTTAAAGTCCGTGCAAATCTGTTATTAAATCTGCGTCGACGTGATGGGCAATCGACATGCTGAGAAATCGACATGATGGGCTTAGCAACACTGCATCGACGCTCTGGGAATCGACATACTGATAACAACTCAGTTAAAGCACCTTACGACGAATGTTGAGATTCGTAGTGAACAATTTTGATAAGAGTTAAGACAGGATGGACGAGCGGGCTATAAGGAAAAAAAAAAACGTGCTATGATGTTATTAAGCGGCGATTACTCCGTTTGTAAAAGATGATTTATTACTTGTCTAGAAAGCTGCTAAAAGCTACTAAGTTTTGCAATGAGTTTTTTTTAATTGAGTTATTTAAGTTAGGCTGAAAGGCTTGCCGCTTTATCCTGAATGATCGCTGAAACGCGCTACGCTTTGCGATAAGGTTAAAGTTTTGTTACTGATGGATTGAAAGGCTTGCCGCTTTATCCTGAATGATCGCTGAAACGCGCTACGCTTTGCGATAAGGTTAAAGTTTTGTTACTGATGGATTGAAAGGCTTACCGCTTTATCCTGAATGATCGCTGAAACGCGCTACGCTTTGCGATAAGGTTAAAGTTTTGTTACTGATGGATTGAAAGGCTTACCGCTTTATCCTGAATGATCGCTGAAACGCGCTACGCTTTGCGATAAGGTTAAAGTTTTGTTACTGATGGATTGAAAGGCTTGCCGCTTTATCCTGAATGATCGCTGAAACGCGCTACGCTTTGCGATAAGGTTAAAGTTTTGTTACTGATGGATTGAAAGGCTTACCGCTTTATCCTGAATGATCGCTGAAACGCGCTACGCTTTGCGATAAGGTTAAAGTTTTTACTGATGGATTGAAAGTCTTGCCGCTTTATCCTGAATGGTCGCTGAAAGGCGCTACGCTTTGCGACATAGTAAGAGTTTTCACAGTAGGATTGACAGTTCTGTCACTTTGTCCGAATAAACTACTGAATTTCGACTAAGTTTTAGTAATGTTGAGCTGTAAGTGTTGGTGTGTATTGGCGAATTATGGTTGAAGACTGTAACGCTTTGCCATGATTGTAGATGCTGATCAAGTTGTGAAAAGGTGGTTGATTCTGTGCCATGTGACTCCTAGGTGGTCAGCAACGCGAGAGCGCGTTACTTGTCAGTATGGCCGTGTTAGAGATTACAATGAATTTATTCGTAAGTCAACCTACACAGATATTATCGTGATTGATACTCCGTGGTATAGAATCTAAATTGTCTATGGTAAGTGACGTCAATCAAGTGTGTCATGTTGTATCTGTCAGTAGTGCGTCGATCGTTCACTTTATGGTTCGACGGCGCCTGTGCCGGGTGTGCGCACTGATTGATGAAAAACCAACAAGAAGACACAATTGATGATATCACCGAAGTCCATTCATCCCAATCTCCGACATATATTATTATTTAATATTATTATGTGTATGTTATGCTATCTATGTTTAAGTATTTCGTTTATAATACTTATCTATTTTACGTAGGTATTTATTAATATATGTGTTTCTTACACCACACGACCTACCAGCTAAGCTAAACATACCTTCTCCATCCTAAGGTTGCCTGGAAGAAATCGCTTTAAGCGATAAGGTCGCCTGTTTGTACAATTTCGTAGTTAATAAGCTTTCTCGTCATATTTGTTATTTTTAATGTTTTGTGTGTTGTACAAATAAAGTGTTTATCTATCTATCTATCTATCTATCTATAACCGCAGTCAAAATATTGGAAATTTTGGAATGAACGGAATGAATGTACCTACCTAGGGGTCGATCGTCAAAAAAACGTGATAAACACGGGCAACACACGGACCAATTCAATTAACTTTTCGTCGGCCATCTTGAAACACTGCGACCGTGTCAGGCAAAATATTGTCCGCTACAAATTCACGCCGGATCACTGCGAGCGTCGAAGCAACGTCGAAGCAGCACTGACAGCACTGAACACCACTGTCACTGACCAGTACGGATAGTCTAGTACAAAAAGTATGAAACAATATCATTTTTCACTGACACTGATGGAACGTCACGGTACGGCACTGTGTCGGCACTGAGCTGTGCGGATAGACCTTTATAGTTTAGGATATATCTCTGATACCGAGACTTTTATATACAGGGTGAATTTTTTATTTGGGCCTTTAGAGCTATATTCTAAACTATAAGAGATAGCGAAAAATGCTGAAAGGAGTTGCGTGCCCGATTTTGATAAAAACTAAAACTGCATCATTAGATTTTTGGATAAGTCATTACCCTAGCCAGGAATCGAAACTGTTCATTTTCCAAAAAAATGATCACTCTGTATTTTTATACCAATCGATAGTGTTGCTAATAGAGATATATTCTTGAAAACAAACATAGTCTGGAAAATTAAAGGAAAATAGCTTATTTTAGTAATTTTTGTAATTTTCATACAACCATCCCTGAAGAAAAATGCAGTGAGGAGGTATCGCCAATGACGTAATTAAAAATATGAACAGTTTTTACAAATGTTATGTAAAGTACTTTAATTAGAACATTTTTAAATATTTAGAACTAGCTGCGCCCCGCGGTTTCACCCGCGTAATAATGTTCTACGCAATTTTCCTAATATTTTCTTTCATAAGAACCTTCTCCTGACAATAACAAACACAACAAAAAGAGAATTGGCCAAATTGGTCGCACGAAAATTATTAGACTTCGCGCACGACCGCTGCGTAGGGAGCCGACCTCGCGACTGAGCCGCGCGGGTACCTTACTCATAGATCTAAACTCCCCTCCCGCACGCGCACCCCCCCCCTTGGTGACGCCCACTTCGCAACGGGCCGTGCAGCAGAAATCGTAATATTTTAATTTCGCCATAACTTCAAAACCAAACGTCCAATTTTAATCATTCAAAGACCAAATATTATCTCCATAAACTGTTCTTAGTGATGAAATCATTTATTTTGATAAGGATTAATAGCATGAGTAAAATAAACGCGTTTAAATGTAGTCCAAAAAAAATTCAAGATTTTTAAATAAAAAAATGGTTGCTGTGCCTCACTCGACATAGATGGGTATAGTGTGTCGCGGACTTTTTGTAGATATTTATAAGATCTACAATTAATTAGAACATTTTATGGTTCTATCTTTTATAGTTTAGGCAGCGTACGCAAAATAAGTAACTTTTCTGGTTGATTTTTTACACCTTGTGTCCGAAAAACCCAAATATCTTACGGAACCCTATTTTTTTCCAAAATAAAATATAGCCTATGTCATTCGTAGCTTTCGAATGGTGAAAGAATTTTTAAAATCGGTCCAGTAGTTTTTGAGCCTATTCAGTACAAACAAACAAACATACAAACAAAGTTTTCCTCTTTATAATATTAGTGTAGATGTAGATAATGTCACCTGCCCTCTATGCCTCATGCACTATTGTTTTGCCAGAGACATATAGGTGAAAAATGGAGAAAACTATAAAATTAAGCTATTTCCTTTGATTTGCCATATTATGTTTGTTTCCAAGAATTGATCTCTATCAGCAACAATTTTGATTGGTATAAAAATATAGGGTGATTATTTTTTTGTAAAATCAACAGGTTCGGTTCCCGGCTAGGGTAATTAATTTTTCAAAAATCTAATGATGCAGTTTTAGTTTTTGACAAAATCGAGCACGCAACACCTTTCAGCATTTTTCGCTATCTCTTATAGTTTAAGATATAGCCCTGAAGGCCCAGATAAAAAATTCACCCTGTATATCTGAACTGGCACACAGTGTCCTCTATTGGTAGGTTATGTATTCATTACGGTACACCCTGTATAACTATACCTACAATGGTCGGGCGGGGTTGACTCCAAGTACCTAACGCTCGCGCTGGTATCGTGAATGTTCTATAACCTGTGCTAGTCATTTGATTTGACATTAGGTAAGTACTTATACAGGTTATTCTGCTTGTTAAGTAAATTGCAGTGATTGCGTGCAAGTTGCTACAATTGTTACCTATAATAATGTGACATATCACGATAGGTTAAACATTTGAAATTCAATCAATATTGAACAAGGCTACCTAGCGCTACGGTTTCATTGGTTTCACTAACAAGCTTCAACTAGGTCGTAACTATACGTAGGTAATGTTATCACGGTACTTAATACAATCACATACATACCTACCCTACCCTACCTACCCCTACACACGTTGTATTTACTTGACAACCAACCACCGTCAGTTTATTACATGGGCCTTCCTTCAGCCAGGGCTATATTATACCTATAATACCTACTGACCTAAACAATATGAGATAGCGAACAATTATAGAAGGTGTTGCATGCACCATTTTCACATAAACTATATCTGCATCATTAGATTTATAAAAAAGTAATACTTCGTTGTCACAAGTAGGTACCATTAACAGTTCCATTATCGAACTACTGGCTGGTGTTTATTGACGTAATATAACGTCTATCCATCTGCATTCCCAAAAACAAATGTCTGGCGAAATATCGTGTCACGTCATGACGTGTCATGGTAACATTAGGAAACAGAGTACTTATTTAATAATAATATCGCTTATCTGGGCTTGTGTTATGGTGACGAGTGACGAATAGAAGACCTTTATAAAAAATAAAAATAAAGGAAAAACTTCTTTAAAGGAATAACAAAAATATCTCAATTTTTAATCGTTTTCTTATGACGTTATCACGTAAAATGATCGTCCGTAAACTGACTTTACTGACAAACATTTGTTTTTTTCCATTTTATTTAAAACAACTGGAATTAATGAAACTAATTATTACCCTAGCCAGGAATCAAACCGTTTGTTTTTGCAAAATAATAATAATCCAATATTTTTATACCAATTGATAGTACCTAAGTATTGCTGATGGAGATCAATTCTTGGAAACAAACTTAACTAGTAGTTCGCCCCGAACTGAGACCTCACGAGTTTTTTTACCGATTTTTACTTTTCAGCGTAAAGATCCGTTTCGATATCATAATCGATGGTTTCCGCAAGAAAGGGCGTAAATGCCATTTTGGCCATATTGAGTTTTATATGCAGTTTTACTCAGTTTTTAACGCTCTATCGATCCCTATTTTTAAAATGGCGCTACGATGAAAAAAAAAAGATGTTACGACCTACATTTTTCTAATGGCTAAACATTGAAAGGGGGTCATAAAACAATATTATTTTTATATTGGGAAATCAATTTGATGTAACTACACTGTGTTTTTACTTTTTAAACGACACACGGGGTTAATACTCACTAAGAAATCAATATGTGTTTTACGCCCCGCAACAAAAAATAATCCTAAAAGAACATAGGTTGTATCTCACCTATGTTATAATAAGTAACATTTACGACTGTGGCATAAATAATAAATATGCTAAGATTAGGATGTATAATTAGATAAATTTCAAAATACAATTTAATAACCTGTTTTGCGCCGTAATGTATTAGTCTACTTGGAAAAAAAAGTATTTATTCCCACAGGTGGCACTATACTTCTAAACTTACAAGTGATCCTAGCTGTCTTGTTCTTGCATAACTCACGTATATTAAAAGAACAGAGACGTAACTATACCTTTATGAAATTGGATAATGCTTGTGATCTTACCGCAAGTATAGAACATGTCTTCGCTTGTTTGTTTACGGTGTAAACGAAATCAGTTCGCGGTCAACGCCGTGCCGGTCAAGATACAATAACTTTGTCTTATTAATCTACATCAAATCTGCACACATATCATCACCTACAATGTCAAGCCAGCACTTCTTGGGTCTTCCCAATCTGCCACGACCTGGTGGAGGCGTCATGGCAAGACATTTGTTCTCCACGTAACTAGCCGGTTTTGACGTCAAGACGTGACCGTAGCAGCTTATGCAAAATTCTTGCAATGTATCTGCAATGTCTCATGTAAGCTGCCTCGGATGCAAGAGTTTCTGACGTGATCCTGTCGCGTCACTCCACACATCCAGCGCAACATCTTCATCTACGTGACACGCAGCTTCTGCTTTTGTCGCTCAAGCACTGGTCACGCCTCACTACCGTACAAAAGGACAGCGCTAATGATGGTTTTATAAACTTGTCCCTTTAGTTTAACCGGCATAAACCTGTCTCTTTAGTTTAAGCGGCATTTTGGGGTCGCAAATGATACCACGGCACTTGGCCCAAGCCGCTGAAATGCGTGACTTGACGTCGTAATCGATGTTGTTGGACGATCGATGTCGAAGGAACACAGTCAAAGGCTTTCTGCAAATCTATATAAGAATAGAAAACGGCGGAACGGGGTCCATGATCTGTGTGGTAACTATATGGGCACCAAGAGACAGTGCACTTCTGTCGAATCCAAGAGTCGACTATCCGCTAGTAAAGCTTCATGGTGTGGGACATGACCTTTATACCTCGATAACTCCCACAACCCTGCACCGATCCCTTCCCCTGAAAACTGGGGTAAAACATAGGAATCTCACCAGTCTCGAGTATACGGTTATAGAGGTTAGTTAAGATACCCAATTACCCACACTTCGAAAACCCATCGCATTCCATACTTCGATAAGGACTCAACTCTTTGTACTGCTTATTCAACAGCTCGTAGAAATAAGAGTCCTCCTTCACCACGATGTCCTCGCAAAGCAGATTACCATCGGGACTTTTTGCACAGCGGCACTTAGATATATCCTGTGCCGCTTTTACCCTCGAACGTGCTAACTTATAAATAAGCTTCTGTCCCTCAGACGTATCCAACTTATCGTACAATGACAGGAGAGTTGAACGCTTACAACTTTTTGAAGAAGGCTTTCTTCAATTTAGTGTCCAAGGCAATCAATATGACAGGAAAATCAAGTTTCCTTGTCATATTTGAGTCCATCTTAAGACATCCCAAGCACTGCCTTCGCCGCACCGGTGATCGATGCCTAAATCTCATCCTCTATCCTCATCCTCAATCTGTCCTCGACACCAGCGAACTTGTCACCGATAGCTGAGACAAGCTTCTAGGACTTGGCTTCATCCAGCATCCATCATCTGATTTCGCGACAACACCGCACTGGGTGTATGTTTTTGGGTTTCACACAGAGATCCATGACAAGAAGACGGTGTTGATCAGTGAGACTCTTACCGGGTATGACTTTGCAGTTAGCCACGTTGCCGATAATTATGATGTTTCTTAGTGATAGAAATCGATTTGGGTAGCGTGTCTCCCACTCCTGCAGGTGATCAAGTGGTCGGGCTTCTTTTTGAAGTAAGTGTTCACAAGGGCCAGGTCGGCAGAGGCACACGTACGTAGGATTTCTTCTACTTCAGCATTTCAACTGCCGTACCCATAGCCTCCATGAACACGCTTAAATTTTACCGTCATCTCGCCCACATGACCGTTCAGATCAACACCCAAAACGATCCCTTGTGACAACGGGATGGTACCAAGGACCTCGCCGAGTTTGTTCCAAAACAATATTTTATCAGCGTCGCTACAACCGACCTGCGGCGCGTAAGCACTTACCTTAAGTGGGTTACAACCCCCTCAATAAGCACCTTCACGGCCATAAGTCGTTTTTGGCCTCCAAGATATAGTCATGCAACCCCTCAGCGAGCACCATAGCCACCCTGTTCTCTCCACCAGGTGCACCCATGTAGATCAGCTTTTAGCCGCTCCTAATGTGCTGGGATCTGCTGCCTTTCCATCGAGTCTCCTGCAGAAACGCCACGGCCATTTCTCGCCTGGAAAGTACGTCGGCCAGCTCCCTCGCGCGTCCGGTTAGCGTGCCGATGTTTCACGTTGCAAAGCGGAGTTGATTTTTATGGGTTGGGGCTCGCGTCTAAGTAAAATCTACTCTTATCAGGTTAATATTTTGCTAGTATAGTCATGTATTAGTATAAATAATACGGCGTATTTACAAATTTTGAAACAAAAAAAGGTCTATACTACAAATGGTTTAGTCTTACATGGCTTTTACTGTAGGTACTTTTTGCTAGACTGTATATTAAGGGGTGTAACTACATATTTTTTTCATTTTAAGGGATTTACTAGCTACTAGATTTCCTAGCTAACTTCTAAACTAATACTCGTACAGTTCTCTAATTAAGCGAGGCAATAGCCTGCAAAAAACTAAGAAATTTCTTCCTAGCACATTTTTTTATAAATATAAAAACAAAACATATTTTTTTTATTTCGTTTTTTGCTCATTGCCAAAAGTATGCAAAATGGAGATACGCCCTTTGTTGCGGAAACCATCGATAATATAACGTCTATCTTGTTTAAAGGTCGTCACAGACGTAGCTATATTTTATATTAATATATAAATACCGTAAAACGGGGTGAATTGACCAGTAATTTTGGACTTTGACCACAGATTATATATCGACCGCTTCCGAGCAACAACTCCTAACTGCCAGTTTTACTCAAAGGTGATTTTAATGCCATCTGTTATAAAAATGTAAGCAACTTTCCTGTGACGAAAATTCGTAACTATCTGACGTTTAAAAGTATTAAAAATACGCTTATAGAAATTCGACCTATCTTATTTAGAAAATAATTTTTTCAGAAATATCTCCTTTCTCAAATTTTGACGCGCAGTTTGAACTGAGAACGTGCTGGGACCTGTTCGTCTTGGCTAAAAGTAAGTTTCTGCATTAAATGTGTTAAGTTCAATGTAAATGTAATAAATTAATAATTATTTTCTTATTATTATTAGTATTGGTTGTTAAATTTAAATGTAAGTGTTAAAATCTTCGTTACAAGTTTCGACTATTATTAGTTACGAGATATTTCCGGAACAAAAATTTTTCTTGTTTTATCACTATTAATTTTTATAAGACGAGAGAGATAGGAGTTATTGTCAATAAAATAAAAAATTAACTGAATTTACTATTTTTTATAACATTCAGATTACACATAGATCCATTATTACACAATTAAATACAAATAAAACCAAAAGTAAAAAAAAAAACTAAAACTACTATTTTTATTAATTAATCAGGGTCACAAGGAACCAACGAATATTTAACAAGTAGTTATGGCACAAAACACTTCCTTTCACAATGATAACAGTAAATTTTAAATACATTAAAAAAACCTAAAAACTTCACTTTCACTTTTTTGTTTTTGTTTTCGGTTTTTTTTAGTTTTTGTTTTCAGGTTTTTTTAGTTTTTGGATCAGGTTTAACCATTTTTACTGCCACTGTCGTTCAGGTTTAACCATTTTTAGTGCCGCTGTCACCGAAAATTCTACTCCATGAGGCGAAAGCGACTATTTCTTCAAATTGCAACGTGTACATAATCGTAACCCATTAAGGAGTTAGGTGATGAGAAGGTGCTTTCAGATGCTTCATTCATCGATACCTATTAGTGTATGTGCCCATTCTACTAGTGAAAATGGAAAACTAAGCAATTTGCTTAATCTCGCTGTACAGATCTGTTCATCACTCCGAAGATCCTCATCAGATCTTCATTTAGGATAGGGTTTCCTATCAACATTCATTCAAACCCAGTCCGACGAGACGAAAGCGACTATTTTATTTAAATTGTAACCTGTAATCGTAACCGCTGGAAGAGTTTTCTAAAGAGAAGGTGGTTTCAGATATTCCATTTATCGGTAACTATTAGTTTATGGACTTTATAGCCCAATTCTACTGGTGGAAAGCAAAAACTGAGCAATTTCCTGCACTCTCGAGGTGTAATTCTGTTCTGAGAACCTCCTCCTTTTTTTAAGTCTGTTAAAAATGCAAAATGGTCTGTATAAAAACATTTTTAGTTTTGTATCCAATAAATAAATAAATATTGCGAACATTCCACACATCGTCATCTAGCCCCAAGCTAAGCAGCAAAAGAAGCAACTTGTATTATGGGTGCTAGACAACGGATAATACTACTAATATACTTTTCTTTTTGTAAATATATACGTATAATACATAGAAACAACCAGACCATAGACAAATATCTAAGCATTTGACGACCCAGTTGGCACAATGGTCACCATGCCGGACTGCCAAACACAGGGTCGCGGGTTCGATTCCCGCCTCAGACAATTATTTATGCTTAGATATTTGTCTGTGGTCTGGGTGTCTGTATGTATATTAAGTATATATTTACAAAAGAAAAGTATATAAGTAGTATATCCGTTGTCTAGCACCCATAACACAAGTCTAGTTACTTAGCTTGGGGCTAGATGGCGATGTGTGGAATGTCCTGCAATATTTATTTATTTATTTCGAAATACTTGTCTGAGGCGGGAATCGAACCCTGTGTTTGGCAGTCCGGCATGGTAGCCATTGTTCTAACTGTAATCACCCCATTTTACGGTATCAAAAGATATATTTTGATATATTTTAGGTATTTGATGACGTCACTAAAATATGTCGACCGATATAGCTCGACATATTTTATATCGACGGTGGAACTTTAAAATGTCGTAAGGGACATTTTCTCGAAAGTACACTTCATATTGCGTAGTATAGCACATTTCATGCCCTATCGATCTGTGTTATTAAAATTTTGATATCTCTTCAAATATATGGATACTAGCGACCCGCCCCGGCTTCGCACGGCTATATTAAGGATGTTTTGTACATATAAACCTTCCTCTAGGATCATTCTATTTAATAAAAAACAGCAATAAAATCCGTTGCGTAGTTTTAAAAATCTGATTATGACATAAAAAACTTTATCATTATCACTACATAGTATAAAACAAAGTCGCTTTTTCTGTCCCTATTTCCCTTTGACTGCTTAAATCTTTAAAACTACGCAACGGATTTTGATGGGGTTTTTTTTAATAGATAGAGTGATTCAAGAGGAAGGTTTATATGTATAATACATGCATAATATAGCCGTGCGATACCGGGGCGGGTCACTAGTATAGTATAAAACAAAGTCACTTTTCGCTGTCTGTCCTTATGTATGCTTAGATCTTTAAAACTACGCAACGGATTTTGATGCAGTTTTGACGTGATAACGTTTTATAAATTGGTGAACACCTGCAATCTCAAAAAAGTGTGACGTCACGCGTCGTTACTGGAACGTCTCATGTTATTGACAAGGTAACTATAGCAACGTTTTATCGTTGCCATGGTTACCATCAATGTTTTCTTATGACGTTATCACGTAAAATTATCGTCCGGAAACAGACTTTACAGACAACCATTTTTTTTTATTAGATAGAATGATTCATGAAGAAGGTTTATATGTATAATAAGTATAATATTATAGCGTCGCTAGTGATATAATACATCCCATAATATGGGATATATTATATCACTAGCGACGATAAAAAAAAACCAGTCAAAATAATAACCCATAATAATATTATGGGTTATTATTTTGACTGGTTTTTTTTTTCATTTTTAATTCTGAGACGTCGTAAGTCTTTCTATCTGGTATATTTATGTGTTGTAAGGCCCTTACAAAAATAAAAAAGTTCAATTTGACATAAAATATATATTTTTTTTCATATTGAATAAGAATTGGCGTAAGTAGTATTGGGTTCCGTACCACTGTATTCTGTTTTTATTTTTTAACCTCGACGCAAAAACAAATGCAAAAAATAGATGGCGCTAGTGATAAAAATACATGAATGAAGGGTAAATGGTGGTTTACGGTTTATGACGTATTAAAAAACTACTTACCAAATCTCGTTCAAACCAATTTTGGGTGGAAGTTTGCATGGTAATAATGCATATCATATATTTAAGTTTCATCATTCTCTTATTTTAGAAGTTACAGACACACTTTTTACCACTTTGAAAGTGTCTCTCGCGTAAACTATCCAGTTTAGAAAAAATATATTTTGAAATGAGAAACCTTCATATCATTTTTGAAGACCTATCCATAGATAACACTTACGTATGGGTTTGATAAAAAAAATTGAGTTTCAGTTCTAAGTATGGAACCCTAAAATTTACTGTTTTTTTTTCTATTTTTGTGTAAAAATCTTAATGCGGTTTACAGAATACATCTACTTACCAAGTTTCAACAGTATAGTTCTTATAGTTTCGGAAACAAGTGGCTGTGACATACGGCAGATAGACAGACATGACGAATCTATAAGGGTTCCATTTTTTGCCATTTGGCTACGGAACCCTAAAAAATGTTGCGTAGTTTTAAAGATCTAAGATACTTTGTTTTATACTATGTAGTTACTATGTAGTTAGTTAACAAAATTAATATGTTTTATTGAAATATAATTTCATGGAAATGCCGTCACAGTGGTTCACAGTTTAAAATTCTTTGTAATATTTACTATATTAATCGAATGGTTTAAGTACTTACACCCGAAACATTTTAAAATCATACGACATAAACTTTGAAATTTAACGAAATGTCCCTTACTACATTTAAAATTTCCACCGTCGATATATTTTAGTATATTAATATAAAATATAGCTACGTCTGTGACGACCTTAAATGATAGGTGCGTATAACTATCATCAGATCCTGGACGTTGCTGGCTCTATTATACTTTTAACGAATCCAAACGCGTTAGGCATAGGTATCTTGTCTAGAAAATTAGTTCAATAGCCTAATTTTCTTGGTCTCAATCACGTATTTATTTATTTCGCGTTTTATTGATACTCGAGAGAATAAGTAGCTACAATGGATGTAAATCGTGTATGATTAAAAAACTCCTAATAGCCTTATTCCTTCTATATCACCTTATCGTCAGTACCTAGAGTACCTACTCATCAAGTGAACACGATAGACCTAACTTATTTAGAGATGAGTTCATATAGCTTTCTTCCGGCTATATTACCAAACCCCAGATATCAGTTGCTTGTTTTACACCTAGAGTGCCTACTTATTAAGACAACTTTAACGATAGACTTATCTTGTCTAGAAGATGAGTTCATATTTCTTTGAAGTTGAGTGCCTTCTTCCACCTCTATCACCAGATCCCAGATATCAGGTGATTCTTCAGAAGCTATAGAATACCTACTTATCAAGGTACTTTAAACGAGTACAAACATGATATGACTATTTCGTTCTCAAGATCGTTAATTCTTATTGTCACCTTTCTCATCGGGTCTTATTGTCACCTTTCTCATCGGGTCTTTATCATCAGACTTAACACTCAAAATTAGTACCTATGTAGTATGTAGGTATGTACTCATCATAATCTAACGAAAGAGGTAAAGAGGAGAGAGGCTCCTCCCTTTATACAAATATATTAGACAAGTTTGAGACCTATACTCTCTCTAGACTCCTGGGTCCACTAAGACCCAGGACCTATAATAAGTCCCTAACTTATTATTAAATAAAAATATTAAAAAGATTAGTAAGTTTTTAAATTAGAATTTCTAGATCAGCTAGCAATAGGTACTATTTAATATTATCCACCACAATTGTTAACCAAACCAACCCTAGATAATGAAATAAATGAATAAGAATATGAAGCAAAGAGAGGTCTGACGATTTATGGGAAAGTAGAATAAGTAGACGCTTTTAATCTACAGTCTACACCCAAGGTAGGTAAGTAGGTACATCCTTAGTGGCCCAGACGACGTCAACCTTAGAAGGATTGTCCAATTTTCGCTTCGGCGTCCGTTTAGCTGATCAATAGCTGGTTCAAGCAGCTCCTACCCCTTAATCTTACGTCAAATCCTTTCCATCCTAAGGTTGCCCGGAAGAGACCGCTTTCAGCGGTAAGGCCGCCTATTATTGTGCCACTGTTTTTTAAAGGATGATGCCAATAGTGGTACCCACCTCCAATAACGATGTGTAATATGTCATTGGATAGCTCTTTTCAATTAGAATACAAGTTATTATGGCGACCATTTCGAAATGTTAGTCCGTTCAGAGTTATACTTACTTTTATTGAGCCATATTAACAATGGTGAACAGAGATGTCTAATTAGCATTTTATTCATATACTAGCTGTTGCCCGCCACTTTGTACGCGTGGTAGTTTTGTTTTACACACTAAAAGCTTCATCTTGAATCACTCTATCTATCTAAAAAAACCGCATCAAAATCTGTCACATAGTTTTAAAGATCTCAGCGTACATAGAAACAGACGAACAGCGTGAAACGACTTTGTTTTATACTTACTACGAAGTGATAGTGATGATAATAATATAAACAAATAAATAAATAATAATAAAAAAACAGCGCACTCCGGGAGTGCAGGCAGAAGTGAAAACTGTATATCTGTGTAAAATCTCATCTGTCGAAATCTCATCTGTCGCGAGAACGGCTGAAAATGCTCACTCGTGTATCAGTGATGGCGCTAGCGTGCGACGCGAACTGCGTACGGCAGCTCGCTGCGAACCTGCACCATCCACCGAGAGATGTCGCTGTTAACACTGTTGTACAGAAGTGTCTCGTCTGTCTAGTCTGTCTAGTCTGTCTCGCCTGTCTCGTCTGTCTCGTCTGTCTCGTCTGTCTCGTCTGTCTCGTCTGTCTCGTCTGTCTCGTCTGTCTCGTCTGTCTCGTCTGTCTCGTCTGTCTCGTCTGTCTCGTCTGTCTCGTCTGTCTCGTCTGTCTCGTCTGTCTCGTCTGTCTCGTCTGTCTCGTCTGTCTCGTCTGTCTCGTCTGTCTCGTCTGTCTCGTCTGTCTCGTCTGTCTCGTCTGTCTCGTCTGTCTCGTCTGTCTCGTCTGTCTCGTCTGTCTCGTCTGTCTCGTCTGTCTCGTCTGTCTCGTCTGTCTCGTCTGTCTCGTCTGTCTCGTCTGTCTCGTCTGTCTCGTCTGTCTCGTCTGTCTCGTCTGTCTCGTCTGTCTCGTCTGTCTCGTCTGTCTCGTCTGTCTCGTCTGTCTCGTCTGTCTCGTCTGTCTCGTCTGTCCTGTCCTGTCCTGTCCAACCTCTTACATAAACCTCTTCAATAGTAGATTATGCATCAAGGGCATAATAACTCCCGAGCGGAGCGAGGGGATCTTAAAGTTAACTCCTGAGCGAAGCGAGGGAGTTATGTGGAGTCCTGAGTGAAGCGAGGGGTTCAAGCCGCCCAAGACGAAGACATGCTTTATCCCGAGGTGCATACTGTACTTTTCATACCGTCATTCCAATTTTTTTTTAAATTCTTGTGGTGACCAGTTCCCTACTAGAAAAAAATGGGGCAATTGCAATGAGATGGTAGCATTATGGTAAATATTTGGTAGGTATTATAGGCAAAGCCTATTTGCTTAGACCTAACGTAACAATCAAAATAAATAACATTAATCGTGGCCTGCTAGATTTTTGTAGACCAATCAAATGACTTAATAAAAATAAAACCTATTTGCTGAGACCTTCAAAATTAAAACCAAGAGTTTTCACACGAATTTCAACATTCCAAATTCAAATCACTTTATTCCCTTGGGAGTTTCATACAACATTATCTCCCTTGGGAATAAAGTCTTACTTTAAGTTGAGGTTACTAGGAATTTAATCCGTGATTAAAGTGCTGCAGGCGGGAAAATAATATTTAAGTTGCATGCAACCCACCTCGAATCGTGATATAAAGAATAACCCCTCTAAATATCGCCGTCGCGTCGCCGTAAAAGTACTATTTGAATCTCATAAGATACAATCAACTATTAAATTATTATTTACTAGCGACCCGTCCCGGCTTCGCACGGCTATATTATGTTGCGTAGTTTTAAAGATTTAAGCATACATAGGAATATAGGGACGGAGAAAGCGACTTTGTTTTATACTTTGTAGTGATTACCTATTTTATTACTTTGTTCCACTACCCTTTACCCAAGACCTTAAAAAGAAGAAGTAAGCAGATCACATTTTCAGGTCTTGTTGACTTTCTCTGCTTATGGTTAAGTATTTAGGTTTTTCTAACTGAGCCCCGCTTTCTCCTGGACTTTTTTGTACTCGTTTGAAACGTTGTGGATTATTGATTGAAAGTATTATTTATTATTGAAATGTAAGTTATCGCAACTACGTCGTATGTCGTAGAAGACTCTATCCACAGACATCGTATATTATTTAATCAGTGGTTCTATCAGTAACATTTTTGTCTAATGAATTTTCAAGAAATCGACCAAAGATTGCAGCGTGAATTCAAGAAAATGCAATGTTACAAGCAAGTATTGGTCATTTCTGCCAGTCGCCGAATGCTGTCCCCAAATGGGGACAAACAAGAATTTCAATTCCTGCCATGGAAGGTTCCTGTTTTTCCTCGGATTCAACACTGGGATCAAGCGAAATATTTGCTTCTTGACCGTCCCCGAATTGAATTTGATAAACAAAGCAAAAGATGATCGAAAAACGAAAAATCGATCGAAATGGAACATACGACGATCGAAATAGAATCAAAAGACGATCGAAATGGATTGATCGTCTTTTTCGATCATTCTAACTTTCTATTGCAATCGTTTTTTGTCTCCATTTCGATCGTCTTTTCTTTCCATTTCGATCTTCTTTTGGTCTCGTTTCGATTGACTTTTATTTCAATTTCGATCACCCTTCCTTTCTGTTGTGATCGTCTCTTTGATTTCATTTCGATCGTTTTTTAATTTAATTTCGATCGTCTTTTCATTTTATTTTGGTCGTCTTTTCTTTCCGTTTCGATCTTCTTTTAGTTTCCTTTCGAGTGTCTTTTGTTTCAATTTCGATCGTCTTATATTTTCATTTCGAGCGTTTTTTGTTTTCTTTTCAATCACCCTTCCTTTCCGTTGTGATCGTCTTTTCGGTCGTCTTTTGATATTGTTTCGATCATCTTTTGATTTTATTTCGATCGTCTTTTCTTCCCGTTTCGATCTTCTTTTAGTTTTTCAATTGCCATTTGTTTCGATTTCGATCGTCTTTTCTTTTCATTTAGATCGTTTTTTTCGATCATTCTTCTTTACCGTTGTGATCGTGTTTTGATTTCATTTCGATTGTCTTTTATTTCTGTTTCGATCGTTTTTTGTTTCCTGATTCGTTCATCGTTTGTTTTTATTTCGATCGCCTTTTGTTTCTAGAAATCTCAAATCAAATCGGGGACAAGCACCACTAAAAATCGATTTCACCCATCAAACAATGCATTTATTGGCCTGGTTAGTGTAACTTGAGATTGAGGGTGGTATTCATAGCCAATAAGTTCGTTTGAAAAATATTTTTTTTATGATTTTATGACGTCATTAAGTTTTTTTTTTATATAGTCGTCTACTTTGACAAAAATCGATAAATAGTCAAACATTATCGCACGAGATGTATGTTGATGATTTACTATTGATTTTTAAAACTTGGCAGTTATATTATTTCGATCGGACTAAAAATCAAGACAAGCTAATAGTCAAATATTAACCTACATTATATTACCTTTCTAATGACATATCATTTAATCTTATTGGACCGGGTACCAGAGTTCATACATTTACTGGCATCATCCTTTAAACGAATAATAATTGTGTTGTCATTTTCTGTAACTTGTGTGTGCAATAAAGCGTTCTATCTATCTATCTATCTCCTACGAAGACCATCGGGAACGAACACAAGAGTGCATCAATTTGCCTGGACTTTGCACTCTAAACTTATACGAATTATTTAATCAATTTTAATCATAATATCAAAGCTAAGTTAAATGTAATGGTTTTGAAATTATCTGGAAATCATATTTTTTACGACAATGACAAAAATTATACTTGCTTCGTCCTCAACATTAGTTAACATGCAGCAACGCGGCTTGTACCCAGTCATACACACTATAGTTTAGATAATTGTATAAAAATAATATTTTTTAAATTTGACACTGGGTATATGCTATCTTGTGGCAACCCCAGTTGGTACTGACATCTTCATTCGCGTTTTAGTGCGCAGTCAGTGTACACAATATTTATCACTTTCTAGAATTTTATTTTAAATACATCAATAGTTATGTCTAAACGAAAATCTAGTTTTTTTTTTCAGTGATGAATACCTATTTCGAAAAATCAAGAAGTTGGAAATGAAGCTAATATATCTTGGTCGAAATAGTCGCGCAGTTTGTCTTTTGAAAACCATAATCAAAAGTTGTCATGACAACAAGGAAAAAATGGTGTGACAGCATCGTGACATCGTGACAGCGTCTTTCACGTCTATTTACATTATTATGTTATATTATTAAATAAAGGTATATTAATTATGTGTTGAGTGCACGTCCAAAGAGAGTGATACCTTCACAATGTAATTACATGAGTATAGTACCCTGAGTCTATCGCCTTGTATAACGTGATTGAGTGTACTTCCACGAGAGTACTACCTTCCCTATACATGAGGTTAGTTCCTTGAGTCTATTACCTTGTAATATATACACAAGAAACAAATAAAGTAAATAAACTAAAGTGTTGAGTGCATATCCAATGAGAATGCTACCTTCACTATACAATTACATGAGTATAGTACCCTGAGTCTATCGCCTTGTATAACGTGATTGAGTGTACTTCCACGAGAGTACTACCTTCCCTATACATGAGGTTAGTTCCTTGAGTCTATTACCTTGTAATATATACACAAGAAACAAATAAAGTAAATAAACTAAAGTGTTGAGTGCATATCCAATGAGAATGCTACCTTCACAATGCAATTACATGAGTATAGTACCCTGAGTCTATCGCCTTGTAAAACGTGAGTTGAGTGTACTTCCATGTAAGTACCACCTTCACCATACATGAGGGTAGTTCCTTGAGTCTATCACCTTGTAAAATATACACAAGAAACAAATACAAATTGTTGCACATCCAATGACAGTGCAACCTTCACCATGAGTGTATCACCTAGTAAAATATACCTATTTAACAAATAGAAAGTGTTGAGTTCACATCCAATGAGAGTGGTACCTTCACAATACAAAATGTGTGTGGTTCCTTGAGACTATCACCTAGTAAAATATACCTATATTAACAAATATAATGTGTTGAGTTCACATCCAATGAGAGTGGTACCTTCACAATACAAAATGAGTGTGGTTCCTTGAGACTATCACCTAGTAAATTATACTTATATCAACAAATACAAAGTGTTGAGTGCACATCCAAAGAGAGTGCCACCTTCACGACGCAACATGAGGATAGTTATTTGAGACTATCACCTATTTTGGTTAGAAAAACGTAGATTAAATAATTACACTTTTATCAAAAGTGCTACTTTTACAAAAATATTGAAAACACAGGTTTATGACAACCAACCAGAGGAGGATTCAGGTTGACGTCGAAGAAAACAAACCTGACCAACCCTCAAACATGGATATGCAAATATTACTGTACGTACAACCGTCAACTACCTACTTTATACCACACGAACAAGATATCGTTCTACATGAGAGTCTTCTAGAACTACTCGGCAAAATTCCTTTAATAAATAAGAAGTTATTATGGCCGCATTGTCGAATATTTTAGAAAAAGAAAACAAAGCTTTTGAAAGCAATCAAATCAACTGGCTCTTGCCCTATCGGGTGTAGACCAAGCGCAAACGAAAATCTTTGCAAATCAGTACAAGTATGCAGATACAAGTTATTAGGAGCAGGAAAATTGTTGTGCGACTCTCAATACGATGAGTCGATGTGTTGCTGCAGCTTTGTAGCTTCAACTTCAAGCTTCAACAAAGCATGAAATTCGGCAAAAGCCAAGTCATCTGAGATGTAAAACATTTTGCAATCTGAACGGACGACGTTCCTACTAACAAAATTTAATCTATCGTCTCGTCTCGTTCTTAATACTGGAGAGCTCCGCTCCCCCTGGCAAGGCAAGCGGCGCAAGTTGGAAGAAGAACAGTCGACCCAAGCGTCTACAGGTCAACTTTGACCGTCGCAAATAGCGTTGTCCTCGCAGCGCTCACGCAGGCGCACACCAGGTATGCCGATAAATGAGGTATGTCCCGCCGCTGCCGCCACCATGTAAGGTAAGCTTTGTTTTACAACAAAATGCTTCTTATTACCAATGACAAATGTCGTGGATCATATCACGGATATGAAATACCGTTTTAAACCATACATTATGTATACCTTTTATTTCTAACTATTCTAAAAATGGAATTTAATTATTCTCATTTCACAATTGGACCAATTTAAGCAAAAATGATTCAATCCACACCAACCTCATTCCGAGATAATTGACATTTTAGTTTATTGCTGTATTTCTCTGGCTTGATAAGGAAAAAGGTTGTGTTTTTAATGAAATGTAATTCTATGTGTAATAAACTAATTTACATGCATATTTGTAGTAAATAAATTGCAATAGTTTTGTAGATATTCGGAAAAACTTGCGTCTGGATCATTATTACAAAATAAATTTTGTATGAAATTAGCTGTGTAGGCTGCGGAAACAAAAATGCAAAAATGTTCCAAAGTATAGCAATGTTTTTTTTTAATTTTTTTGATGAAATATAATAAAAAAGTTACCCTACCCAAAATCAGGTTCACCACAATAACCTTCTACATCATCTATTATTGCAAAACATGCTGAAAGGTTCATATCCAAGCCACAATATTTTATGTTTTGTCACAATATTTGACCTAACCCATTTGTGTCAGTTTTGCGATAGAAAAACATTCGGGATGGGTTTGCATGCATTTTTGAAACCTAGGCGCTCGCTTTACTCGCACGTGTTCTGTCACAACATCTCTCCTTATATATTATCCGAGTTGGTTCTGTAATAAATGGTCTATATGGACTCCTGTAAGACTAAAGGCTCGCTTCGCTGTCCCGTGTTTGGTCACAATATCTAACATATCCTGTTCGTGTCAGTTTAAAAACCAGACTTTAAAAACCATAGTATGATCCCATCCGTGTTGGTTCTGGGATAAAAATACATTCTGGAGTGTCCATAAAGAAACCAAAACCCTCGCCTCGCTCCCGCGTGTTTGGTCACAATATCTATCTTAACCTATCAGTGTCGGTTCTGTAATAGAAAAACTTTCGAGGTTGGTCTATCTTGATTCCTAGAAAACAAAGCGCTCGCTTCGCTCGCCCATGTTTGGTCGCAATATCCAACCTAGGTTAGGTTGGATATTGCGATAGTCTAAGTCAATTTTGAGACAAAAAATAGTCTGGGTTGGTCTATCTTAATTTCTAGAAAACAAAGAGTTTGCTTCGCTCGCCCATGTTTGGTCACAATATCTAACCACACTTAAACTGTCCATGTCAACTTTGTGAAAAAATGACACACGGACATACAGACAAGTAAGACATACGGACTAGCCTTACGCAATTCAAATTTAGCCTTACACTCTTCAGGTCCATATTATGTAGTGTGTGTAAAAATATATAATAAAATTCCAGAAAACATTAAGAATGAAAATAAAGTAATCATATTTACTATAAAAGAGTTTATTAATGATAACGCATATAATAAGTAAGTATAAGTAAATCAACTCAATAAAAGCAATAAGAAGTGTAATATGTATATTAATAAAGTAATTAAGTATACCTAATATTTTTGTGCCCAACCGGATTCATTTTGTGTCTAAATATATTTTTGTAACCATCTGTACCTACACATGAAGCAATAAATGATGATTATGATTATGGTTTAAAACCCCTAGGAATCAAAGCCGTTTAAAACCTCTGGGAATCAAAGCCGTTTCGGAAACTATGCTGCTCTAAATTATGTGGAAATAATAACATACCTACATTATAACTATAATATGTATACCTACTGAGAAAACAACACTTCATTTATATATAATTTTGTTATTTAGTAAAAACAACTACTTGGCAACACTTTGTATTTCCAAACTCCAAGTTGTATGCCGCATGACAATTTTAACGCCATGCACTTAATTCAATTTTACCCAAATTGTGGGTTAGTTCCCGTGTGCATAAATATGTCCAAATATAAGAATAAATTTTCATGCAAAAAAATACCTACAATTTTATTAACTACGGTATTTAGTAAAAGATTAGGATTAGGTTACAAAAATTGTTAGAAAAAATAGAAGCCGCAAATAAATAAATGTTTATTTAATAAATAACGTTTTCGGAATATATAGGCAATATTCTATTTACTTTATCGCCGAGATATTAATCATATTTTTTTATTGAAACTTCTAAAAACACTTGTGTGGCTATACACTACCTACACCGAGAATCGTTTTTTAGAATTGATTTTTTCTTATTTCTATATTTTAAACAGATTCATGTGGCCTGGATTGGTAGAGTTCTGAAGTGGAAAGTTCTTGAGAATTGAGTTAAAATGATTCAAGGTAATTGGACCATTTCAGCAGAATGATTTATGTAAATATTCCACAATGTATAAAACGCGTAACTGTTCCAAATGCCTTGGATCATTATAGCAAATCAAAAATAACCATTTTTGTTGGTTGCACTGACATGTAACCACATGTCAGTGCAACCAACAAAATACAAAAATGATTCTAATAGCATGAAACACTTATGCATTACAAAAAATAGTCTTCAACATAACAGCTGTGGGTTGGACCATACGGTTTTTCCTCATTTGTAAAGATAGGATTATGAGTCTTTGATATGTTAAAATATACCTTATTCCCAGTACATAAGTCACAATAACTCGAAATTGGCGAGATTGTGGATTGGATCATTTTTGCTTAAATTGGTCCAATTAATGAACTTAAAAACTCGAGAACTATAATTGAATGTTAACAATGAATGAATTATTCAATTATTTACAAGTATTTTCTTAATACCAAAAACCAATGACGACAACGTTTCATTATAAATCTTTAATCCCTCAACAAGTCAGTAAAACCACATCATTTTCAAATGGTAGATTTAAAATCGACTATAAAGTTGATATAAACATACTTAAACTTAAAAAAAAAAAAAAAAAAACCTAATTAAACATGAAGTATCCAAGTTTTTTTTGTTACAAATTGCATGATACACTGTTTAAGAGTTCATTCGTCTGACAAGTTAGCTTACTACTAGTCTACTACTGTCCCGCTATTCAATACGGTTAGATTTATACCGAATATTGAACGTTGTTAATATATTGCCTTCAAAAACCTGACGATTACGATACCTAGTTAAAATATGTCAGTACTGAAACTTTAGACATTCCGGCCTGCTCTTTGCGCACCGTATTTATACTATTCTCTGAAGCTAGTACAACAGAAAAGGGGGGGCCGTATTTGGGGACAGGAAAGTTAACGGCAAATGGAGTAATAATGAATAAACTAAGAATTTTTGGACTTTAAATATTATTTTATTTTAGTAAGCAATTTAGACAACCCGAACTCTTTGGACTTATTGGCAACTTAGAATAAATACAAAGACATGAAATGGTTGTTCCTCTCTGGCCAATTTTCAAAAGCTGTGTGTTGTTTTTAGTAATACTAGAAACTAAAACAATTGTTTTATTATCTGTAACTAACAGACAACTTCAGGGCAAAGTGACCCTAGTAGCCGCGAATTATCCGCACGGCACTCTTGAGAAGATGTATCTCTGCAAGTTTTTATTTTAGATAATATGATGTGTGCATCTTTGTCTTTGTCTGATGTTCAAGTTTTACAAAAACTTGACTATTAAGAAGCATCAATCTCTACGATTAATACTCTCTTTTTAGTCTTTGTCCTATATCCGTATATGTGACAGAGTAGTGCACAATTTAGTTTGTTACACTTAAAGATCCGCATTGTCCTTAATTGTCAATATTAAGATAAGGTCTGATGACAGAGTAATTAGACTTTTCAAAGGTTTTTATAAGCTCTACCTTTACGGAAATATGATGTGGCATGAAACCCTGAAATTGTTCTTAACTTTTTAAAAATTTCGTATCCTTACAATGAAACTAATACTAAGAAAGTTGCAACTTTATTAGCGCTTATTACAACACAGTGCAAACTATAAATAAAATTAAAGTTCAAAATATCGAAGTAATTGTAAATGATAAAGGGAAGTAATTGTAGATGCTTTGAACAAAATTGAGTAAGGTTAAAACAACTAAATCACTATCTTATAGTGTTATTTTCCTTCACGTACGCAATAAGAGAACGTACACCAATTTTCATTCAAAAAAAAAAAAAAAACAATAGTTTTTATCGTTCCTGGGTGTATGTGTGTATACTAGGTGGCTCTGCTAGAGAGAACACTCCACAGCAGTGCCACAAACAATTTTTTTCCTATTACCTTATTTTCTAGTATACCTACACACAGCTGTAATGGGCAACGTACATCATGCATACGTTCCAAATACATCATTTTAAGATATATTTTTTTAGATATTTATTATGGTAGCTCTGCTACAGAGCACGACATAATAATATAATCATGAGAAAAAAAAATAAAAAATAAACAGATTTGTAAAAAACACCCTCGTATTATTCCTTGAAAATCCCAAATGATGTCAAAAGAAAAACTAATAAAAACTAATTGCATAAGAAGAAATAAACAACTTTTCTCCTTAGTCCATAAGCCATAAGAGGGTTTACATTAAAGTGGTAATTTTATATAGATTCAAATATATTTAATTCTCATTCTACTCACTTCTAAAGCATATACGAACGCTGTTTGTCTAGAAGTAGTTAGAAAAACGGCTGATTGGTTGAAATACTCTTGCGTATTCGCTAGATTCTATCACAATCTGTTATTACTGATATACAGAATAGCTTGGCGCTACACATTTTAAATCAGATCACCTAGAAAGACTAGGTATTTTAATCAACAAACATTTATTTTATTATTTTTAAGCCTATTCTGCCCCACTGCAGGCTAAAGGCCTCCCAATGTTCCCTGTCTAGTGCCAGCTGCCAGCTGGGTACAGTCCCTATGATGCGAGTCAAACTTGTCCCGCCCCATCTCCTTCTGGGCCTGCCGCAGAATCTCCTGCTGATTTTGTTTACTTTTTGGTTAATCAAACTAATATTGAAAGCTATTTCTGGTATATCAATTTAATATTAGAATCTTTGGTTTTAGTGATTAAAGATCAATTAAAAAAAAAATATATATATATATATATATATATAAGTAAATAAAAGATGCTGAAGGAAAGTAACGAAATAACATTACTTATTTGAAACAATGAAACTCATTGTAATTAACTATATATTTTGTTTTTTTTTTTGTTTATTTGTTTCTTACAGAATCAACAGCACTTAATAAATACTAGCTATTAGACGATATACAAAACATACTGCCAATAACAGATTCTTACTATCTAATTTCATTACATTATAATATGTCGCTAAAGAAAAAAGTATCAAGAGAAGTTCAGTGGAAGCACGTATGCAAGTATAGGGATAGGAATAGGATAGGATAGGGTAGAGGATGGATTATGTATAAAGTTATATAAATAGATAGATATATAAAGATAATATTATATATAAAAGTAAAAAATTAGTTTGTGTTCAGCAACTTAACTATCTGAGATTTAAAAGAAAGTTTCCCAATATAGAACAAATCTATCTCAGAGAAAACCTCATTGTAACAACGCAGGGCACGACATATGACTGAATTTCTACCATAGTTAGTGTGAGTACGTGGGATGGCAAAAAGAGTGTGCCTAGTATGTCTGGTACGCTTGGAAGGTGTTTTAGTCGAAGAAAAAGGTTAACTAAGTCAGGGCTATCAATATTGTTGTTGCACACATCATAGAGGAACAACATTTGTAGGAGGGTACGTCTATCCTTTAATTGCATCAGACCGTGTCTTTTGCAGGACTCCTCGTAATCACATGGCGTAGTATGAGCACGATAATTAAGTGTTTTTATAAATTTAGTTTGAATTTTCTCCACTTGTTGCACATAGTTTAAGTAGTTAGGATTCCAAACGGTACTACAATATTCCAAGATACTGCGCACATATGCAAAATAGAGAACTTTCAAACAACCCAGGTCAGAGAACGGTCGGCTCACACGCAGCACGAAACCAAGATTTTTGTACGCCTTTTTAGTTATAGCCTCAATGTGATCAGTCATCGCCATATTTGAGTCAAATATGACGCCAAGGTCTTTAATAACGTTTATGTACTTTATAGGCGAGTTAAGCAAATGATACTGGTGTGAAATCTTACTTCTCCTGCGGGTAAAACTTATTTGGAAACACTTTGTGACATTGATACTAATGCGGTTGTAAATAAAAGAGCTTGATTTTGTTTACAGTTCACATATTTTCTTAATACATATACCTATGTATGTATAATTCCTTTTTTGCTTATATAAAACAATTTTATACAACTCTAAAGATCTGCATGTTAACTAATGTTGAGGACGAAGCAAGTATAATTAATGATTAAACGAACTTACCTTAAGTGAAGTTCTATCGTAATTATACGAGGCTTCGTCTGAAACATTAGGGTCCCTCCCACCCAAAAAACCCATAAAAATTGTTTAACCAAAAAAGGAATTATCTATTCTCTGACGTAAATGAAGATGTCAGTACCAACTGGGGTTGCCACAAGATAGCATATACCCAGTGTCAAATTTAAAAAATATTATTTTTATACAATTATCTAAACTATAGTGTGTATGACTGGGTACAAGCCGCGTTGCTGCATGTTAACTAATGTTTCAGACGAAGCCTCGTATAATTACGATAGAACTTCACTTAAGGTAAGTTCGTTTAATCATTAAGTAAACATGTCATTTTGATTTTTGACATGGTCATTTTTGAATCATGAAGGTCTAAGCGTTTTTTTCCTTCTTGATACAAATGAGTTTGATATAAAAGTGACCGCTGAGATGATAAATTCCTGTGGATTCCTTAGACCTCCATCATCAGATCATTTCCATGGTACCAATTGTCACCGAAGTTACGCCCTTTCATTTAATACCCCACTCGGGTATATTTGCCCTATAGTTCGCCTATCATATAAGTAGATCCCCTATTGCACCCCCTATCATCGAAGCCCCCTAACCGATCCCTCTCATGTTCGAACTTAAAAATTCTATGGGCCTCAACTACTCGTATACCAAAACTCATTAAGATCAGAGCAACGGTACTCAAGTTATCGTCGAACAAACATACATAGGTACAACCGACCGACCGTCTCGCCACTAGACCTCTCTCGCTTCGCTCGTTCGGTCAATTATGGCAAATTAATGAGCTACCGACCGACCGACCGATCGACCGATAGGTACGCGGCGCGAGTAGGTCGTTTCTAAAATGACCCGTAGAGACAGTTATCTGCTGTCTTAGTGACCCGAAATGGATTATTTATAACTTTTGAGTTTTTAGTTTTTTATTCAGGTTTTTTTTTTAAATTAAGTAAATGTTTGGTTTTTCTGAAGTCGGTTTTTTAATTTTAATTTTTTATTTATTTAAGTAACCATTTTTAGTGCCGTTGTCACTGAAACTTCTACTCCATGAGGCTGCACTTTCGAAATGCAATTCCATTCATCACTCCGAAGAGCCCCATCAGATCTTCATTTAGGATAGGGTTCTCTATCAACATTCATTCAAACACAGTCCGGCGAGACAAAGTGACTATTTTATTCGAATTTTAACCTGTAATCGTAACCGATTGAAGAGTTGTCTGATGAGAAGGTGGTTTCAGATATTCCATTTATCGGTAACTATTAGTTTATGGGCCAATTCTACAGGTGGCAATCGAAACTGAGCAATTTGTTGCACTGTTGAGGTGTAATTCTTTTCATCACTCCGAAGATCCTCATCAGATCTTCATCCGATTTTTATGGGACCACTTGTGAGTTATTCCCTTTCAAACAAAAAAAGAGTTTTCCAAATCGGTCCAGGCGTTTTCGAGTAATCGGGGAACATACATTAAAAAAAAATTAAATTAAATATGTCGACGAATTGAGAACCTCCTCCTTTTTTTTTAAGGTCGGTTAAAAATATACTTAGATATTTGGATACTAATAACTTTTATCTTAGAAAGGCAATATTTCTTTAAAATAAAACGGTTAAACCTAGTTTTCCATTAGATCTAGAACATTTTCAAATATTATCAAAATCGGACTTCGTTTATGGGAGGGGGATAACGTTACCGCTTTTTGGTGGAAATTGACAGCCTCACAGTCAAGTGGGTTAAAGGAAATATTTCACTAATAACTTTTGAATATTGGAGAACATACAGGGGGTTAAATCGATAGGTAGTAAGGTCCCCCCCACCCCCCAGCAACCGATGATGTACCCCCCTCGTTACACCGTGTGTATTGGAATATAAACGCAACATGTTATCAGAGAGTTATATATCTCCCCGTGTAGGTACTTATTTTTTGGTTGTAGTCGAGTCGCCGCGGTTGGATCACATTCAGCTCGTACAGAGAGTAATTAACTCTCCCTCGCTCGTCGAGACGTCTCCGTCCGTCCGTCCGTCCGTCCGACACGAGCGACGTACCGTACCACCATTGTATGTTTATTGAAACACGGTGCATACATGCATTGAACCACCCGACGGGCGGCGGGTGGTTCCCCCCGGCCTCGGGGGAAGGGGGCGGGGGCGGGGGCACACGCTCACATGTATATACATGCTAGTGGAAATATCTAATCAGAATTTACTGTTACAATTACAATGGAAAATGGCGGATATCTCGGAGACCGGGTCCGTATTAATAAACCGAACTCAATATCGATTTCAATCTTGAGTTTGCTCTTGAGTTGTTGCGCTGATTAATAAACCTATCTTAAGACGCGATTAAAGAGCGACGTATCACTTGAGTAATACCGTATTAATAAATCAAACTCAGCTCTCAAGATATGTCTCAAGATGTAGTTTCGTGAACTCAAGTCTGATTGCGGGTCATACATGACATAAGTTAGCTGTTTCGTTAGTTTTGTAGTTCAGGAACATGGAGCTAGAACAAATTTTGTCAGAAATCAATTATTAAGATGATATTTTATGCTAATGACTTTTTGAACAAATCATTCGCATTTAAATAATTATTTAGTAGTAAAATCTTACATTTTGTAAAAAAATTCACATTAAAAACAAGTTGACAGCAAAATATGACGACACTACCTACCATAGGGTAAAAACATACCATTCAAGGTAAGAACAAAGCGTTACTGTCATTCAATGTCGCTCTCAAGATCAGTTTCAAATCTCAAGAGCGATATCAGCCTGGTTAGAACTTGAGTTTTATCTATTAACTAGCTGCGCCCCGCGGTTTCACCCGCGTAAGTACTCACCGTTTAAACCTTCCCTGGACTACAACAAACACAACAAAAAAAGAATTGGCCAAATCGGTCCAGCCGTTCTCGAGTTTTAGCCAGACTAACGAACAGCAATTGATTTTTATATTATAGATTAACGCCTAACTTAAGATAGTGACCGCATCTCAAGACTCACTCAATTGATACGCACTCAAGATCGATATTGAGAGCGATTTATTAATACGGGCCCGAGACACTTTTATCCTACTAATATCATCTCTACTCATGTGCTAATATTATAAACTAGCTGCGCCCCGCGGTTTCACCCGCGTAGTTCCCGTTCCCGTGGGAGTATTGGGATATAATATAGCCTATGTTACTCGTGGATAATGTAGCTTTCGAATGGTGAAAGAATTTTTAAAATCGGTCCAGTAGTTTTTGAGCCTATTCATTACAACCAAACAAACAAACAAACAAAGTTTTCCTCTTTATAATATTAGTGTAGATGTGAAAGTTTATGTGTGTGTGTGTGTGCGTGTGTGTGTATGTATGTTTGTTACTCCTTCACGCAAAATCTACTGGACCGATCGCGATGAAACTCGGTATGTAGATAGCTGGAGACCTGGATTAACATACTTTTTATCCCGATATTCCCACGGGATCGGGACTTACGCGGGTGAAACTGCGGGGCGCAGCTAGTAAAACATAAAGCTAAGGATACACGACGACACTTGATGTATACATCGAGTGTCTACCTGTGTCCACCGCCGCGACATCAGAAATTGTTACAGTGTGGACACTATCGACACTAGTGTCGACATTTGTGTCGAGTGTCAGTGTCGTCGTGTATCCTTAGCATAACTTTCATTGTCCTGAACCGGCACAGTATCCTCTATCCGTAGGTGCCCATACATTATCCATACATTACCGGACATTCTGTATACGTAAACATATCTTAATCATTGTAAGTAATATTATATGCAATGATTAAGTAGGTAAGTACACATACATACATAATAGGTATAAGTAATATAAGAAGCAGAATGTCAATAAGATGATAGCGGCTCGGGCTCGTATCACAAGGTCAACGTTCACTGGTCAACAACAACATCTCTCTTATTGGACGGACGGATCATTGTATGCGAGTGTCATCTCTCTCTCTGTCTCTGTAAGTATGTACATCTGGCGTGTGTCGTCCAGGTACTGCATACACATATCACATATCACAAGTAAGGAACTAACCTGGTTTAGTGTTAGACGATGAGAAGGAGGAGGATGACGAGGACGATGGTGTAGTGTAGTAGTAGCAGTATGCACAGAAGGCGAGCAACAGGAGCAGGATGGCGACGAGCCGCGTCGACACCGGACGACATCGCGGGACTCTACTCCTCATCCTGTTGTACCTGTAATACATACATACATACATACGTCAACTATATAGGGGATATTATAGCGGAGACTGATGACCCGCCCTATTTTGACAATAACTAAAACTGCAACATTAGACTTTTGGGGCGAGGTGACGGGGCGACCCGCCCCGGCTTCGCACGGCTATATTATGCATGGATTATACATATAAACCTTCCTCTTGAATCACTCTATCTATTAAAAAAAACCGCATCAAAATCCTTTGCGTAATTATAAAGATTTAAGCGTACAAAGGGATATAGGGACAGAGAAAGCGACTTTGTTTTATACTATGTATTGATAGGCATTAATTACTTATACCAATCGATACAGTTGCTGATTGAGATCAATTCTTGTAAACAAACATAGCAAGTTATTATGGTAAATCAAAGGAAACATCTCCTTTTTGTTATTTTCTAAAATACCTATTTATATTTCCGTCATAATAGAGTTTAGACACATAGAGGGAAAATAATATTTTTATATCTTTTCAGCTGGCCGAGGTGGCGCCCCCTAGTAGCGGTAGACTGGCCAAGTCGAAAAAAAAATGTCCGCTTGAAGGGAGCAGACCCGTTTATTTCATATAAAAGGATATAAATTAATTTTGGTTTGACTAATTCATAACATTGATACCTTTCTGCATTCAGAATGAAATTTCCTATTTAGAGGACATAGTTTAAATATTAGTACTTGAACAAATAATGTGAGTAATTGCAGAGTGAAGTGCAAATTTGCAAATGCACTTGCAAAAAAATTGCAATAAAAATTCGTAAAGAAACTAATATCTCCCGCGAAATTTATGAGTTAATAATACAAAGTGAGGTGATCTAGAGGAAGATAACTTACCCAGGCGTTGTTTTATCACAAAACAACACTTAAAACAAATGAAAACAATATTAAGTAATTAAGTCGAAACGCGCACTGTCCAAAACAAAAACAAACAAACATGGCCGTCGGAGTTTTGGCGGGAACGAGCCAACAACATGTCGTGCTGCAGTTTTATTTACACGAAACTTAGTTGTAAACCAAGTTAAATTGTATAATTCCGGTGGAAAGTTATCTAATTTAGTTCTGTGAAAGTGCACAAGTGTAGTGAAAGTAAAAATCAGTGTCAAACATGGACTTTTCTCGTTGCCTCCAAAATCTCCTACAAGGTTATAGTAAAGTAGCCACCGCTTTACTATGACCCCTGACTTGACAAACTGTGACTTGACGACTTGACCATCTTGAAACACTTTAAGCCCGATTTCTGTAAATCGGGCCATAACTTGATGCAAAATATTACTTGATACTGGCTATATGCGCAAAACGTGCGAAGCCATAACTGAAGAAAAAAAAAAAAACATGGCCGTCAGAGGCAATTGACCGAAGTGACATTGACATTGAACGATTATAACCTTACCAAATTAAGTAGTATGGTTTTATATGCAACTCATGTACATCCCAGAATAGGTTGGCTATACTTGACCTTGACATACATTCATTCATTAGACGTAAACATCAAAATACCTACGCCCGAAACCCCCGAGCGGTTTTGGCCGCTCGGGGGTTTGTAGGCCAGTTGAGAAGTTATATGGAAAACCTGCATACACATAAAAAGTGTCACGCTAATATTGTGTGACGTCATACGTCATGGTAATATGACTAGACGCGTCATGGTAACTTAGGAAACAGAGTATTTAAATGGCGAAAAGTGACTTTATTTTATACAATGTTGTGATTAGTATATACCTAACTAGTGGCCGTGATCGTACCTACCTATAGCACATGAGTAAATAATACAACCAGAGACTAATGTGTCATACAAGGCTCTCTGACAAGTCCACTACTACAAGCTTAATGCGCATGTGTGCGTGGGCACTGGCGGCACGTCACGTACGGAGAGAAACCGGTCTATACCGGCTCGGCCAGTGCACAAGTTCAGGGCTGTCACACTCGCATGCGAGCGGTAAACATCACGCGTCGCATGTTTGTTTCATATTGTTTAATAAAATATAGTGTTATTAATTTGATCTTAAGTAGGGAGGGAGTGAGTGTGGACCATTCTTGTGTTATGGTGACGAGTGACGAAATAGAAGACTTAAATAATTTTCTTTCTTTCGAAGGAAGGCTGGGAACGATTGAGTGAGTGAGTGAGCGTGTGCTTCAGTCTAAGTAACTAGGCTTGTGTTATAGTGACTAGACGCGACGGATATAATAGTTATAAATATGTACCTTTACTGGGTGGGAATTGAGTGTGTGAGTGTCCCAACCTAAGCAGCTAGGCTTGTGCTATCGTGACCAGACCACGGATAGAAGATTTTCTTTTATAGAGAGGGAGGGAGGAAGAATGGAAACGATTTAGTGAGTGAGTGCTCCAGTCTAAGCAACTAGGCTTGTGTTATAGTGACTAGACACGACGGAAAGCATAGTTATATTATGTACTAGCTGCGCCCAGCGGTTTCACCCGCGTAACTCCCGATCCCGTAGGAATATCGAAATGAAAATTAACCTATGTTATTCCCAATGAATCAATGTATACGCATACCAGGTTTACAGGTTTACAATACATGTCGCAGGAAAATCGGTCCAGTAGTTTCGGAACCTATGCGCTACAAACAAAAAAAGTCTTTCCTCTTGATTATATTACTGTACTAGCTTTTGCCCGCGACTTCGTCCGCGCAGGAGTCGAAAATAGTTCTAATAGGATTATTTTGTTGACTTAAAATTGTATTGAGTTTCAAACATGTGTCAAAATAAAATGTACTTACCTAATTTAAATCAAATACACTAAAGAGTTCGAGTTGAAACAAATCCCCCTAAAATAACTGACTACCCCTTTTTAACCCCGTTAGGGAATGAATTTCGGAGAAGCCTTTCTTATCGGATGCCTACGTCATACAAAGAACACACCCTCCAAGTTTCAGGTCTCTACGATCAGCGGTTTAGGCTGTGCGTTGATCCTTTAGTCAATCAGGACAAAGCATTTTATTTGTATAGATAGAAGATAGATTTTGAATTAAGTAAGTAGGTACATGTAGGTATTTTAACTTGGAAGACCAAAACCTCCGGTAGGTACCTACACCCAATTGTCTTTGGATGTGATGTAAAATGGGCTATACGTTTTCGTACTTAAAGTTCTAAACCAACAATATTATTTCTTCTGTTTCTGTCTTTCTAGCACAGACCAATAATGCACAAACCACATAAGTAAATCTTTAATCATATCGTACTAATTACTTTTCTATCATAGTCATCTTGTGTTTTTTTGGGTTCCGTACCTTAAAAGGTAAAAAAGGAACCCTTATAAGATCACTTTCTTGTCTGTCTGTCTGTTTTAATAATTAAAAAGGTGTGAAAGTCCTATTCATATGTTAGGTATTTTAGTATTCATAACAAAAGAGGTTTTAGTATTTATAATTATTAGACGCCATGATGACACCATGCAAATAATATTTGGGTAATCACTACATAGTATAAAATAAAGTCAGTTTTCGCCGTCCCTATGTCCCTTTGTATGCTTAGATCTTTAAAACTACGCAACGGATTTCGATGCGGTTTTTTTAATAGATAGAGTGATTCAAGAGGAAGGTTTATATGTATAATACATGCATAATATAGCCGTGCGAAGCCGGAGCGGGAACTACTTAGTAAAATAATATATTTTTGGCAAATTGTTCAGAATTTTATTATTAGGTAGGGCTGAGCAGTTGCGCAGAGAGAAAATTTGGCGTACCGTATTAAAAGATAGAGTTTTAAAAAAATGTAAGTAATTATATTATTACTTAAGAAATACATGACATTGGCTGTATGTAGTTCGAGGAGCCAATACGAAAAAAAAGAAATTAGAAAACCGCGAACACCGTGAACGTCATGGAGTAGAAAAAGGCCTTTGGACACAAAAGATATAGTACCCACATGAGTAGGTATAATAGTAATTAACTTAAAAAGGCCGTGATGCACTTAAAGAGCCATACCTATCTATCGATAGAGGGCACTAAGGCAAATAAATAATGCCTTCACACCAAATCTTTAAAGCGTCTCGGAAACGGGATATTGAAAGAAGCGTTCCATGTTTTAACAAATATCCCGTCTCCGAGATGTTTTAGAAGTTTGGTTAGAAAGCATTATTTGTGCGTCGCAATAACCTCTTAATGATAGGTATGGGTTTCTAAATGCACCGCGCACTTTTTAAAAATCTTAAGATATCACGTTTGGTCAAATACCCCATTTCCGAGACGACAGAGATTTGGTGTAAAAGTATACTTAATTTGCCGTAATATCCTCTATCGTTAGGTATATTTTTCAAAAATATCGTGCAATAAAATACTATGTCAAGTTCCCAGTACTAAATGGCAAGACGCCTTTTTTAGTTCAATGTTCGAAGTTTATAACCTCTTTGGTTTTACGTTAACATCAGCTGCTGTCAGCTTGAGATGACGTCTTACAAATTTAATCAAAAGCACCAAAGAGTATTGATATCAACCTCGAAGCAAATTACCCCCAAAATAACTTTCTACCCCTTTTTAACCCCGTTAGGGGATGAATTTCAATAAAATACGAAACACGTGTAAAATACGGAACACGCACTCTCCATCAATTCTGTTAAAGAATGTTTATGCTAAATTTGAAGTAGATTGGACCAAGGAATCACGTTGTCCCATACAAACTTTGTCCCCCATTTTCACCCCTTTAGGAGTAGAATTTCGGAAAATCCTTTCTTATCGGATGCCTACGTCATACAAAGAACAGACCCTCCAAGTTTCAGGTCTCTACGATCAGCGGTTTAGGCTGTGCGTTGATCCGTCAGTCAGTCAGTTAGGACAAAGGATTTTATATGTATAGAAGATAATACATGCATAATATAGCCGTGCAAAGCCGGGGCGGGTCGCTAGTACTTTGATAAAAGAGATCCAATCAAAAAGTATTTAAGTTTTTAATAACCCCAGCACGCCGCTTCATACACATGTTCATACAAAATTGCTGGAGCGTTGTAATGTTCCAAATTCAAAAAACGCTCCTGCATTGGATTTAATTTTCTTTGACCGCGACACTGGCTTTATGCACGATAGTGATAATGCGAAGCCATAATAAAATTATAAATAAAAAAGAGATGGCGCTAGATGCTTCTTTCCGTATGTCAAAATGACAATTTTGACATCATCCCTACGTTCTGTACGTTTTCATGCAAAAATATTATGGTTTATTTTTTACGCCAAGAAATATCAAATTTTAATTAGTAACATAAATCTACTTGAAATACCTAAACTTCCTGTGATATTTTCTGAACACATTCGTGAAGATTATGTTAAAATCTGTTTCCTAGTTCCCGATATTAGACTGCACAAACAAAGGTCAACATACCAAATCAACATTTTCTGAGAAAATGGTATTTTCGCGAAAACGAAGAGATGGCGCTAGTTACTTGAAATTAAAAAAAATATCTTATTAAATTAATTACTTTTTTTTTTAGTTAAAAAATGTGTATATTGCTATGTATTCTTAAAATACATAAGTGTACAAAATTTTTAAGCAGAACAAAAAGAATAATCAACTAATTTGTGATTTTCTTTATTTAAAAAAACCTGAATCGCGCATGCAAGATTTTTTTCTACCGGAGCTATATAAGGTTAGCGAATTCTATAGTGCTAAGATCATTATGGACGTAGAACGCTTACTTCCAAAACTTCGAATTTATTATATGTAGAGATGTATAACATACTACTTGTGAATTCTAGTATGTCAACGTTTATCTATTTAATTATTTATCTATTTAAGTATTATGTTCATCATTCATTTCTTTACCTACTAGCTGCACCCCGCGGTTTTACTCGCGTAAGTCTCGATCCCGAGGAAATATCAAAATAAAAAGTAGCCTTCTAGAAAAATGGACTGACCAACACAAAAATATTTTTTCAATTCGAACCAGTAGTTCCTGAGTTCAAACAAACAAACAAACACTTCAGGTTTATAATATTAGTATAGATTAATCATCAATTCAGATTACATTGTTACCGCGTTAAAATAAACGCCCATAATAAAAGACACTGATACTTAAACATTTTTTTTGGAACGAAGTTCCTTATCGCGCGTTGCGAAAAAAGAGACGGAAAAAATTAAGACCAAATGATGTAACGACACTTTTTGCATAGAAAGCAAGCCAGTTATTTTCGTTTCGTCTTTCTATTTCGCATTGAACAATGTGGTGTCGCGACGATTATTTACAAAAAAAAGTACCTAGATATAAAAAAAATAAAAAACTTTAATTTATTACAACTCCTTATATTGGTTAAAAAAATAGAGGTTACCTGGAAAGTTTTTTTATACTAAGATTGAACTCTAAATGTGCCTATAGATAGATGGATCATCATATTAGTATATACCTAACTAGTGGCCGTGATCGTACCTACCTATAGATAGATGGATCATCATATTAGTATATACCTAACTAGTGGCCGTGATCGTACCTACCTATAGATAGATGGATCATCATATTAGTATATACCTAACTAGTGGCCGTGATCGTACCTACCTATAGATAGATGGATCATCATATTAGTATATACCTAACTAGTGGCCGTGATCGTACCTACCTATAGATAGATGGATCATCATATTAGTATATACCTAACTAGTGGCCGTGATCGTACCTACCTATAGATAGATGGATCATCATATTAGTATATACCTAACTAGTGGCCGTGATCGTACCTACCTATAGATAGATGGATCATCATATTAGTATATACCTAACTAGTGACCGTGATCGTACCTACCTATAGATAGATGGATCATCATATTAGTATATACCTAACTAGTGGCCGTGATCGTACCTACCTATAGATAGATGGATCATCATATTAGTATATACCTAACTAGTGGCCGTGATCGTACCTACCTATAGATAGATGGATCATCATATTAGTATATACCTAACTAGTGACCGTGATCGTACCTACCTATAGATAGATGGATCATCATATTAGTATATACCTAACTAGTGGCCGTGATCGTACCTACCTATAGATAGATGGATCATCATATTAGTATATACCTAACTAGTGACCGTGATCGTACCTACCTATAGATAGATGGATCATCATATTAGTATATACCTAACTAGTGGCCGTGATCGTACCTACCTATAGATAGATGGATCATCATATTAGTATATACCTAACTAGTGGCCGTGATCGTACCTACCTATAGATAGATGGATCATCATATTAGTATATACCTAACTAGTGGCCGTGATCGTACCTACCTATAGATAGATGGATCATCATATTATACTTAGTAGGTAGGTGCCTATAGGGCATAACAGTCCTTTACAGTTTACAGTTGATAGTTTATAGTGAATAGGTAAATAGTTTGAAAACGTCACCAATATTTGAGCATACCAGCACAGCACCCATACCATACGCCGGCCGTCGTGTAAGTAGGTACCTAAACCTATATAGATAGGCCCTTCGAGTCGTCTCGTCGCTCGTCAATATCGTCGTGTACCTATAGTACCTATAGCTAATCAAGGGCGGATCCAGGGGGGGGTCATGGGGGTCATGACCCCCCCCTGAGCGGTTCCAGGACTTAGGTGGACCACTAATTGAACATAATGATTTTATATATTTTATTATATTTTATATTTTGTCACCATACAGATTTTATGTAACTAACTACATACGTTCAATATTTAATTAATTTAATTATTCAAGTCAAAAACAGTACAGTCAAACGAAAAAACGTTTAAGGTATCAAGAAAGAAAAAACTCTTTGATTAAATAATATCATTTATTTATAACTAGCGACCCGCCCCGGCTTCGCACGGCTATATTAGGCATGTATTATTATACATATAAACCTTCCTCTGGAATCAGTGTTTTTTTTATATTTAATTATTAAACAAAGTAGCTTTCTCTGTCCCTATATCCCTATGTATGCTTAAATCTTTAAGGTCCGTATTAATAAATCGCTCTCAATATCGATCTTGAGTGCGTATCAATCGAGTGAGTCTTGAGATGTGGTCACTATCTTAAGTTAGGCGTTAATTAATAGATAAAACTCAGGCTGATATCGCTCTTGAGATTTGAGACTGATCTTGAGAGCGACCTTGAATGACAGTAACGCTTTGTTTCCTACCTTGAATGATATGTTCTTACCCTATGGTAGCTAGTGTCGTCATATTTTGCTGTCAACTTGTTTTAATGTGAAAGTATTTTACAAAATGTAACATTTGTATGACCCGCAATCAGACTTGAGTTCACGAAACTACATCTTGAGACATATCTTGAGAGCTGAGTTTGATTTATTAATACAGTATGACTCAAGTGATACGTCGCTCTTTAATCGCGTCTTAAGATAGGTTTATTAATCAGCGCAACAACTCAAGAGCAAACTCAAGATTGAAATCGATATTGAGTTCGGTTTATTAAAACTACGCAACGGATTTCGGTGCGGTTTTTTTAATAGATAGAGTGATTCAAGAGGAAGGTTTATATGTATAATACATGCCTAATATAGCCGTGCGAAGCCGGGGCGGGTCGCTAGTTATAAATAAATGATATTATTTAATCAAAGAGTTTTTTCTTTATTGATACCTTAAACGTTTTTCGTTTTGACTGTACTGTTTTTGACTTGAATAACAGTTTTTTTATGTTTTTTTTGAGAGTGGTATCAGTCGACGGAAGAAAAATATTTAAAAATATTAATCCGGTAATCGGGACCGCGGTTCCAGTTGATTGCGGTCCCAGTCGCTGGAAGCCTCGAGATAGAAATGCGGGGCTTAGAGGACGTAGGTGGTACTATTTCAAAGAATTTATTAAGTAGGTACAATATTTTGCATAGAAATTACTGGTATTAACTTTGTATGATGGCCAACGTTTGGGAACGAACGCATCGAAAATTTGAATTTTACCGCGCCATTTAACGTCTAGCTAGACCTAACCTCTATCTATCGGAATCGGAACGACTTAACTTCAACGAGATGGCAATATACAGGATGTCCGGTAATGAATGGATAAGCGGGCACCTACGGATAGAGGACACTGTGCCGGTTCAGAAAAATGAAAGTTATGTTCCATGAAAGTCTTCCGGTTTCCGAGATAACTGCCATTAAAAAAAAAACACTTCTTTCTCTGTGTTTTTTGATGCCAAAGCTGCAAATGAAGGAATTATTCAAATCTCTTTTTTGCATAATATTCCAGGATAAATGTGCTATCGAATGCAAACAATAATTTTTATGACACATTGAAAGTCTTTTCTAAACAAAGATTGAACTCTAACTTCATGATTTTTTAACCTGAATTTTAACTTTTCCCGGTGTAAAAAAATGTATAGTCACCCTGGTTCCAAATTAAAAAATATTTTTAATTTGGAACCATTAGGTATTAAATGCTGGCAATACCACATATTATACCATTTTAAAATCTCAATGAAATATGCAACTTTTTTTTAAATTTGGCACCAGGGTGACCATACCTTTTTTTTACACCGGGAAAGCTTAAAGGTTCAGGTTAAAAAATCATGAAGTTTGAGTTCAAACTTAGTTTAAAAAAAACTTTCAATGTGTCATAAAAAATATTGTTTGCATTTGATAACACATTTATCCTGGAAGCATGCTCTTGCTCATTTTATTAGAAACTAATTTGGTATTAAATACTGGTAATACCACATATTATACCTTTACTACTACTTTACCCAAATACTATCCTAAAAACAGATTGGGATAATTCCTTCATTTGCAGTTTTGGCATCACAAAACATAGAGAACGGAGTGAAATTTTTATTTTTTTTAAAATGGCGGATATCTCGGAAACCGAGAGATTTTCATAGAACATAACTTTCGTTTTTCTGATCCGGCACAGTGTCCTCTATCCGTAGGTGCCTGCTTGGCCATTCATTACCGGACACCCTGTATGTACAAGTTATTATAATGTGTTAAGTTTTTCAAATGTACAATAAAGAATAAATATTTTTAAGTACAGTACGTACGTACATTAATAAAATACCTACTTTTTACTTGTATCTATTGCTATCAAAATTAAATTATGAGTTCTTGACTTGACCACGACTATGTGACCCCCTCCTGGCGCCAAAGCTGGATCCGCCCTGGAAGATAATGAACTAACAAATTGCTGCACTAAAAGTGTTACTTTATACTTTTACAAAATAATGTAAACTAACTAGGTAGGTACCTACTTAGTTTATAACATATTTTCCACACCGGCAGCATTTTAATCACGGATCAAAGACCTATTATTAAACTCAACTAAAAGCAAAACATTATTCCCAAGGGAAATAATGTTGTATGAAACTCCCAAGGGAATTAAGTGATTTGAATTTGGAACGTTGAAATTTGTGTGTAACACTTGCCTTGGTCACAGCAAATAGGTTTGATTTGTAATAAGTAATTTGATTGGTTGATTGTGAAAAGTAGAGTATGCACCTCGCTTGGGATAAAGCATGTCTTGTCATGTCGCTCGGGATAAAGCATGTCGGGATAAAGCCTCGCTTCACTCAGGAGTCTACATAACTCCTTCGCTCCACTCGGGGTACAACATGCCACCCAAAACTTAAGACATTACTTTATTCCCTTGGTACATAATCTACTATTTGTTAGTTACCATGCCCTATACTGTTTCTTTATGCCTCATACACTATTTTGTTATACTTCTATAGAGACATAATACTATTTGTGATTGTCTGTAATTGGCTTTCTGTTTCTATTTCTTCTGTTTTATTAGGTTAAACTTAGCTGTAGACTTTCCTTTAAATAAATAAATAAATAATTGATTTACTGGAGACATAAAGGTAAACTGAAAATTGCAGATAACTACAAACATGAGATATTTCCTTTAATTTGCCATACTATGTTTGTTTCCAGGAATTGATTTCTATAGATTAGTACATAGGTAAATATAAGTACTTAGATATTACTAATGACTTTTTCAATATTAGTAAATCACTATTTCATAGTTTAGGATATAGCCCTGAAGGCCTATGTATAAAATTCTAGGTAAGTAGTTATAACATACAATTAGATATTATGTACCTTATAATTATGTTCCCAAGATGTGTCTAACTATAACTAAATGTTAATTATTGCATTGACAAAGTTGTTTAGTTGTAAATAAGAAAATTCCTGATAATGCAATAGTAAAAATACATACCTATTACATTATTATGTTAAAAAATATGTTTTAACAACAAACAGAGTACCTACCAACCCACACACATAAAAATGGCAACAACAACATTTATCATGCAATAATGAACATACTATTGTAGTTGGTGGTGGCCGTGGACACCCCGACCTGACCGATACCTCGTGGTACTTGTCCATAGAGTATCTCTACGTAGAGTAGAGTAGAGGTGTTATGTAGGTACCTATACCTACAGAGTTACACTATTGTAAGTAATTGCTACCTACCTACTTACATACCTACCTCTAATTACATAGACTTAAACTTGTCTTACAAAGATGAATCATACCTAATAGGTACTAATATGTTGGTGTTCAGTAGCATCGCTCAGCAAACTCAGCATAAGTATCTAGTACCTATAGGTACCTACAACGACGACGACGTCCAAACTACACCTTAGAATATTAACCAAATACATACCTAGTATAGAAGACATGTAAAATATACTAATATTGATGTAGGTTAGTTAGTTAGTAGGTACATAGACGACATAGTTGTAAAGACGTTCGCATAAAGATATATGTAAACAAAGCTGAAGATGCGCACGGTGAGACACGGTGAGGCACGACAATAACACAACCAGCAGATTGATTGACACAGAGACGACGTACAGTTCGGTCGTCGTAAGCTAAGCTCGGTTACACTTACCGTTGATATCCTGGTATCATTTCGACCAATAACTCTATCACATTCTCCTTCACAATATACAAATGTCCTTTTATATATTTAATTAACGTAATTTTGAAATATTTATTTAGATTATATATTAAAGTAGGAAACGAAGACGCAGTACACTAGGTAGGTATATAGATGTAAAGCCGACGAGGAGACGACGCGACCACACCACACGGACCGACCGACTGTGAGACGCTCGCTCACTGACTGACTGCAGGCAGACTGTCACCACACCCCGCGCGCCCGCCTCGCTCGTCTGACTGACTACCGACCGCGCACACAGACCGCGCATTGCGCACCGCCACCAGTGTTGCCAACCCTACAGTTTTAACTGTAGATCTACAGTTTTTTGGAAATTATCTCAGTTTTTAGTTTAAGCCTCGAAATCTACAGTTTTTTACTTAAGTAATATGCCAGCGCCATCTATTTATTATGGATAGACCTATTTAAGCTGTTATAAATAAGCTTCGTCAAAATAGCTGGTCATATTTCCTGAAGTGTTGCAATACTAGCTTTTAAATATTACTAATTTTATTGGACATAATGTATCTCTATGACTTTTGATATTTAATTTGATTAAAACTTTATTGGACATAATGTATCTCTATGACTTTTGATATTTAATTTGATTCAAACTTTATTGGACATAATGTATCTCTATGACTTTTGATATTTAATTTGATTAAAACTTTATTGGACATAATGTATCTCTATGACTTTTGATATTTAATTTGATTCAAACTTTATTGGACATAATGTATCTCTATGACTTTTGATATTTAATTTGATTAAAACTTTATTGGACATAATGTATCTCTATGACTTTTGATATTTAATTTGATTAAAACTTTATTGGACATAATGTATCTCTATGACTTTTGATATTTAATTTGATTAAAACTTTATTGGACATAATGTATCTCTATGACTTTTGATATTTAATTTGATTAAAACTTTGATAATTACAAGATTTTTCTTGTTTTTAATTCCCCCTCTAAAATGTATTCTATTTAATACCATCATTAAATAATAAAAAGATAAAGCTGTAGATTTACTGTTTTATAATATTTGACATTTACAATTTTCTACAGTTTTTGGAACGATAGTTCCTTATCGCGCGTTGTGAATGAGGGCTAGACGGAAAAAATTCTTACGAAAAAGTTGTCACGACACTTTTTAAGCTATTGCATAGATTTTATCGCGGGCCTTGGGGGGCGAATCAAGAAATTCCGTAACGAAAACACCTAACACCCCCGACAAATGACGGAGGATTATTAACGGACGACTATTGACGGACGACAAATGTCGGACGACAAATGTTAAGCTGTGCGGCGTCGCATGTTTCTCTGTCTGTCTCTCTCTCTCTTATAGAAAGCAAGCCAGATATTTTCATTTCTATTTCGCATTGAACAGTGTGGTGTCGCGACTCATTAAAAATGTCGTTACAACTTTTGGTCTTAAAAGTGTCGTTACAACTTTTGGTCTTAAAAGTGTCGTTACAACTTTTGGTCTTAAAAATGTCGTTACAACTTTTGGTCTTAAAAGTGGCGTTACAACTTTTGGTCTTAAAAGTGTCGTTACAACTTTTGGTCTTAAAAGTGTCGTTACAACTTTTAGTCTTAAAAGTGTCGTTACAACTTTTGGTCTTAAAAGTGTCGTTACAACTTTTGGTCTTAAAAATGTCGTTACAACTTTTGGTCTTAAAGGTGTCGTTACAACTTTTGGTCTTAAAAGTGTCGTTACAACTTTGTCCATTCCAACTGACAGCTGTCAAACTTTAAACAGCTATATCTCGGAAACTATCGATCCTAGGCACATGGTTTCTTTGCAGAAGAGATAGATCTCATCGAGGACTTCAATTTAACTGACAGCTGTCAAACTTTAAACAGCTATATCTTGGAAACTATTGATCCTGGGCACATGGTTTCTTCGCAGAAATAATAGGTCTCATAAAGGTCTACATTTTGGGTGACAGCTGTCAAACTTTAAACAGCTATATCTCGGAAACTATTGATCCTGGGCACATGGTTTCTTTGCAGAAGTGATAGGTCTTGCTAAGATCTACATTTTGGGTGACAGCTGTCAAACTTCAAACAGCTATATCTTGGAAACTATCGATCCTAGGCACATGGTTTCTTTGCAGAAGTGATAGGTCTTGCTAAGATCTACATTTTGGGTGACAGCTGTCAAACTTCAAACAGCTATATCTTGGAAACTATCGATCCTAGGCACATGGTTTCTTTGCAGAAGTGATAGGTCTTGTTAAGATCTACATTTTGGGTGACAGCTGTCAAACTTCAAACAGCTATATCTTGGAAACTATTGATCAACTTACACTTTTGATTTACAACTTTTGGTCTTAAAAGTGTCGTTACAACTTTTGGTCTTAAAAGTGTCGTTACAACTTTTGGTCTTAAAAATGTCGAAAGGAACTTCATTCCATCCGGGTGTCCCTTGACACCTCTCTAGTTTTTTTCTGGCATATCTACAGTTTAGCTCTATGCTGAGGTTGGCAACATTGACCGCCACAGATAATGTTCTTACGTCTGGCTTGTCACTCTAGGGATGCCACTCGCATCACTTGTTAATTCCTACCATAGCACGGAATATTATAGAGGGTGCCCTCAATGCCCGTAATGAATGAATAAGCGGACACCTACGGATAGAGGACACTGTGCCGGTGTCCTCAATCGCTTGTCGCTTCCCACCGTCTGCCTCAGTCTAGTCTAGCGCAACACCGACTATTTGGAAAAATGTTCGAAAGAGGGCCAGGGAAGTGACTTAAGTACCTAATTCACTTTCTTTATCTTCTCTATCATTGAAAATGTTTTTCAAATCAAGGTTAAAGGTCTATCCGCACAGTACTATTCACTAAGCTTCAAGTCGTTGGGCGCGCGTGGTTAGGGGCGGAGGGGGAGAGGTTTTTGTATGGCAATCTCGCCCTAATCACGCGCGCCCAACGACTTGAAGCTTAGTGAATAATGGCCCAGCTCAGTGACGACACAGTGCCGTACCGTGACGTTCCATCAGTGTCAGTGAAATAGTAGATTATACAACAAGTGAAAAAAAAAGGTAATTTAATTCGGTAACGATCTTAAAACGAGTCGCATAGTTAGAGGGGGGAGGAGGGGGGAGGGGAGGGGGAAGGGGGTTGGCAACCCCCCCTACCATTTCCCCCCGCCGGAGAGGTACCGTTTTCAGGGGAGGGAGGGGTAAAGATCTGAAAAAAAGTCGCCTGATTTTGGCGGCGGCGGCAACTCGGCGGCTTCGGCTGTTTGGTCGCCACCTTCGGCGGCGACCAGCCTCAGCCGCGTTGGCAAGTCCTGGTGCCTCGTTCTATCACAGCGGGCGGGGGCTGTACTCCCTACGCGCCTCCGGGTTTATAAAAACACTCTAGGGGTGGGACAAAAAAGAACACGTAGAGTCGGGGTGGGCAGAGTCGGTTTTGATACCGATAGTGACCTAAATCTATCCTATTCGGGGTGGGCAGAATCTGTTCAGTACCATTATTCACTAAGGTTCAAGTCGTTGGGCGCGCGTGATTAGGGGCGGAGGGAGAGAGGTTTTTTATGGCAATCTCGCCCTAATCACGCGCGCCCAACGACTTGAAGCTTAGTGAATAATGGCCCTGGTAACGTTACTAAACTAAAAAATGACAATAGTTAAATAAATATGTGTCATATTTAATACTTCGATTATATTTCCGCTTGCCAAATTTTGACTCGTCAATCTGAACAGTTTTCAAACACAACAAACAACACAAAATGGCGACTAGAACATTCCGTTTTACGTACTTACGATAGATGAAACGTCAAAGAAATGTCAAATTGACAGTTTTACGTTTCGTTTCACGCGCTTGGGATTGTTTTCCGATGTATTTACAAATATTTTAAAAATTATTTAAAATATATTTCGACCGCGCTCCGGCAACTGTAATTGAATTTAGGGGTTACAGACGAGCCCCCTGAACCCTCCCACAGTAACAGAATTCTCAAAACTACGCGACTCGTTTTAAGATCCGACCCAGAATCCTAAGCGGAGCGAGGGATACAAGGACCGATATAAATTATTTTTTATCACAGTTGCTCATAAAGTGGATCTTATTAAACCGCTTTTAGGCTCATAATGCAACGTAATACACGCGTGCGATAAAAAAAAATCCAACTAGTGTTGGAAAATAATACGTCATCCCGATATGTCAAATACGTATCTTACTGCTAATGACATATAGTAGATGAAACATTCTTAAGGACATCGTTCAAATCGTACCCAAAAATTAACGTGCCGGCCACAAAAAAAAAATGTTTCTATCTTGTAGAGAATAACATTTTAAATAATGTTTAATAAGGCAACAAAGAGCTACGATGAACCATCGTTGAGTTATTTTACATTGAAAACCCAAAAAAATGCATTTTGTAGAGATCCGTTTGACCACTTCTATGATATTACTACAGAAAAAATATAAAAATAAGTAGTAAATGGATAAGTTTTGTCTGTTTTTATTATATTTATATACATAGGTATATCCAATAACCCTTTCAGAAGTTATAGTGGGATCTTAAAAGTGGTCAAACGGATCCCTATAAAATGCATTTTTTGGGTTTTCAATGTAAAATAACTCAACGATTTTTGATCGTAGCTCTTTGTTGCCTTAGTAAACATTGTTTAAAATGTTATTCTCTACAAGATACAAATAATTTTTATTACTGGCCGGCATTTTTTTTTGTGGGTATTTTTTGTTAGAAACATGAATGATCTCCTTTATCTGGGTTATACTGTTTTGATGTATAGAAAAAGGTACCATCCAAAGAGTGTTTAAGCCTTGCTGGCTTAAAACTCTTTGTTGGTACCTTTTTTCTTCTTTTCAAAAGGTTGTCTCTAAAGTCTGCGAACGATAATATTACGTGATGACGTCTTTGAAAATAATTAAAAATTGAGTTTTGTTTTTATTTTGTTTTTTCTTTAGGTACATAAATATATTTTTTTTATATATTCTGTTTTTAATGAAACCCGGAACTAATATATTCTGTTTTTAACCGCCGACGCAAAAACAAATGAAAAAAACCCTAAAAAAATATTGTATGTCAGACGCTGTATAGGTTTAAAAGTCTTTTGCCTAGCCTTTCGGGAGTGTAATTAACAAAAAATAGTAAACATAACCTAAAATTCTTAAAAACTTTTTATTATTAAAATTTTAACAAGTCTTTTTTTTTATTCGCAACTGTGATAAAAAACGTCGTACGATACACGTGTGAATTGATCATTCCATCTCGGCTTTTGCCACGCTCGCGTTCCGCTCGCGCGTCATAAACCGCCTCTATGGAATGATCAACTTTCCACACTTGTATCGCAATGTACTATTTTTTCACGAGTTGTGTACTCTACTTTTTACCATTGACTGCGAGAAAATAAATTTAGAAATGGTTCAAGAGATTGTGTCTCATTTTCGTTACTGGAAGAACTCATTTTAATATAATTTATGTTATTAGATGTTTCAATAACTTAAAACAACCACGATAACAGATGGAAAAGAAAAATTTTAATCTTAATATATATAAATCTCGTGTCACAATGTTTGTCCTCAATGGACTCCTAAACCACTTAACCGATTATAATAAAATTCGCACACCATGTGCAGTTCGATCCAACTTGAGAGATAGGATAGCTTACATCCCGATATTCCCACGGGATCGGGAGTTACGCGGGTGAAACCGCGGAGGGCAGCTAGTTGTATATATTTTTAAGTTTTATTCCATCTAATTGAATTTTATTCCATGTCAATTTGCTGCTTTATTCCGAAATTATTCCGGAGTCAGTGTCTCATTTTCGTCACTGGAACAACTACTTTTATTATATTATTTATGTTATTCGATTTTTCAATGACATTAAACAATCACTTTTATCAGATAGAAAAAAATCTAAATTGGCGGTATACTTTTGTTTTTAAATTTAATATTCCATCTAGCCAGTACGTTCTTTCAGCACTTTCAATACGTTTTTGAAGTGAAAACTTCTTATGGCGCGTTGGGCACTTTTGTGGGTGAGCATTTTCAGCCGTTCTCGCGACAGATTTTGACGCAACAGATTTAAACGCGACAGATTTTGACGCGACAGATTTTGACGCGACAGATGAGATTTTATTTGTGTTAGTCTTTTTGTTTAACTTATACTGCCATCTATTACACAAATTGAGAAACTTAGTTTCTAGAAAGACCGCTATTCGAATGTAGATGGCGCTGATTTAAATTTTTTACTGCCATCTAGCGAATAAAAAATAAACTAAGTGGTCATAGGAACTTCGCAATGAAACGACAGAACCCCATCGAGTTTGGGCTCGTTAGAATCGCCTTGACTGGTAGTTTGTCTTTCAATGGTAACCAGGGTCTGATGATGGAACTGGAAGGTGGTCATAGGAACTTCGCAATGAAACGACACAACCTCATCGAGTTTGGGCTCGTTAGAATCGCCTTGACGGGTAGTTTGTCTTTCAATGGTAACCAGGGTCTGATGATGGAACTGGAAGGTGGTCATAGGAACTTCGCAATGAGACGAAACAACCTCATCGAGTTTAGGCTCGTTAGAATCGTCTTGACGAGTAGTTTGTCTTTCAATAGTAACCAGGGTCCGATCTAACATATTAAGTTATCAAAGACCAAAAAGTATAAAATAAATTAATTGCATAAAAAACTAAAAAAAACACGCTTTAATAAAAAAAGTCCAACTAAAAAATAGAAAATAAAATCTAATAAATTTGGATTAAGAATATTGTACTTAAATAGTAAGCGTGTTACATTGTGATTGCAAAAGAAAAATAACGAAGGTGTAGCATCACAAATTCACAATGTAACACGCTTACTATTTACAATATTCTTAATCCAAATTTATTTAAATTTAAAATTTATAGAAATTTATTACTTTGCCCCAAATCGTCCGAACTCTCTTTGCTTCATTTCCTATAATTATTTATTTCATAATCATGGGCTGTTTTACAATAATAGTGGTGGATAGTATTAAATAGTAGGAATGTTCGGTTCTAGCCGATCTAGAGACTCTGATAATTATAAAATTTGTGACTCATTTTTTTATAATTTTTATTGACTTGTTATATTTTAGTTTAGGGACTTATTACAGGACATATTGGCCTCAAACTTCTCTAATATATTCTCGTTCTCGAGCTTGTCTTCTCGTTTCCTCTTACGTAACATTATGATAAGTAGATACATAAGGAAGGAAGGAAAGGAATTACTATCTTCTGGATATTATGTTGGACACATTCAAAATGTCTTGAGTAAAAATAAAGAGTCAACGGATGTCCAGGGTGTGATGATTGAGCTGGCCTATGCTTTTAGAACTTAACAACAACAACAAGTTATGCCTATCGTGTTTGGATTCTCTAAATCATCCAATGTCAGATAATAGCGATACTAGGCACCTATCATTCAAATAAGATAGACCTGTCGTATTTGGAGTCTTTCGTCGTTATATTATACATTTTAGTACTTTACGCTGAAATATAATAAACGCTGAAAAAAACTCGTGAGGTCTCAGTTCGGGGCGAACTACTAGTATAATTATACTAACCCTAGCGATAGAGTACTAACATCACTGTGAAGTCACTGAGCTGTGCAGATAGGCCTCAAGGGCCCAAATCGTGAAAAGTGCATATTTTCAAAAGTCTTAAAGATACGAGGTCGCGAAAAGGGTCAAAATGACCGCATGGGCTTTTATGGTTTTATTTTTTTTAATCAGACTGTTTTTTGAAAAAATTTAAAATTTACGTCTTAACTTTTTCGCTATTTTTTGACATTAAGACTGTAATAACTTCTATCTATCTATTCTATTCTATCTCTTTCTTTTCAGTTACTTATTTCTTTGGCCGAGTTTGTTTTGAACAATTTCGATTTTCAAAAACATCCGTGCTTATAAAAATAATAAAGTGATGTGGCATCTATAATACCACCCCCTAATCCCATCATCTCATCAACACGTACATTTCTTTGTTATCTATCCTTTTTATTTTAAATAGTTTAAAACTTTTTTTACTAACCATAAAGAATTTTTGATATTTTGGACGTCTGAAGGTTGACATGATCATTCAAGAAAAGGGAAAAAAAACGGAAACATTGACATTGGCAGAATTGCGCCTTTATGTCAGCAATCAGTCATACAAAAAAAGTTGAAGTTGAAGTTGACTTTGGAACTATTACAAAATAATAAAATTTTGGTAATCAATTGCTTTCATGGATGAAAAGTGAAAGTTTGATAATTTCCCAGAAAAGAGCAAGGTTCTTTAATGGGAAATTCTCAAAATAAGAGCACCGAGCACAAAATCCAAGAATTTTCCATCACCTTCGATATCCAACAAAGAGTTTGTCATAGACCAGACAATAGCTAAGGGAGCATTTGGAGAGGTTTATTTAGTTGATAGGTAGAGTCAGTGAAGATAAGAAGTATGCGCTGTTATGTAGGGACTCCACTGTTTCATAGCGAGCGTTGTTTCACGCTAGCGGACTAAGAGGTTTTACACTTAGTTAAGTTCTTTTACATATTATTTTATATCTATTTTAATTTTAGTTATTTATCTTTTTTAGACTTGTTTTATTGTTGAGGATCTTGAGCTATTAGGTCTGTCTGACTGACAGACCGGAACCTTCCGTTTCGTTACTAGTCCATTAAAAAGTTACATTTGGGGTTGCATTATTTATATAATAATAATTATTTATATAATAAGTAAATGTTAAGTAATATTTTTTGTGAGACCTATAGTTTGTCAGATAAACCATAAAAACCGTGTAAATCCCTTTTTCCGGGGAGCGGTTGTTGTATTGAAAGTCTTGCCATTGCCTTGAATCACGCGCGTCCGACCACTTCAACTTTAGTGAATAAAGGCGCTGGAGCTTTGTATTTTTAACCGACTTCAAAAAAAGGAGGAGGTTCTCAATTCGGTTGTATGTATTTTTTTTTATGGATGTTCCCGCATATCTTCTTTGTTTATCAACCGATTTTGATGAATCTTTTTTTGTTGGAAAGAGTCTACCTTTAGGGTGGTCCCATAAAAATTTGGTGAAGATCTGAAGAAGATCTTTGGAGTGATTAACAGAATTGCACCTCAAAAACGTTTCAATTTGTATCTGTCGAAACATCTTTTAGACGCGTTCAAAAAAATTTGCACTAAAAGGCTAAAACATGATGACGATCTTCGAAAACATGAAGAGTTCGTTCCACATAATCATAATACGGTAGATTGTTTAGTTTTCGATTACTGTAGTACCACAGTCAAAATAACTTTTAAGCTTACTATAATTCGCAGGTCGCTGAAAATTTGTACGAATGTTCGGAACACCATTATAAATAAACTGTCAAAAGTTCCCATCGATCCGACATCGGCTAAAAAAGTTATACGAGGTCAATATGGGTTTTTTGCCTTTTTCAGCCAAACGGTAAGTTTTATCATAAAAATATGATGAAAAAAAATTTCAGCGACCTGCTAAGTATAGTAAGCTTACCCCTAAAATTCGGCTATTTTTACTGGGCTATAGTTACCAGTAGAAACTTTCAAACAATACATTTCAAACAGATTTTGATATAATGCGTGCAATGTCCTGCAATATTTAAAGTAATCAATGGTTTCTAATGATCAATTAGATATTGGTTAGGTTAGTTAGTAGGTACAGTCGGGAACAGAACTGCAAACTCACCGTTGTGATAACAGTTTGGCGCTCTGCGGTGGGTCTGTCTGTACAGTTGTTGCCTGACTGTACCTAACACTGACTGTCTTAGACTATACTACCTACCACTAAAAAGTATGAAATAAAAAATAAATTTAAAACCCGACTTCAAAAATGATAACGTCATTTTTGAAGTCGGGTTTTATCATCAAAAATAAATTACAAAGAAAAAAAAACTAAAAAGTTTAAAATATTTATGCACCAAATTAAAATTAAAAGTTAAAAATAAATTAAGTACTTACATAAAAAAAGAAAAAGGTAAACTAAAAAGTTATAATGAAAATATCGTCGTTTCGGAGGTAAAGCAAAGTTTCACTTCGTCGTATTACTGAGCCAGCGTATTATAAAATGTAGGTAAGTATTTGGAGGTCGGACTGGGTTTGATTAAGAAAACCTTATAATATGACAGTGACATTGACAGAGCCTGCTTGACAGCGATTTTCTCCTTTTCTCACCTCCCAAAATGCCAGTCCCTACCCTAACCTATCATCCAGCGGCTTAAATACTATATAGCGGATAGCGGCATCTTTTTCAGATATTAGAACGTCTACGCTTTTATCTGTTTCCGAATCATAAAAAAAAAAGTACTGAATAGTAACTGACATTGTAAAATATATTATCGAAATGAAGAACTTTTAAAAACTTTTCTTTTGTTTACAAATAATTTGAAATAGTTCTGTCTGCCGAAAAAACAGAATTAAAAGAGCGCGAATGAGTTTACTTTCGATTAATAAAGGAATTTGTAATAATTCTTTTTTTTTTTTTTGTAAATAATCGTCGCGACACCACACTGTTCAATGCGAAATAGTTAGATGAAACGAAAATAACTGGCTTGCTTTCCATGCAAAATGTGTCGTTACTACTTTTGGTCTTAATTTTTTTCGTCTAGCCTCCTTTCGCAACGCGCGATACGGAACTTACGTCCCAAAAGTCAAACGCCCACGGAGACCCACCTCTTGCCTGCCATCGTTAAGGGCTTACCGTGAAGTTCGCGCGGTTGCAAAGGGTGACGTCATAATAGCTCGATAGCAACGACCGCGACTTTAAGCGCCCCGCGATTGTGATCGAAAGTGTCGAAAAACTCCGTACGTCCGTGTCGTCATCAGCATCGTCCTCGGGGATTTCCTACGCTGCGGCGACTGCGGCGCGTGCGGTGTGGGTAGGTGTGCGCTCACCATAAAGGCCATTGATATACCTAAATGGCTATCCGCACAGCTCAGTGGCGACACAGTGACGACAACGGCACACCGTGCCGTGATGTGCTATTCGTACATGTCAGTGACAGTACCGACACGGCGGGCGCACTGATTTTTAGTACTCTATCGCAAAAGGTTACCATAACTTTCATGCGCGAGTCCAACTCGCACTTGGCCGGTTTAGGACTACTAGCAACAAACATCGCAGATTGAGTCACTAGGACTACTAGCAACAAACATCGCAAATTGAGTCACTAGGACTACTAGCAACAAACATCGCAGAGGGCTACTAGCAACAAACATCGCAGATTGAGTCACTAGGACTACTAGCAACAAACATCGCAGATTGAGTCACTAGGACTACTAGCAACAAACATCGCAAATTGAGTCACTAGGACTACTAGCAACAAACTTCGCAGATTGAGTCATTAAGTTAGGTTAGGTTAGGTTCCCCCCCGTGGGTTCCCGTCCCCCCCCGTGGGTTCCCGCCTAGTCGTGGCGGGGGGGCTTAGTAAACGTGGCCTTGCCAACCACGGTGAAGCCAAGCCAGGCTGGAGGAGCTGGCTTGCCCGAGAGGGACCGCTCCATCCGACTTTGCGACAAAGTCGGTGTGAGCGGTACCAAGGTGGGTCGCAGTGCTGCATTGGTGGTCGCGGCACTGTGACCGAGGCGGGTTGCGGTGTAGCATATTATATGCTGCACCGCAACTGATGGGGTCGCCACCTTTAGATGGCGGAGCGGTGGGGTCGCAGAGGAAGAGGACTGTTGGTGTGTCGTTGCCACTTTCCCTATCCTCTGCGACCGGAGTGGTTTGCGCCGGGGCTGCTGCGTGGGACGTAGCATCCTTGGCGCTGCAATGGTGGGGTCGCAGGGGAAGAGGACTGTTGGTGTATCGTTGCCTCTTTCCCTATCCCCTGCGACCGTAGTGGCGGGCGATGGGGCCACTCATCTGACCCATCGCAGGGGACCACGGGCACTCAGACATGGGGCTGTCTGGTGCCCATCTGCTTGGTCCCCGGGGCGCTTGGGACGTGCCTCTGGTGCGTCGAGAGGGGGCCTGACGAGGCCAGCTGCCGTCGGAGGTAGTAGCAGTTAAGCGCAAGCGGTCCTGCTACCTCCGGCACATGGTGGTGTGACGGAAGTCCGGGGGGTTTTAGTGGGTAAACCTCTGGCCGCCCAACATCTCAGGCCAGCAGGGAGCCCCACACATCCCCGCCGCTCGCCCCAGAGCGGTGGGACGGTGCATAAGGCTGCATTTCCCCCCGTAAAAAAAAAAAAAAAAAAGGTTAGGTTAGGTTAGGTTAGGTTCCCCCCCAACGGGACCACGCCTTGTCGTGGCGGGGGGGCTCAGTAGCTGCAGGCAATCCAGCCTGTAGTGAAGCGAAGTGGTCCCCGGAGGGTGCTCCGCCTGTCCCTCTGACTAGCACTGAGGGCAAAGTGGACGTGCGAGTGGTGGCTTTCCCCCTCGCGAAAGTGAGGGGGGTGAGGGTCCGTTATCCCTTGAGCGTGCTCGGGACCGGAGGCCTTGCCTTAATTGGCTGGGCCGCGAGGAGACAACCTCAATAAAAAACAAAGTGGAGCATACCACTTTTAAATAAAAAACCCCTGAGTGGCAAGCGGAATGGCAGCGCGAAGCCTTCAAGATCGGCCAGGGTGTCGGGCGGGACGGTCTATTCAGCGCCGCTTGTGCGCTGAATGGTCCGCCCCGCTTGTCGTGTCGGTCGCTACTGCCTCCCAGGAGGGTACCTGCCGCCCCCCTCCTGGGTTACCAAAATAAAGGCTTACCCGTGGCGCACGGCTCCGCCCGGGTTGACTTTTGTTCCGAAGTGCTCGTGGGAACAACTATGGTTAAATCAAATAAAAACAAAACAAAAATTATCGAGGAGGAGAATAGAGGACATGGATGTGAAGAAGGAGAAGGCAGTGAGAGACGCTCAGACAGAAGCGAAGACAGAGATGAGTCTCGAAAGCTGAGAAATGGAAAGTGTACAGAGAGGAGTCCTAAGGGAGTGAGGGACAGAAGTCCATTAATTGAGGACAGAATAGGGAGTAGGAGTGACGAGGAGTTCAGGGCGAATAAAGAAGTTGATAAACTTCTCCTCAGTTCTTCCACATGGACGCCATTGGTCGCTGGAGTTAAACGGCCACAGGCCGAAGAATCGGACTCTGAAGAGGAAGTGACCCCAACGGTAAAAGTACCTAACGCAAAAAGAGGCAGAAGTATTAAGCTCAGCTACACTAGGGCTGACTTTTTAAAGAAACCAGTGGAAGTGCTTCAGCCTCAGCCTCAGCGGATTAGGGGGAAAGGTCGTCTCAGGACTGATCAGCAAAATGAGAGTCCACCACAAAGTGAGAATGAGTGCGATGAGGGTTCTGCTGGTTCGAGTCGACCCAAACCAGTGGAGTCTTCTTCAGAGGTACGGTCTACGGTAGAGAAGTCAGCGGCTCCTTCTCTGGAGGTAGTACGCTCCGAGACGGGTCACAAATCAGCTGTGGTTCTGCGGAAGAGAGCTTTAATGGGAGTGAGGAAGGTGGTCTCGGTAGCCAAATACTCTGGGCGTCTACAGGGCAAGTTCCGCCAAGACCTTTACAATGCAGCGACATGGGTGCAAGAGGCTATGGAGAAGCTGGGCACCACTAGCGTTAGCACGGAGACAGTCAAGCTCCAAGAAGACAACGAGCGTCTCCGAAAAGAACTCGTTGATATTCGGAAAGAGATGACGCAAGTGAAGGCACAGATGAAACTGATGGGTGAAATCAGAGCTAGTTGGCGAAAAGAGGGTCCACCTGTTGATGCTATTGCAAGTGTTGACGCTGAATTCCCGGCAGTGGACATCATAGGAGCGTCTGCTTGTAAACCCCCTCAGCCTATGGATATGGAGGTTTGGATGCAGTCCTTACTTAGGCAGGTAGGCGGAATCATTGACGCTAGGTTTGAGGGCATCAAGGAGAGGCTGCTGCCTGAGGAGCGTGTGCGCCCTCCATTAGCTGCTGACCGGCGGAAGAGCCAAACAGTGCCAGTTCCTCGGGTCCCTCAGACCCGCGCAGTGTCTCAAGCCTCGGCCGATGCTTCAGAGGTCGCTATGGAGACCTCTCAAGTGACTGCGGAGACTTCCAAGGCCGCTGAAGAGGTTCCACAAGTCCCTATGGAGACCTCTCAGGTGGCTATTACAGTGGAGCCCAAAACAGGCAGAAGTAGAAATAAGAAGAAGAAGAAGAAGCAGTCACTGGCAGCTCGGGAGGCTGAAGTGCACACCGGCTCAGTTTCTCATTCGAGGGACGGCGAAGCAATTCAGCCACTACCTGGCACTTCCACTGGGACGCAACAACAGTGGAGTACAGTGGCTGCCAGAGGTGGAAAATCAAAGGCTCCGCCACCGGCAGCACCGAGGCCCGCAAAGCAGAAGCAGCCTGTTAAGATTGCCCTGCAGGCTCCAAAAACGGCTGCAGTCATTTTAACTATTCCACCAGGGGAGGTTGAAAAAGGGCAGACGTATGAGGCGGTAATTGCTCACGCAAAAAGCAATGTGAGCCTCGAGGCCCTTGGCATACTCAATGGAGTAAAAATTCGCCCGTCTCAGACTGGTGCTCGGCTCATTGAGGTGCCAGGTCCAGATAGCGGAGTAAAGGCGGATGCTCTGGCAGCCAGGCTCACGGAGCTGTTCAATCGAAACGAAGTCCTGGTATCCAGGCCCACCAAATGCGCAGATCTACGCATTTCTGGCCTGGACGACTCAGTGTCTGCGACTGAAGTTGTTGCGGCTGTAGCAGTGACTGGAGGGACTCCAACGGAGTCGGTAAAGGCGGGCGAAATTCGGCGAACACCTTCGGGACTTGCCTCGATCTTCGTCCGTTGCCCCGTGACCGCGGCCAAAAAGATCGCGGAGTCGGGCAGATTGCTAGTTGGCTGGGTGTCGGCTTCCGTGAAGGTGCTAGAACCGAGACCGCTCATCTGCTTCCAGTGCTTGGAACGTGGTCATGTAGGCAAGTGCTGCGCAGCGGGAGTGGAGGGCGGAGGTCTTTGCTTCCGATGCAGCAAGCCCGGACACAAGGCGGCCCAATGCTCTGCAGAGCCACACTGCAGACCCTGCGCGAAAGCCGGCAAAACCGCTGTACATACAGTGGGGTCGGGTGCCTGCCACATGGGCAAGAAATCAGGCTGTAGGACGGCTGTAGAGAGGACGCCAAATACGGGGACCCAATGATGCCTCGACCTCTCTCTATACTCCAAGCGAATATCAACCACTGCTTACGGGCACAGGATCTTTTGATCCAAAGTGCGGCGCAATGGTTGATTTCCGTAGTAGTGGTGGCTGAACCCTACTCATTGCAGAGGAGTCCTGGTTGGCTCTCCGATAACAGCGGGGTCGTTGCGATGACCTCTCGGGGCGCTGTTGGCTCGTCCCCCTTCTCCTTGGTGGCGAGGAGTCGGGGATGGGTTGCAGCAACTCTAGATGGGTTGTTGTTTGTTGGCGTCTATTTTTCACCAAATGGTTCAGTTTCCTCGCCCGGAACCGTGTAATCATCGGGCACCATAACGGGTGAGACATGCTCATTCCCTGAGGGAAACAGGCCCTCCACTACCCGTCTTACCAGCTCAGGCTGCAGACTCTGTGTGAGAGGGGGGGCATACGGGCGCAGCTGGCCCCGCACCATGCGGTAAGGTCGCCCCCACGGATCTTCACTCAGAGTCTGCAGCATCTCTTCTCTGGCCCTGTTTTTGGCCTCACCGATTGCGACCTTGAGGGTCAACTTGGCCGTCCTGTACGCCTCCAAGAGAGAGGTCTCCCTTTCCGTGAAGTCGTCGCCGCGGCGGCGCCTTCTACGATGTCGAGTGTATTGGCGCCCCGCCACCACGCAGGCTTTGCGGAGCTGCGCGATGTCTGCGTTCCACCAATACACCCGACGTTTCGGAGGTTGGGGTCCGGTGCGGGGCATCGATACATCGCAAATGCGAGTCATCGCCCCCCGGAACCATTCCGCTTCGGCGTCAACATCCACCGGTCTGTCTGGAGCCTCTGGCCAAGACTCAACAAGAGCTGCTTCCATGAGTAGCCCGCGGTCTAGGCGATTGAGGGACCAACGAGGGCCTTCACCGCGAGAGGGGGCTAGAGCTGGAGAGCCCGAAGTCTGGGCTATGACACTGAATCGGATGTATTTGTGATCCGACAGCGTCTCTACCTTCTCCAGGACTCTCCAGTCTCGGATACGGTCCGCCACGCATGGGCTAGCAAACGTCAAGTCGACGATTGATGAACCGTTGGGCCGCACACAGGTCTGCACCACTCCACGATTGAGGACCACCACTCCCACTGCCTCCGCCCATTGCTCCACAAGATGCCCCCACAGTTCAGTGGTTGGGGACCCCCACGCCGTGGATTTGGCGTTGAAGTCCCCCAGAACTACCACAGGATAATATGAGCGCTGAAGATTGACGAAGGTCTCCAGCTCACTCAGGAAATCCTCAAACTCTGAAGTTGGGTCATTTGGTGAAAAATAGACGCCAACAAACAACAACCCATCTAGAGTTGCTGCAACCCATCCCCGACTCCTCGCCACCAAGGAGAAGGGGGACGAGCCAACAGCGCCCCGAGAGGTCATCGCAACGACCCCGCTGTTATCGGAGAGCCAACCAGGACTCCTCTGCAATGAGTAGGGTTCAGCCACCACTACTACGGAAATCAACCATTGCGCCGCACTTTGGATCAAAAGATCCTGTGCCCGTAAGCAGTGGTTGATATTCGCTTGGAGTATAGAGAGAGGTCGAGGCATCATTGGGTCCCCGTATTTGGCGTCCTCTCTACAGCCGTCCTACAGCCTGATTTCTTGCCCATGTGGCAGGCACCCGACCCCACTGTATGTACAGCGGTTTTGCCGGCTTTCGCGCAGGGTCTGCAGTGTGGCTCTGCAGAGCATTGGGCCGCCTTGTGTCCGGGCTTGCTGCATCGGAAGCAAAGACCTCCGCCCTCCACTCCCGCTGCGCAGCACTTGCCTACATGACCACGTTCCAAGCACTGGAAGCAGATGAGCGGTCTCGGTTCTAGCACCTTCACGGAAGCCGACACCCAGCCAACTAGCAATCTGCCCGACTCCGCGATCTTTTTGGCCGCGGTCACGGGGCAACGGACGAAGATCGAGGCAAGTCCCGAAGGTGTTCGCCGAATTTCGCCCGCCTTTACCGACTCCGTTGGAGTCCCTCCAGTCACTGCTACAGCCGCAACAACTTCAGTCGCAGACACTGAGTCGTCCAGGCCAGAAATGCGTAGATCTGCGCATTTGGTGGGCCTGGATACCAGGACTTCGTTTCGATTGAACAGCTCCGTGAGCCTGGCTGCCAGAGCATCCGCCTTTACTCCGCTATCTGGACCTGGCACCTCAATGAGCCGAGCACCAGTCTGAGACGGGCGAATTTTTACTCCATTGAGTATGCCAAGGGCCTCGAGGCTCACATTGCTTTTTGCGTGAGCAATTACCGCCTCATACGTCTGCCCTTTTTCAACCTCCCCTGGTGGAATAGTTAAAATGACTGCAGCCGTTTTTGGAGCCTGCAGGGCAATCTTAACAGGCTGCTTCTGCTTTGCGGGCCTCGGTGCTGCCGGTGGCGGAGCCTTTGATTTTCCACCTCTGGCAGCCACTGTACTCCACTGTTGTTGCGTCCCAGTGGAAGTGCCAGGTAGTGGCTGAATTGCTTCGCCGTCCCTCGAATGAGAAACTGAGCCGGTGTGCACTTCAGCCTCCCGAGCTGCCAGTGACTGCTTCTTCTTCTTCTTCTTATTTCTACTTCTGCCTGTTTTGGGCTCCACTGTAATAGCCACCTGAGAGGTCTCCATAGGGACTTGTGGAACCTCTTCAGCGGCCTTGGAAGTCTCCGCAGTCACTTGAGAGGTCTCCATAGCGACCTCTGAAGCATCGGCCGAGGCTTGAGACACTGCGCGGGTCTGAGGGACCCGAGGAACTGGCACTGTTTGGCTCTTCCGCCGGTCAGCAGCTAATGGAGGGCGCACACGCTCCTCAGGCAGCAGCCTCTCCTTGATGCCCTCAAACCTAGCGTCAATGATTCCGCCTACCTGCCTAAGTAAGGACTGCATCCAAACCTCCATATCCATAGGCTGAGGGGGTTTACAAGCAGACGCTCCTATGATGTCCACTGCCGGGAATTCAGCGTCAACACTTGCAATAGCATCAACAGGTGGACCCTCTTTTCGCCAACTAGCTCTGATTTCACCCATCAGTTTCATCTGTGCCTTCACTTGCGTCATCTCTTTCCGAATATCAACGAGTTCTTTTCGGAGACGCTCGTTGTCTTCTTGGAGCTTGACTGTCTCCGTGCTAACGCTAGTGGTGCCCAGCTTCTCCATAGCCTCTTGCACCCATGTCGCTGCATTGTAAAGGTCTTGGCGGAACTTGCCCTGTAGACGCCCAGAGTATTTGGCTACCGAGACCACCTTCCTCACTCCCATTAAAGCTCTCTTCCGCAGAACCACAGCTGATTTGTGACCCGTCTCGGAGCGTACTACCTCCAGAGAAGGTATATAATAAATATAATAATAATAAAATAATTATTTTATAAGTTTTTATGGTGATGTATATATTTTGTAATCAGTTTGTTTTTATAAAAATTTAAATTTAAGAAAAATAAATGAATTGGAGATTATAAAATAATAAATATATAATAAAAGAATAATATATAATATCCTTATTTTGTTTAAGTCTGTTAAATTATTATATAAAAGTATACAAATAGATACCTACCTACCTACCTATATAATATAATTAGATCTGCATCATTAATTTGACAATTGACAATTTCAGGTGCAAGCAATGGGTTGCTTCATATTCCTGCCTCCGTGCTACTCGAGTGTCTTCCTACGTGCCTACCTACATATTATATGTATATAATATAATAAATACTTAGGTAAGTGATATAAATATGTATATTAGTAGATAAAAAAAAACATACCAAGTTTCATCTAAAAATCAGTTATGTACAAACAAACAAACAAAATCTGTCCTCTTTATAATATTAGTGTGGATAACAAAGTTGTTGTTAAATTTCATATTTGGCCAACTCCTTGACATCTAAAAATCTAACACAAGCGAAATTTAGGAATATCTAACCCAAAAATATGAATTTACACAAGCAACGGGGCATCAACCTACCTATACCTACCTACCTACCTACCTACCCACATATTCTAGAACTTAGATAGTACAAAGCGATATACCGACCGTTTCCAGGGGGCCAAAGAAGTGAGGTGAGCGTCGGTCTCGTCCTTCGAGTGAGCAGCTCTGCGGCTCAACAGCCTGCCTCAGCACCAACCAACCAACCAACCAACCAACGGCTGCGCTAAAGTACTACCCACCTACGACATTGTAGCGGCTAGCACGTGAGTTACTCATATATACTTTTATTATATTCAAGTTTAAATTACCCTAAAAATGGCAAATAGCTATGAAACAGTAGTTTGGTTAACACCAGATAAACAAAATTATCAAGATAGTTTCAATTGCCTACATAGCTCTTATATACTTTTTTGATTTTATTGAAATCTAAAAAGACTCGGGGAATGGAAGTTTATATGATGAGACTTCCGTGAATTATGATGCTAGGGGTCTGAAAATTGATATAGGTATTAACTTTTCTTGGTGGAAGTCCTTAAGAGATGAAAAATAAAAGATGGAATAGCTACGGTTTATATTAGATTAGGTTTATTTCTTCTAAAAATAACCCACTAATACAGAGATTGATTTAATTAACACAGATGGAAAAACACACATGAAAAATAGCTCTTAACTCCATAGACATTAGCTTTTGACAGATAGATGACAAACAAGAATAGTGTTGCCAACAATTAACACAGTCACATACTAAAAATTAAATTCAATTATAACATGCCCTCCTTTTGTTTCAACATTTTTAACGTGACTCTACATTAGTGATTCTACATAGAAGTATACATTAACATCATAAACATGACTTTACATTAGCCACTCTATACCTTAGAATAACAAAACAACTCCATATAACATGTTGAAACAAAACAATTAAACATACACATTTATTTATCTACATGCTGTCAAATATTTAATATTTATAAGTATAACTTATGAGTATATTATTATTTATACATTATACAGCGTTCTTATATTTTAACTATTTAACATTCATCTTACTAATAAAATTCTTATGCTTAATGGAGCTTAAAGGCTTCGTCAACACATCAGCAATCATATCATTAGTTGACATATACTGTACATTAGCAAACTTATCTTGCATTAAATCCTTAATATAGTGATATCTTAAATCAATGTGCTTCGTTTTCTTATGACAATATTCCCTAGACTGTAATAATTTAAGCGCACTTTGATTGTCGTTAAATACCAAAATTTCACCTTGAACATTTATGATTTCAGATAAAAGATTTTTAAAGAAACATAAATCTTTACACACCTCACTTAATGCTAGATATTCAGCTTCTGTGGTCGATAATGCAACGCACTTTTGCTTGCGTGATTCCCAATTAATAGTGTTACCTCCCATCTGAATAACAAACCCAGTATACGATTTTCGATCAATTAAATTGTTGGCCCAGTCGGCGTCGGCAAAAACAGTTATGTTTAAATTACCTGACCTATGGAAACATAGAGAGTAATTCAACGTCCCCGCAAGATACCTCAAAATCCGTTTAGCTGCAAGCCAATGATCTCTACCGAAATTATTGTTAAACTGGCTCAGCTGACTGCATGCAAAAGTAATGTCTGGCCTAGTGCATACAGACAGGTACATTAGGGAACCTAATAATTCACGATACCTATACACATTATCATCAAGCAATTCTTTTTCAGCTTTTACTAGTTTAGTGTTAAGTGCTAATGGTGTAGACACAGCCTTACAATTTTCCATACCGTAGCGGGCCAATAATGTCTTTATATATTGTGTTTGATTTAATATTAACAAACCTTTTGACTTATCATATGATACTTGCATTCCTAAGCAATTTTTCAAAGGACCTAGATTTTTCACATTAAATTCCTTTTTTAATAAATCATACAAATTATTTATACAACTTTTATATGTAGAAAAACTATAAAAATCGTCAACGTACAAGGCTATTATTGTTAACGTACCTTTATTATTTTGAACATAAACACATGGCTCGCATTTACTTTGTGTAAAATTGTTGCTAACTAATAAATTGTGTACAGTAATGTTCCACATGCGGCTAGCTTGTTTTAGCCCGTAAATACTTTTTAATAATAAGCAAACTTTACTTTCATCTTTTACAAAACCCTCTGGTTGCTCCATGTAAATACGCTCATTTAACTTACTATTAAGAAACGCTGTATCTACATCTAAATGCTCTATGTACATATTCAATTCTGTTGCTAGCGCAAATAATGTGCGCAGAGTGCTATGGCGTACCACCGGCGAAAAAGTATCATCATAATCAATCCCGTAAGTTTGTGAAAAACCGCGGGCGACAAGACGCGATTTATACCTGCTATTACCGGAAGTGTCGTTTTTAATTTTGTATACCCACTTACACTTCACAACATTTTGATCTGATGGGCGATCGACAAGCTCCCATACTTTATTATTAGTGAGAGCATCGAACTCTCTTTTCATAGAACGCTGCCACTCCTCACTGTTAGGCGAAGAGACGGCCTCCTCATAAGTTATAGGCTCCGACTCAGCTTGAGTGAATAATGAATAATCTCCATACCTCAAAGGCTTGATACCGCGCGTACTACGTACGGGGCGGCTAGTGGGAGCCACTGATACCTCAGGATCAGAGCTGGCCACGGCGACATCCCCGCCAGTAGGTGCCACGTCGGGAGTACACGCGCTGCTGCTGTCCTCGGCTGCCGGACTCGAACAGCTCGTGTCGCTACTGCCTGTGCAGTACTCGGAGTCTGAGTCAGGAGCTGAAATGACATTATTTTGATTATTAAAACTATCCGAAAACGATTCATTTTCATTCGACATTTGTATCAAATTTTTGTCATTATCATTCATCATAAAATTATCAACATTATTAATAATATTAATATTGTTATTATTTGAATTAAAATTTTCACTAACATTATTTTGATTAGAATTATTATTATCATTACATTGAATGGTCATGTCAAAATTATAAGAAATATTATTCTGCATTGACTCATTACAAGAAACATTGTTCATATCTATTAAAAATTTATTTTCCAAGAAAGTCACATTTCTGGACAAAATTATCTGTCGGGGTTTCGTGGGTTCAACTAGTCTATATCCCTTAGTAGTATCACTGTAACCTAGAAACAAACACATTGTTGATTTAGACTCTAACTTATTACGTTTTGGCTCAGGTTTCAAGGCAAAAGCTATACAACCAAATACACGTAGGTGACTAATGTCCACCGAGGGTGAACCAGTCCAAACCTGCTTCGGAGTAGATCCGCCAAGGGCTGATGTTGGTGAATGATTTTTCAAATATATCGCGGTCATAACCGCCTCACCCCAGTATTCCCGGCGAAGACCCGCCTCCATAAGCATACAGCGTGCCTTATCCATGATGGTTCTGTTAAGGCGCTCCGAAACGCCGTTTTGCTGAGGTGTATAGGGAACTGTCACCTGGTGTACAATACCCTCACTACGCAAATAGGCTTCGAACTTATCGCCACAGTATTCACCACCTCCATCTGATCTGAGAACCTTAATACGTAAATCTGTTTGTTTTTCTACAAGGGATTTAAAATTTATAAAATGTGTCATTACCTCTGATTTATTCTTGAGTAGATAACCCCAGGTCATTCTACTGTAGTCGTCCGTCAGTGTGAGTAAATATCTGGCACCACCCCAGCTACAGACAGACATCGGGCCACATACATCTGTATGGATTAGCTCCAGCGGTTGAGTAGCACGCTTGGCCTCGCCAACAGGAAACGGTTTTGCAACAGGTTTCCCCTGCAGGCATGCAATGCAGTCGTCCAAGTTACTTCCAGTAGACTCCTGAAACACTAACTGGTTATTTCTCCGCAGAGTACATAATCCCCCATGACTCAAATGACCGAGTCTCCTATGCCATAAAGATTCCGTCTCAGTAGCAACCATTGCACTCTGTTCACTTTGAACTAAATTCTTCAGAGTGACTGAAGAATGCTCTATACCAGAATTATTACATAACGGAATGACACAGTCTAACTTATAAACACCATTATTATTGGTTGCATGACCAATTGAAGTACCTACAATCTGAGGATTACTATAAAAATGACAACCTTGTTTATCAAAGACTAAAGTGTAACCTGATTTCACCAATTTATTCACAGAGAGGAGATTAGTGGACAAATCTGGCACATACATAGCATCCTCAGCAGCAACCTCATGTTTATTACAAATAATATGAATTTTACCTGTTCCTTCACTACTCAATAAATCATTATTAGCAATAGTCACCTTACTCTTATTATTTTTAAAGTTCTTAAACATATTCTTATCGTTGCACATATGAGCCGTACAGCCAGAATCCACAATCCATTCTTGTCGGGCAACCAAGGCAGTTTCTGTAGTCACAATCAAAGTCTTTTCTTCAGTAGAAGTTGTACGCTTTTTGTCCTTCTTAAATTTGTAACATTTTGACTTAATATGACCTGGCTTTTTACAATAGTTACATATTATTAACTTTTTAGACACATAAGCCACACTATTCACATTGCCACTATCACAAGAAACAGAACCATTGCCATTCTTCCTGTGCTCCTCCTGGAGTAACCGCGACCGCACCAACTCACTGGACAGCTTACGGCTTAAACAAGCCGTCTCCAAACTAGACACAAGGACGTCGTACTCGCTTGTCAGGCCGCTCAGCAGTATTTCTGCCACCTCGTCGTCCTCGATCGACCGCCCTATATCTGCTAGCTGCTGCACCAGCGTCATAACCGCAGAGATGTATTGCGACATATTGTTGTAATCGTTAAGGGAAATTCTGTGTAATTGCCTCAATAATAACACACGGCGATAAAGCCCCTTATCCTCAAATATTGTTGCAAGTTTATCCCACGCTTCCTTTGCAGTAGTTGCAGTCCGAACGTATTGGTGAAGGTTGCAATCTATAGACAGACATACTCTCGCCAACGCGCGCTGGTTTCGCGCTGAATCGTTGTCTTCGCCGGTTACACATGCCCACGTACCATCCAGGGTCAAAACCATCTTCATAATAAACTTCCAACTAGTGTAATTACTCGCTCCTTCTAGCTTTGGGCAGTTTGCCACATTCGCAAAACCCATGCCGCTATTCATTCCCGATGTCGGCATATTCGAACTTGCCGAATTACACGGAGATAGATTATCATTAGTCATCTCGAATGCGTAATCTGTTTTGCTGGTTATTTCCACAATTGTATAATTACGCCACACGCACTGTGCCACATAACCTATTAACTTTTCTTGGTGGAAGTCCTTAAGAGATGAAAAATAAAAGATGGAATAGCTACGGTTTATATTAGATTAGGTTTATTTCTTCTAAAAATAACCCACTAATACAGAGATTGATTTAATTAACACAGATGGAAAAACACACATGAAAAATAGCTCTTAACTCCATAGACATTAGCTTTTGACAGATAGATGACAAACAAGAATAGTGTTGCCAACAATTAACACAGTCACATACTAAAAATTAAATTCAATTATAACAATAGGGACTCCTTGTTATGAATAATAATAAAAACATGTTTCAAATTATTTAGTAAATCACCCCCCACCCTTTAAATTATGGAATGTAAGTTTTTAATTTCATAACTGTACACATAGGTAAAGGTACATACTCAGACTTCATATTACAAATTGTAATGTACGTTTTTCCCCTTTATTTATGAGTTGAGTAGGTACACTACATTATCACACTTATTTGTAACTAATAATATTATTGCTTTACTTGTGTGTACTTTGTTACAAAATTATAAACTTGTGGTGACTTTCACCCCTAGACAATGTTACCCAACAATGTACCTACTATTGTCACACAAATATGATACGAACTCTTGTAAAAACATACATACAACAGTTAGACTTTGAATTGAAAATTACAGGTGACGATGGAGGATAACAGCAACGGGTTGCTGCGGTAACTGCGTATGAAAAGAGATCCTGCCTGCCTCCGCGTTACTCGAGTACTACCTACCTACCTACCTACGTGCCTACGTGCCTGCCTGCCTACATAATATTATATTATGTATGTATATAATAAATACTTTTTATAGTATAAGAAGGCCCTTTAAGAGGAAATGGTACCGGGGGCTCTTTCCATACAAACTATTACAAACGTAGTCGACTATTTTCTTTCTGGATAATGACACTAGAGCAAATATTTTTTTATCACAGTTGCTCATAAAGTGAATCTTATTAAACCGCTTTTAGGCTCATAATGCAACGTATTATACACGCGTGCGATAAAAAAAAATCCAACTAGTGCTAAAATAATACGTTATCCCGATATGTCAAATACGTATCTTACTGCTAATGACATATAGTGAGCATATAGTAGATGAAACATTCATAAGGACATCGTTCAAATCGTACCCAAAAATTAAGGTGCCGGCCAGAAAAAAAAATGTTTTTATCTTGTAGAGAATAACATTTTAAATAATGTTTACTATGGCAACAAAGAGCTACGATCAACCATCGTTGAGTTATTTTACATTGAAAACCCAAAAAAATGCATTTTGTAGAGATCCGTTTGACCACTTTTAAGATATTACTACAGAAAAAATATAAAAATAAGTAGTAAATGGATAAGCTTTGTCTGTTTTTATTATATTTATATACATAGGTATATCCAATAACCCTTTCAGAAGTTTTAGTGGGAACTTAAAAGTGGTCAAACGGATCTCTATAAAATGCATTTTTTGGGTTTTCAATGTAAAATAACTCAACGATTTTTGATCGTAGCTCTTTGTTGCCTTAGTAAACATTGTTTAAAATGTTATTCTCTACAAGATAGAAACAATTTTTATTACTGGCCGGCATTTTTTTTTGTGGGTATTTTTTGTTAGAAACATGAATGATCTCCTTTATCTGGGTTATACTGTTTTGATGTATAGAAAAAGGTACCATCCAAAGAGTTTTTAAGCCTTGCTGGCTTAAAACTCTTTGTTGGTAGGTACCTTTTTTCTTCTTTCAAAAGGTTGTCTCTAAAGTCTGCGAACGATAATATTACGTGATGACGTCTTTGAAAATAATTAAAAATTGAGTTTTGTTTTTATTTTGTTTTTTCTTTAGGTACATAAATATATTTTTTTTATATATTCTGTTTTTAATGAAACCCGGAACTAATATATTCTGTTTTTAACCGCCGACGCAAAAACAAATGAAAAAAACCCTAAAAAAATATTGTATGTCAGACGAGGCTGTATAGGTTAAAAGTCTTTTGCCTAGCCTTTCGGGAGTGTAATTAACAAAAAATAGTAAACATAACCTAAAATTCTTAAAAACTTTTTATTATTAAAATTTTAACAAGTCTTTTTTTTTATTCGCAACTGTGATAAAAAACGTCGTACGATACACGTGTGAATTGATCATTCCATCTCGACTTTTGCCACGCTCGCGTTCCGCTCGCGCGTCATAAACTGCCTCTATGGAATGATCAACTTTCCACACTTGTATCGCAATGTACTATTGGTGCATAAAACTTATAACTGCCATGACCATTAGGGTGGAGCGAAACAGGCTAAAATTTTTTTTTTCTTTTTTTTAAATCTCCTGTATTGTTAATCGATGACCCTATGAAAAAGCTTCATTCAGACAAAAAATCAAAAGTCTACGACATTATCTTCAGGTGGCGCACTGAGAAGGTAGTTTATACAAAATTTACTTTTTGACTTTTATATTCTACTCGCAAATTTAACTAATTTCAAAACTTTTTACAATAAAAATACGGTTTTTACTTTCTTCGATGTCTTATCTAAGACGTGAGTGCATTGCGGTCCAATAAAATTCTATACATCAATGTTGAGAAATGTCACACTTTAGGAAATTTTCTTCAAAAACTCTACCGTGAAACTTTCATCACAGGACTTTTGAATATTGTTATTTTTTGGTGCTGATTGGATGCGATGGTATCGCTGTGAACACCAGACACCAAAATATAGTCAATTTTTACCAGAAAAACACCTGAAGCCACGTTTTCAATGTTTTTTTGTATTTATTAATGTCAATTGTCAATTATCTACATGCCATTCATTATCTAGACTCGACTAGTACCACAACATGCCCTAATAGCTTTACTGATAGCTTAGAAAAAAGCTCGACAAGTGTCTCGACTTAAAAATAGAGGATTTGAACCCATTTGCATCTCTATAATAATAATAATAATAAGCCACTCACAAGTCCAACCTCACGTCCGAGCTGAACACCTATGCTTACGTGAGTGGCGGACACCTGCAAACGAAATAACTTAGCGGGTGACCAACGGGGATATGGCAAACCCATCGTCATGGAGCTAAGAAGTAGAAAAGTAAGTAAAGGACCGCTTCCCGGGGGCGATCGCCGGGGCACGCCTGGAGCCGATGCTGGGCGTTCCAGCATGCAGACCATCGGTGGTAGAGAGTTGAGACGGCGGGCTCCTACCGGGTCACCCGAACAATGTGACAGCCGACCATCACCTTCATCCCCATCATCTACTAAATCTCTTTTTTCTTCCATTCCTTCTTCTCCTCCCTCTTATCTTAATTCTGAACATGTTTCCCCTATTTCATCACCATACTCTACAAACTCTGCAGCCGTGGATGTTGCGCAGGAGGCAGAAGCCACCAACCCTGCGCCCACTACTGGCCAAACTCGCGCGCGATTGAGATGGACGAAAGAGATGAATGAGTTCATCTGGCGCAATTATTTATATATCACCGAACTTGATACTAAAATTCGCGGCTATTTAGACCCACTTTACACAAAATTTACCGAACAATTCCCTGAAATTAAAGTTTCCAAACAACGTATAGGTGATCAAAAACGAGCCATTATAAGAAATAAATTGCTTCCAACAGCCACACTCGAGTTCATAAAAAATGAGGTCCGAGTTAGCCTACAAACTAGTACAGATCAAAACAGTGTAACTTTAACCCAACCATCAACTGGTTCTCGTCTAAGATGGACCGATGACATTAACGAGGCAATCATTAGGGAATACTATAAATTAACACACATTGAAACCAATAGAACGGCATACCGTAAACCTTTACATACCATAATTACACAACAATTTCCGATAATTTCACATGTTTCTGAACAGCGTATTTCCGATCAACGTAGGGTCATCATTAATAATAAACTCATCTCACAAGATAGATTAGAAGAAATAAAGCAAGAAGTTAGAGAAAGTTTAAACATACAATATCCAGATGATAGGATCGACAATAATTCATCTTCACTTAATTCAAATACAACTCCAAACTCAATAGAAACCATTTTATTTAGAACAGAAAGTAGCGAAATAGACACAAATAATACATTAAATAATGCGCAAATACCAATAGGAACACAAAACGAAGGACTTGATTCAAACCCTCAATTCATTGATGACACCCTTGATAGTAAAATAACAAAAACATTTGAAGATACCTACAATAAATATATTCATACAAATCCAACACAAAGACCCTACATACCCAAACAAAAAACCTCTAAAAAATTTGCTCACATAATTTCATTTTTAAATAATTCAGTTATACCTAAATACGAACCCAATAATGATGATTTTGACAAAACCCATACGCTCGTTTACTGTGCAGCTTACACTGCAGCTACCTGCAACGGTTCTAAGATTAAAGACTATAGTCAAACAGAAACCACAATACAACCTAACAACACAACAGATAAGAGACCAAACTGGCAGAAGCGGTTAGATATTAAAATAGAGATTTTAAGGAAAGAAATAGCTAGATTAACACACTACATAAACGGAAATAGAAACATAAGATTAATATCACACGTAGAGCGAATAAAACACAAATACATAACACATTCTAGTTATGAAGAACCTAATGTAACAGATAGTCAATTTATGGATAGTTTGAAACAGAGACTCAATGCAACAACAAGTCGCCGTCGCAGATATCTAAATTGTACCAATAGAAAGGGTCAAAATACACAATTTTTGAGTAATGAGAAAAAGTTTTACAGAGAACTAACATCTAACACTACAAACATGCAAAATAGTCAAACCGAAACACTAACTAACAATCCCACCCCGTCAGCAGATGATTTACATAGATATTGGTCAAAAATTTGGTCCCAATCAACAGAACATAATCAGAACGCCAACTGGATCCATACAGATAAACTAAAATTGGAAAACCTGCCTGAAATGTTATTTGATTATATCCCATTAGATATTTTTGCTAGTGTACTAAAAAAAACACATAACTGGAAGTCTCCTGGTACAGACAACATACACAACTATTACTACAAAAAATTAACTAATTTACATCCATCACTATACCACCATATTAACAATTTCATTAAAGACCCACATACTATTCCACATTTCATAACACAAGGATTAACATACATGATTTCAAAAGATTCTGATTACACAAACCCGGCTAAATATAGACCAATCACTTGCCTTCAGACTATCTATAAAATAATAACAGGTTGCATTTCTCAGATCATTTATAAGCATGTCACTGAAAACAATTTACTGGCAGAGGAACAAAAGGGGTGCCGAAAATTTAGTCAAGGGTGCAAAGAGCAGCTGATAATAGATTCTGTAGCCATGAGGCACAATGTAAAGATGAAGAATGATATTTGTAGTATGTATGTCGATTACCAAAAAGCTTTTGATTCGGTACCCCACAGTTGGTTAGTTTATATTCTAGAACATTATAAAATCCATCCCTTAATAATAGAGTTTTTAAAAGAGTCTATGAAGCATTGGCACACCACTCTGAGACTTGGCAGATCAATACAAACGGACTCTATACCAATAAAATGCGGAATATTCCAAGGGGATGCCTTAAGCCCCCTATGGTTTTGTCTTGCCTTAAATCCTCTGTCCAATATTCTTAATTCTTCTAACAGTGGTTTCCCAATACGTATTGCTGAAAATATTACAGATTCAAATTTGACCCATTTAATGTTTATGGATGATATCAAACTTTATAGTAATAGTGTACCTAGCCTTCATTCTCTTGCAGACCTCACACAAATGTTTTCAGACGATATCAATATGAAATTCGGGATAGATAAATGTAAAACTTTCACTCTTCGAAAAGGACAACATGTAGAAAGCAATCCGTATAGACTAACACCCGAGCAAACAATAGAACCATTAATGCAGAATAACACCTACAAATACCTTGGCTTTGAACAATCTCACCAAATAGACCAAAAACATACAAAGAACCAGATCATCACAAAGTACAAACACAGGCTTAACATTTTGATGAAATCACAACTTACATCCCGTAACTTAGTAAAGGCCATAAATAGTTTTGCGATCCCTATACTAACCTATTCTTTCGGCATAATAAACTGGTCCAAAACCGATCTTCTAAAACTACAGCGCCTAATCAACACAACCTTGACCAGACACAGGAAGCACCATCCGCGATCTTGCGTGCAAAGAATGACTCTGCCGAGAGAAGAAGGGGGCCGTGGATTTATTGATATAGCAAATTTACACAATCAACAAATAGGTAATTTACGTAGGTACTTTTTAGAGAAAGCCCAACAATCTCATCTACACCAAGCAGTAGCACAGTCAGATATACGTTACACTCCACTTAATTTACATTCTTCTGATATACAACACAATGAACAAATAGTCAACAATAGGGATAAAATAGCACTGTGGCAAAATAAATCACTTCATGGAAGACATCGCCTTGACTTGCAGCAACCTCACGTCGACATTAAAGCGTCGAACGCGTGGCTGCAGCGGGGGGAACTCTTCCCTGAAACGGAGGGATTTATGATAGCTATACAAGACCAGGTTATTGATACAGCCAATTATCAGAGGTTCATAATCCGCAGACCTAACTATCCCGACTCCTGCAGACGCTGTCACAGCGCCTCAGAGACCATCCAGCACATCACCGGTGCATGCAGCGCAATAGCCCAGACAGATTACAAACACCGTCATGATCAAGTTGCAGCCATTATTCATCAATCACTAGCATTTCAAACTAAATTAATTACAGAAAAAGTACCTTATTATAAATACAGACCAGACGCAGTTTTAGAAAATTCATCATTTAAATTATACTGGGATAGAACAATAATTACAGATAAAACTATATACAACAATAGACCAGACTTACTACTCTTAGACAAACAGAAAAAAACAGTTTTCCTTATAGATATAGCCATTTGTAATACACATAACCTCACTACAACTCACACAGAAAAGATAGCTAAATACGTCGATTTGTCAATAGAAATTAAGACTCAGTGGAATGTGACCCAAACCAAAACCATTCCTATTGTTATATCCAGTACAGGCGTCATACCAAAAACCCTACACACAAGTTTAAATTCTTTAAATATTAGTCCGTCAACTTATCTTTTAATGCAAAAAGCCGTAATATTAAATACCTGTCGCTTAACTCGTAAATTTTTAAATATTTAAATACATACTTGTATACCAACGCACTTGGCTTCGGCCCGTGCTCTCTTTTAGACCCCCCCTGGAGGGGAGAGAAATAAAATATTCACCAAACATAATAATAAATATCTTTATTTGTTTCTCCACAATAAAAATACAAGTATAGCTGGTTGGTGTTTTGCATAAAGAAAATATTATTGTTAGGTAGGTACATAATATTTAGTTATTGCGGAGACTGGAGCCTGCACTAAAGTTTTATACAAAACCTGTTTTACAGGACTCCAGGCTTCCACCTTACAGATCCAGGTCATACAGTAACAATAGTATAATTTAGTAATTGATCAAGAAAATATTATTATTTGAAACAATCAAAAGAAAAAGATTCATAATTAAGCCGTAAAAATATGTAAATGCATGGGTAATATCTATCTGAATGTTATTATAATATTAGTAATGTTATATATATATAGTTTATATGAGTATTTATAGATGTGTGTGAAGTGTGATATAAGTGTCCCCCAGATCACCAGATTCTTAAGAATCTGGGCTGGGTGGTTGTTCAGTAGATGTTAGTAGGTAGGTTTACATATAGAGGCATCTATAGCGTGCAGCGTGCGATACCTAACCTATATTACAAAAACTATTTATTTAACACGAATAAAAACAAAACTTGAATGATGCAGTGTTATATGTGTTCGTCGAGTTTTAATGACGGAACTCAGTGTGGTGCGTGCAGCCGGCAGCTTTGTTTTAGTTGTGCCAATATATCTGAAGCTGGGTACAGGAAGTTGGGCACTGACCGCAGGGCGGCTTGGAGGTGCCCTGCGTGTCGTGTCTCCTCGCCGATGGTTGCATCTTCTCAAAAAAGCGACACCCCACTGGACGAGGTACTGCGGAAACTTGACGAGGTTACATCGAAGCTGGACTGTCTCCCTAAGATAGTGGCTGACGTGGACACTCTCAAGTCTGGGTTAGAAGAAGTAAAACAGTCCTGCGAATTCACGAGCTCCAGAATCGAAGAGTTTGGTGTTAAGATGAAGGATTTCGATCGTCGTGTCAAGAAATTGGAGGCGAAGGAGTCCGATAATCAGTCTACTATGACGTCACTAGTTTCCCTGCGGGACGAGTTCATCAATCGGGATCAGTGGACGCGACTTAATAACGTCGAAATTAAAGGGATCCCGTCTAAGAAGACTGAAAATCTCTTCGATATTGTGGAGTCTTTGTGCAATTGTTTGAACTATAAGTTGCCGAAGTCTCAAGTAAACTACGTGTCACGAATTCCGGTTTTCGGTTCAAAGGAAAGATCAATACTTATTAGTTTCGTGAACAGGTATGTGAAGGAGGAATTCATCGCGACGGCACGAGGTAAAAAATCTGTCAGAGCGTCGGACATGGGATTCGAAGGTGATACGAGCCGTGTCTACGTCAATGACCACCTATCTCCTCAGAATAAGAAACTTCTCAACGAGGTCAAATGTAAGGCAAAGGATAAACATTTCGAGTTTGTTTGGGTGAAGTTTGCTAAAATTCACGTACGTAAAAACAACGCGAGCCCGGTGTTAATTATTAACTCTGTGTCAGATTTAAACCGTATTACATAGGCCGTTTTTTAACATTTTTTTGGTTATTATCGTTTTTTCCCTGTGTATGCGGAAATATAATTATTAGCTGTTTACTATTTCATTCATTAAAACAATCTTTGGTACTTCTCATTGTTACGCACTCGCAATGCTTTAGTTTTTATCAACGAGTTTATCTATACGTATATAGGTTCGCTACGCTTCGTTTATTGTATTCAAAGCTGTCTCTTTTATGCAATCCTGTTGTCTCTGTCGCACTCGCTCATTTTGCTCATGCTGTCGCTATCTTCATTCAACGTAAATCAGTTGCTACGCACGTATGCTATATCAAATTCACAATAATGACCTACATATTCTATTCATTAGTAATTAATCATTCAATAACCTATAGTGTTGAACTGGCAAATAATATTTATCAACTATCTATTCATATATCTCATGTTATTTGTTTTAGTACAATCTTCGTACCACTTGCTCAAAATTGTAGGTACTGGGTGTTTTCTATTTATATGAACGTAAGTATCCTTTATAAATTACCTAATCTATATAATTTAAAAACATTTAGGAATTCTCGCCTTATTAGTAATTATTGTAATGGCTGCTACACGATGCTGACGCGACCGAACGGTCGACGCTGGATCTGGAGGCGGTGGAGGCTCCGGCGGGTGATGCGCTGCCCCGCGCCATTCTCTGTCGCGAGGCAGGGGATTGTGCGGTGCGATGCGACCACGGCTGTCGGTCGCCGCTCGGTCGCTGTGCGTCGTCGGCGATCGCGAAGGGTCGCGCGCTTTTCTGTCGCGTGGCGGAAGAGTGTGTGGTGTATGTGTAATGCTGCTATCGGTCGTTTGGTCGCGTCGTCGCCCTGTCATCCTAAGTATTATGTTATAAGTATAATAATATATACTATAGCCATTATTTGCTGTTGCACGTTTATGATGCATCTTTGTGAGGTATTCATTTATTTTTACTATGAAAATATCTTGTGTCTAAATCTTAGTTTTTTCAATGGTTTCGATAGGTAGTAAATTATTGGTGTATTACCAAAATGTAAGGGGTTTACGCACAAAATCAAATGATTTTTACCGAAGTGTGTGCTTAAATGATTTCGATGTGATCTCAATAACTGAATCGTGGCTATTGGATGGGTTTTTTGACTCTGAATATTTTGACGAGAGGTATATGTTGTGGCGGCGCGATCGTGACTATATAAAGACGTGTCAAGGTAGGGGTGGCGGTGTGATGGTTGCCACTAAGAAGTCGCTGAATGTGACACTTCAGCCGACATGGTGCTCGACTGCAGAGGATATTTGGTTAACAGTTCAACTGAGATCAGGAAATGGTAAGCTCATTAGACTTCATATTGGCACTGTCTATTTAATAAAAGAGAATAGAGGTCTATCATTCTCGCAACAGTTAGAAATTTTTTTGGAAGGGTTAAACGATGTAATTACAGCTAATCCTGAGGATAAGTTCTTAATACTGGGTGACTTTAACCTTAGTAACATAATATGGCAGGCCGACTCTGCAAGCCGGTACTTAATACCAGTCGAATTTAAATCAAATGACGAGATCGCTCTAATAAATTCTTTAACATTGAATAATCTAAATCAATTTAATAATAATTTGAATGTTCATGGTAGGTTATTAGATTACGTTTTATGCAACGACTCAGTCGAGGTACTTGAATGTAATTCGCCATTGGTGAAGATCGATCCACACCACAAGGCTATAATAATATCAACCGATTTTGCTTGTTCGGAACTCTTAATACCTGAGCCCCGTACTAAATATTTTTATAATCGTGCTAATTTCAGTGATTTAAATTTGGAGCTGAGTGATATCGATTGGTCTTCCTTGAAGGAATTGCCTCTTAACGAAGCCGTTAGCTACTTCTATGACACCCTCTACAGATTACGCGACAAGTTTGTACCCTCTAAGTTACTAAGGTCCTCTTCCTATCCAGCGTGGTATTCAAAAGCTTTAAAGAAAGTCTTAAAGGAGAAATTTAAGTTTCACCGTAAGTATAGGAATTATAAGAATTTAGCACATAAGTTATCTTTTGAATATCTTAGAGAAAAGGCCTCAAAAATGGAGAGGGAGTGTTTTAGCGACTATATTAATAATATCGAACAGTCTATCACTAAAAATCCTAATTGTTTCTGGTCTTATGTTAAGAGTAGGTATAAATCTAACGGCTTACCCTGTAATATGAAGTACAAAGGTGTTACACTTAGTTCAGGTAAAGATATTTGTAATGGGTTTTCTGATTATTTTTTGTCAAATTTTTCTACACCCTCATCCAACCCGAAAGACCAGGGGAATCCTCAGGGTGGTGACGATATTGCTATCCTTGGTGGAGATATAAGTTCTATTGAGGTGTCGACCAGTGATGTTAGGAGAAAGTTACTTAAACTTGATATAAATAAATCTGCTGGCCCTGATGCTATTCCACCCATTTATCTTGTTAAGTGTGCTAACTACTTGTCTACGCCTCTCTCTATATTATTCTTAAGGTCTTTAAGGGAGGGATTAGTCCCTGATTTGTGGAAATCTGCCTTTATTTCACCTATTTTCAAGAAAGGTTCGAGATCCGACGTAAAAAACTACAGACCAGTCTCAAAATTATGTATACCTTCTAAAGTTTTAGAAATGATTGTTAAAGAACAGCTTTATGCTAGCATCAGCCATCTTATACCTCATTCACAGCATGGGTTCGTAAAAAACCGTTCCACTACCTCTAACCTTATTTTATTACATGACTGTCTTACTGAAAATATGGATAAAGGTCGACAGACTGACGTCATTTATACTGATTACAGCAAAGCTTTTGACAGGATCGATCATAGCATTCTCTTGCGGAAACTGAGTAGGTCAGGTATTCGAGGTGATTTACATAGGTGGTTTGCCTCTTACATAAGTAACAGAAATCAGGCTGTAGTTGTCAGTAATTATATATCTAGTTGGGTTTTGGTGCCGAGTGGAGTTCCTCAAGGTTCCCTGCTCGGTCCAATGCTATTTCTACTTTTTATTGCTGATATAGACACCTGTTTTGAGCAATCAAGGGTTCTTATATTCGCTGATGACATGAAAATTTTTAAAAGTATCTCTTGTCCCGGTGATGCGAGACTCCTCCAGGAGGATTTAGACCGTCTTGATAGTTATTGTAACTTAAACAAATTGGATTTAAATCCTAGCAAATGTAATTGTTTAACTTTTACAAGGAAAAAGGCGACTATACCATTTGATTATCAACTCAAAGGACAGAATCTTCCTCGAGAAAAATCAATTCGAGACTTAGGTGTTATACTTGATTCTCAGCTTGCTTTTGACATTCACATCAATGATATTGTCAACAAAGCTTACAGAGCATTAGGATTTATATTGCGTGTGTCTAAGGAATTTAGGCAGATTAAGACTCTAAAGTTGCTCTATTGTGCCTATGTCAGAAGTAAACTTGAATATGCCTCTCAGGTTTGGAACCCTTCTTATGCTAAATATATTGATAGTATTGAAGGTATACAGAAGAAATTCATTAGGGTTCTTAATTACAAAACCAAGTCACGTTGTTTTGATTATGAAACATCTTGCAAGAAACACCATATTCTTCCTCTAATAAATAGACGGAACATCGCAGACCTCATTTATTTGACTAAGTTGGCTTCTGGCTCGATTGACTGTCCTGAACTCGTAGGTAAACTGAAGCTTTTTGTTCCTCCTAAATTTCAGTACCGAAGGAATATCCCTACTTTTAGATTAGGCAGAGCTTCTACTAACTATAGAAGAAATTCCTTCATTAGGCGAGCGTGCGACAGATACAACAGCCTTATTGATTCTGTTACTTTTAATTCCGATACTTTTGATATTTTCAACGACAGCATAGCGAGTGCGAGACGAAAGTTAGCTAGGGATTTTTTTACAAGATGATTGTTTAAATGAGTGCCGAGTGCTATACTTATAAACCTTCTATTTATGTATTTATCTTTTATTTTTTGCTTTGAATAAGCGTATATGTATAAGTTTGATCACTAGTTAGATCCCGGTAAGCGGGGTCTCTTGTGTTTGTTTAAAACAATAGTTTGACTTTTGTTTTGTTTTAAAAGAATAGTTTGATTTTTGTTTTGTTTAAAAAAATAGTTTGATTTTTGTTTTGTTTAAAAATATAGTTTGATTTTTGTATTGTTTAAAAAAATAGTTAGATTTTTGTTTTGTTTAAAAAAAAATAGTTTCATTTTTGTTTTGTTTAAAAAAAAAAATAGTTTGGTTTTTGTTTTTCCTTATGGGTTAAGGTATCGTCACGTTTGACGGTTTTATTCATAGCGCAAATTTTTTTTATTATAAGTCATAGTAGTGGAAACATTTAATTTGCTTTTTGTTACTATTGTAATTTCTTACCATTTTTTTAAGAGCAGTTTGTTTTCCTAAGAAATAAATAAATAAATAAATAAGAATACAAGGTGTATATATAGAACATCTAAGAGATAGTAAGTAATAAATTTTCAGTATCATCATAATTTAGCTGTTGGATCCATTTAGTAACCCTACGTTTACATTCGTAACGTGTGAAGGGATATATGGAGAGTTTTTCGTTTACTTCATTATATAAGTAATCTCCGAGGAAAAGAAAGAATCTGTGGGCAAAAGAAGTATGAACGCGAACGGGCCGGCATACAGAGAGGCATCTATCTTTCCCGGATTTAAACACTGATTTGTGAAGCACCAATCAGAAATATCTGTTTCAGAGTGTTCTGCTATTTCTGCTGGTACAGTCTCAAAACCTTAGCTAACAAAAGCCTAGGAAAGGTGGTCTATTCTTGAAGATTGACTTGCGCAAATAGGATTCTTCGTTTGTTTAATGGAACAGCTGAATTGACACATAACTAGAAGGAACCTAGCTACTTTCACCATGAAAGTTTACGCACCAACTTTGTCAATATATTCTTGTAAATATGTTCCAAATCATGTCTTTAACACTATTTTAAGATGGTTGCAGTAGATTAGGTGAAATAGAAGTTAATAGAACCTCCGATGTATTAAAATATAGGGACACCGAAATTATGGCAATCATTTCTCTAGGAAGTAATTTAATTGACATTAAAAGTATCCTAACCACACTGAGGCAGTACAGAGATGCGTCAAGCTTGCATCAGAGGCTTCGTAGTCTGTTTGTGGACCCGAAGCTAGGTATGGTTTCATTCATTCCCAGAATAAAAGCCAGGCAAGACATACCACAGTATAACACCAAAATTTACTATTTCCGTCACAAAAGATGTTTCTGAGAATTCTGATTTAGGGCATTAAGATATATTTTTTATAATGATTAATTACGTATTGATAAAGTTATTACTTGTAATAGTAATGTTGAGTAATAATATTGTTAATAAAGATGGTAATTATAATCTTACATTAGCTCTATTGGTAACGCAAAAAATGCCCTTTGTTCCAACCTTAAAGTCTAGTGCGCCACCTCAAGATAATAAGTTAGGAGGTTGAAATTTTGCATGAACACTCCTAAGACCACGGGTCATTAATTAACAATACAGGAAAATCGAATTTCAAAAAAAAGTTTTTTCGCTCCACCCTAATGACCATGCCTCTATTTTTTTGGTTTTTTTTTTTAATTTAATTTAATCTTAATTTCTATAATAATTAGAAATATTTTAATGTAATATTAAATATTTGTAATAGTGTAATTATCCAGGGAGGAAACAGTCGACTACGTTTGTATGGAGAGCGCGCAGGTACCATTTCACCTTAAGAAAAGTATTTAATATCAAATTAAAAAGGTCAATAAATATATTCAAATGGGTTGTCTAACAAATTTCAGTTCAGAATATGATTAATTAATTAATTACCAATTTATTTATTTTTTTGTTCATTAAACCTGTCAGTGGTTTATTAGGAGACAAATTCCATACAAATCGAAAGTATGAAGCCTATAGATAGAATATGCAAACGTTTGGTTGACTATTATTTCCATCACAACTCTTGGGTACGCAGGTAAATCGATATTAATCATTTGCACTGGCCTGGTTAATGAATTAAAGTTAAGTTCAAATAAATATAATGTACTAGCTGAGCCCCGCGGTTTCACCCGCGTAAGTCCGATCTTTAAATTCTCACCGTTTAAACCTTCCCTGGACTACGACAAACACAACAAAAAAAGAATTGGCCAAATCGGTCCAGCCGTTCTCGAGTTTTAGCCAGACTAACGAACAGCAATTGATTTTTATATTATAGACTAGCTGCGCCCCGCGGTTTCACCCGCGTAAGTACTCACCGTTTAAACCTTCCCTGGACTACAACAAACACAACAAAAAAAGAATTGGCCAAATCGGTCCAGCCGTTCTCGAGTTTTAGCCAGACTAACGAACAGCAATTGATTTTTATATTATAGACTAGCTGCGCCCCGCGGTTTCACCCGCGTAAGTCCGAACCGTTTAAACCTTCCCTGGACTACAACAAACACAACAAAAAAAGAATTGGCCAAATCGGTCCAGCCGTTCTCGAGTTTTAGCCAGACTAACGAACAGCAATTGATTTTTATATTATAGACTAGCTGCGCCCCGCGGTTTCACCCGCGTAAGTCCGATCTTTAAATTCTCACCGTTTAAACCTTCCCTGGACTACAACAAACACAACAAAAAAAGAATTGGCCAAATCGGTCCAGCCGTTCTCGAGTTTTAGCCAGACTAACGAACAGCAATTGATTTTTATATTATAGAAGACTAGCTGCGCCCCGCGGTTTCACCCGCGTAAGTACTCACCGTTTAAACCTTCCCTGGACTACAACAAACACAACAAAAAAAGAATTGGCCAAATCGGTCCAGCCGTTCTCGAGTTTTAGCCAGACTAACGAACAGCAATTGATTTTTATATATAAGACTAGCTGCGCCCCGCGGTTTCACCCGCGTAAGTACTCACCGTTTAAACCTTCCCTGGACTACAACAAACACAACAAAAAAAGAATTGGCCAAATCGGTCCAGCCGTTCTCGAGTTTTAGCCAGACTAACGAACAGCAATTGATTTTTATATTATAGATTTCATTGGTATGGAATTTGTCTATTAATAAAGTTGTTTTTTTTTTTTAAATAAATTCATCATACTTGACTGAAATTTATTAGGCAACATTATTAGCAAAATATTTATTGACACATTTAAATTGATATTTATAAAAAATTTAATACTTTTTATCCAATACTCCAATCAAAATAGCGTTCAAGCTGCATTGTTTTTGCGTTTTTCATCCAAACGGTAAGTTTTTTCATTAAAATATTAATATTAGACACAATCATAAGTACCTATAATATCATGACTGTAATTACATATCATGTACAAAAAAATAACCTAATTTCATGTGATCTAATGTTACACACTTTATATAACATTCAATTTTTATAATGATCTTTTTATATAATTTTCATATTCTAATTTCTATTCAAAAACATAACACTGCCACGAGGTTTGAGAAAGTTAGGTTTGAAAAAGTTAGGTTTCATTAGGGTAGGTTTTGAAAAAGTTAGGTTTCATTAGGTTAGGTTTGAAAAAGTTAGGTTTTAAAAAGTTAGGTTTCATTAGGGTAGGTTTTGAAAAAGTTAGGTTTCATTAGGTTAGGTTTGAAAAAGTTAGGTTTGAAAAAGTTAGGTTTCATTAGGGTAGGTTTTGAAAAAGTTAGGTTTCATTAGGTTAGGTTTGAAAAAGTTAGGTTTGAAAAAGTTAGGTTTCATTAGGGTAGGTTTTGAAAAAGTTAGGTTTCATTAGGTTAGGTTTGAAAAAGTTAGGTTTTAAAAAGTTAGGCTTCATTAGGGTTAGGTTTTGAAAAAGTTAGGTTTCATTAGGTTATTTTTGAAAAAGTTAGGTTTCATTAGGGTTAGGTTTTGAAAAATTTCGGTTTCATTGGGGTTAGGTTTCATTTGGTTAGGTTACAAAGTGTTATGTTTGATTTTGTTTGGAAAAGTTAGGTTTAATGAAGTAAGGTTCGCTAAGGTTATGTTAAAAGTTAGGTTTGGTTAGATTAGTAAGGTACCGGCGACAAACAAGGGCCACTTTAAATGAAAACTAAATATTTCGTAAAAATAGGGAAAATTAATTCGTTATATCAATATTTGCTTTATTGACACTTTGAAAAACCATACATTTGTTTGGTTTTATGTTATTTTGTCACTTATAATATCAAGGTCCTTAAGAAATCTTTTTAAATCAAGATGATTTAATAAGAGCCACCTTAAAAAAATTAAAGTAAGATCCTTTTCTCGAAACAGTTCAGGCCATTTTCGACCCCCTATAACTTCGTTGTGGATAAAACTAAAAGCCTGAATTTCCAGTAAACAAGCAGGTATTGTATAGGCACGGTATATTTCAAATTTCATTCAATTTGAACCATTACTTTTATGAATTATAACTAGTCAAAGTTCTTAATTTGGTCACTCAATCACTCAAATTTAATTAGTGTTTAGTGTATAAATCAAGGAAAAACTGAAATATTTTGAAATTTCGATCCAACATAGGCAACATAAATAACTTTGTAATCCCATATAAATGTATAGTATAATAATGTGTGTTGCACTAAACAATCTAATTTAATCTAATATGTGTTACTTTAAGATACATTGTGTTTTCATGCGATTGCCAAGTCTATCTATTTATATTTAAAACATAAAAGATTTTTAATATTGATAATATGGTCACTATAAGATGTTGTTAGGATAGGTACCTACCTAACTATGGATATCGCAACTTTTTACGGTAGAAGAATTGAGTTGCGAGACTTGGGTTTTTTACAAGTATCTTTTTGATGGGATTATAATTAACATAAAATATACAAAATATACATTTCACCTAGTTAGCTTGAAAATAGTTTTAGGCAAAAATCACGTTTTTACTGTAAGCATTTAAAGATAGAAACAGGGGTTGGCCCTAATTAAATGTATGAAAACAAAGTTTTTTGACTTCATTTTAACTAAACAATTATATTTATTTAAAAAGCATGCGTAACTTGTTATTATCCAAAATAGAAACAACATAATTATTGAACAATAAGAGAGTTTATCTTGTTAGACTTATGAAATCGTATGTGGCCCTCATTACTCTCCCACGTTAATTTTACGGATTTCCATTTCAAATTGACAGTATTTAATAAAATTACTAAATTTACCTCAGTATGGCAACACTTATTTCCACATTTAAACAATTATTATTGCAAGAAGTTCAAAAAGTATCCCATCTTAGGCACAATAAAAATAGTTTTATAATTCTCTGTTACTGACTAGTTATGGCGGATATTTATTTATTTTTAATTATGTTAGCTTTTGTAATGAAATGTAGTGTTTTGTTTTTCAGATAGCCGGCCTTTGTTAGTCGTCGGTACCTTGCTAGGTATAGGTAGGATACCTAATCAAATTGAACAAAGAATATCATAAACTATCAGCGCTCCAAGGTTTCACCCGTTTATCCCGTGGGAATATCGGGATAAAAAGTAGCCTATGTCATTTCCAATAAATCAATGTACCTATACACATACTCAGTTTCATTAAAATCGATCCAGTAGTTTCGGAGCCTATTCGCTACAAACAAACAAAAAATCTTTCCTCTTTATAATAAATAAATACCTACCTAATAATAATATAGACTTATTGACCGAACGAGCGAAGCGAGAGAGGTCTAGTGTTGAGAAGGGTCGGTCGCTCGTATGTTTGTATGTTTGTATGTTTGTTCGACGATAACTTGAGTACCGTTGCTCTGATCTTCATGATTTTTGGTATACAAGTAGTTGAGGTTCATAGAATTTTTAAGTTCGAACATGGGCAGGATCGGTCAGGGGGTTACGGAGATAGGGGTCCAAAAGGGGATCTACCTATATGGCACACAAACTATAGGGCAAATATATCCGAGTGGGGTATCAAATGAAAGGGCGTAACTTCGGTGACAATAATATGGTACCATGGAACTGATCTGATGATAGAGCTGATCTGATGAAAGAACAGGAGTTATCTCATTATCCATACTTCATAGTTCATTCATTCAAACTACTCGTCAAGAATCGCCTTGACGAGTAGTTTGTCTTTCAATGGTAACCAGGGTCTGATGATGGAACTGGAAGGTGGTCATAGGAACTTCGCAATGAAACGACACAACCTCATCGAGTTTGGGCTCGTTAGAATCGTCTTGACGAGTAGTTTGTGTTTCAATGGTAACCAGGGTCTGATGATGGAACTGGAAGGTGGTCATAGGAACTTCGCAATGAAACGACACAACCCCATCGAGTTTGGGCTCGTTAGAATCGTATTGACGAGTAGTTTGTCTTTCAATGGTAACCAGGGTCTGATGATGGAACTGGAAGGTGGTCATAGGAACTTCACAATCAAACGACACAACCCCATCGAGTTTGGGCTCGTTAGAATCGTCTTAACGAGTAGTTTGTCTTTCAATGGTAACCAGGGTCTGATGATGGAACTGGAAGGTGGTCATAGGAACTTCGCAATGAAACGACACAACCCCATCGAGTTTGGGCTCGTTAGAATCGTATTGACGAGTAGTTTGTCTTTCAATGGTAACCAGGGTCTGATGATGGAACTGGAAGGTGGTCATAGGAACTTCGCAATGAAACGACACAACCCCATCGAGTTTGGGCTCGTTAGAATCGTATTGACGAGTAGTTTGTCTTTCAATGGTAACCAGGGTCTGATGATGGAACTGGAAGGTGGTCATAGGAACTTCGCAATGAAACGACACAACCTCATCGAGTTTGGGCTCGTTAGAATCGTCTTGACGAGTAGTTTGTGTTTCAATGGTAACCAGGGTCTGATGATGGAACTGGAAGGTGGTCATAGGAACTTCGCAATGAAACGACACAACCCCATCGAGTTTGGGCTCGTTAGAATCGTATTGACGAGTAGTTTGTCTTTCAATGGTAACCAGGGTCTGATGATGGAACTGGAAGGTGGTCATAGGAACTTCACAATCAAACGACACAACCCCATCGAGTTTGGGCTCGTTAGAATCGTATTGACGAGTAGTTTGTCTTTCAATGGTAACCAGGGTCTGATGATGGAACTGGAAGGTGGTCATAGGAACTTCGCAATGAAACGACACAACCCCATCGAGTTTAGGCTCGTTAAAATCGTCTTGACGAGTAGTTTTTCTTTCAATGGTAACCAGGGTCTGATGATGGAACTGGAAGGTGGTCATAGGAACTTCACAATAAAACGACACCACCCCGTCGAGTTTAGGCTCGTTAGAATCGTCTTGACGAGTAGTTTGTCTTTCAATGGTAACCAGGGTCTGATCTAACATATTTCGTTATCAAAGACCAAAAAGTATAAAATAAATTAATAGTTTAAAAAACTAAAAAAAAACACGCTTTAATAAAACAGGCAGAAGTGAAAACTGTATATCTATGTTAAATCTCATCTGTCGCGAGAACATACGCAAAAAGAGTTATGAAAAAAAAAAAAAAAAAGTCGGACGACTATTTGTCGTCCGACAAATAGTCGTACGACATTTGTCGTCCTTCAATAGTCGTCCGACATTTGTCGTCCGTCAATAGTCGTCCGTCAATAGTCGTCCGTCAATAGTCGTCCGTTAAAAAATACCATATGTACGTCTTAATACACTCACAGCCAAATTAAAAAACTGTATATCTGTGTAAAATCTCATCTGTTGCGAGAAAATCTGTCGTCTGTCGCGAGAACAGCTGAAAATGCTCACCCACAAAAGTGCCCAACGCGCCATAACTTAAATAGTAAGCGTGTTAAATTGTGATTGCAAAAGAAAAATAATGAAGGTATAGCATCGCAATGTAACACGCTTACTATTTACAATATTCTTAATTCAATTTTATTTAAATTTAATATTTAAATAAAATTACTTTACCCCAAATCGTCCGAACTCTCTTTGCTTCATTTCCTATAATTATTTATTTCATAATCATGGGCTGTTTTACAATAATAGTGGTGGATAGTATCAAATAGTAGGAATTTCGGTTCTAGCCGATCTAGAGACTCTGATAATTATTAAATTTATGACTAATTTTTTTATAATTTTTATTGACTTGTTATATTTTAGTTTAGGGACTTATTACTGGACATATTGGTCTCAAACTTCTCTAATATATTCTCGTTCTCGAGCTTGTCTTCTCGTTTCCTCTTACGTAATATTATGATAAGTAGATACATAAGGAAGGAAGGAAAGGAATTACTATCTTCTGGATATTATGTTGGAACACATTAAAAAAGCTGGACCTATGCTTTTAGAACTTAACAACAACAACAAGTTATGCCTATCGTGTTTCGATTCTCTAAATCATCCAATGTCAGATAATAGCGATACTAGGCCCCTATCATTCAAATAAGATAGACCTGTCGTATTTGGAGTCTTTCGTCGTTATATTATACATTTTAGTACTTTACGCTGAAATATAATAAAAGCTGAAAAAACTCGTGAGGTCTCAGTTCGGGGCGAACTACTAGTATATAATAGATTTGACGACCTCTGTGGCGCGTCGGGCGAACACCCGACTGCGACGCAGAAGGTTGCGGGTTCGATTCCCGCCGGGAACAAGTATTTATGCTGACGATAAATTCTTGTTTCTGGTTCTGGGTGTTTCCTATATGTATAACTAGCTGCGCCCCGCGGTTTCACCCGCAAAAGTCCTAATCCCGTGGGAATATCGGGATAAAAAGTAGCCTATGTGTTAATCCAGGTCTCCATCTATATAGATACCGAGTTTCATTGCAATCGGTCCAGTAGTTTTTGCGTGAAGGAGTAACAAACATACATACACGCACACACACACACACACACACACACAAACTTTCACATTTATAATATTAGTAAATATATACATATTATACATAATATAGGAAACACCCAGAACCAGAAACAAGAATTTATGGTCAGCATAAATACTTGTTCCCGGCGGGAATCGAACCCGCAACCTTCTGCGTCGCAGTCGGGTGTTCGCCCGACGCGCCACAGAGGTCGTCATTTATAGAATAGGTTCTAGATAATAGATAAGTACTTAAGTATCTACTTATAATCACTACTACATACTACATAGTATAAAACAAAGTCGCTTTCTTTGTCCCTATGTCCCTATGTATGCTTAAATCTTTAAAACTACGCAACGAATTTTGATGCGGTTTTTTTAATAGATAGAGTGATTCAAGAGGAAGGTTTACATGTATAATACATGCATAATATAGCCGTGCGAAGCTGGGGCGGGTCGCTAGTATCTTATAATAGGTATCAGAAAACATTCATAGAATAGGTTAGGTACCTACCTAGGCCAGCGATGTTTCTCGCACTTTTTCATTCATCACAGATTTTACATGGTCTGTCTGTAAAAGAAATTCAATTTATTTGATACCTAGGTACTTAATATTAGTCTAGATTACACATAACAGACGAAATCAAAACACGAAGCACGTACATAAATACGTAATTAAGTAGGTAAACCATTGTCTCGTTTACCGCCAAAACTTCACAAATAAGGAATAACGTTTCGAAATACATACTAAATACTTTACTTTTATCTGTCTTTGTTGCCATTTTTACCCGCGTAAGTTTGAACACAGTTGAATTATACGAACCAATTTAAATGTATAATCCCAAGAATCTAGATAAATAATCTATCATAATATACCTACCTACCCATATACTAGTAGTTTTTATTTGATTGTAAGTATTCAAACAACCATACAGTACTTCTTTATAATATTTCACCTATAGTATGTAAATATCATAATAATTATTAAAGTATTCAACTCAGACGACGATAATGTATGGGCTAAAACCTTTTTGCCTTCGCCCTTTTTTTTAAGGAAATTAAAAAAAAAGAGTTCAATTTCCCATATCACTGTCACATTCAATCTTTTAATTTCTTCGGCTTTGCGCGGCATGCGCATAAAGCCAAAATCGACAATAATACAAAAATAATTAACAAAAATGTAGTAATTAAGAAGAATAAAACAATCTGAAACACTCTAGCAACATACATAATTAACCTTACCTCTAAAGGATACCAATTATACCAATACAAATATTAAATAAAGCATGCAAACATTTGAGACTGAGTTTTATTTGTGGGCTATATAAAAATTTTGTGCCTGCTCCCTTTTTTTTTGGGGTAATAAAAAAGTATTTCCTTACTTGTCAATCGTAAATATCGGTCTCTCAAAGTTTGTTTGACACTGGCTTTTTGTGAAAGGCCACGCATATTATTAGAGCAAGTGTCGAACGAAGTTAGTCTATGTATCTACCTACAGAAATTAATATAAAATTAATAAACGAATGGGCCGATTTATAGTCAAAAGTCGGATAAAAATATAATATTATCTAGTCTTATTTCGATAAAGCGGTGGGCCACTAAACTAAAACTAATTGTCCTTTGAGTTTTGAAATAAATGCGAAAGCACTGTAAAATCTCATTTTCACTTAAACTTTATTATATATTATTTATAAAGACACCTCAATCATTTTTATTTAGCACACAAAACCATAAAACACTACATTATAAAATTATAAAGAAAATACATCATCTTCAATTAACTCGTCTGCGGAGCCTCAAACATTTTATTTTTTTTATTTACTCTGTTGTCATTCATTCACGCATCTATTATCCATGGAAAAAATACCCAATCACAAAGAAGCAAAGGCTTGGCTTGTCTATAGTGTATTGTTTTCGGGACGAATTTTAGCATCAATTTGCAATAAAACGTAAATATAAAAGCTGTACAGTTAATTTTACTGTTATAGCTTCCGTATTGAACACAAGCCATCAATAATACAATAATAAATGATAAAAACTCTCAAGTTTTTAAACTACCGCCACTCGGAAGGCGCCGTGTGATTGGTCAATCGAACATATTCACTTTCTGTCAGTTTTGACGCTTGATATTGTCTCGTCTCGATTCGATATGAAAAAACTTTTCTACTTGTTATTTAAAACTTTCAAACTGCATAAAATCCAATTGATATCTAATTTATATGCGAAAAAAGTGCAGCGTGATGTATACAAGTGTTATTTTGTATCTAAATACAAGTGATTAAGTTGAAAAACGCCTGAAACCGAAGTGTGAGCCCGCCATCATGATTTTTTGTTGGAAAAACGTGAGTTATATTATTGAAAAAGTTAATTAACTAAATATCGAATAATTCCATTGGTTTTTGTGTTTTCTTTGCTTTTGAAAGCAACCTTATTTACCTATGAACAGATGTAATGTGAAAAATCGTTTGTTTCTTTGAAAACATTCTTGTGAAATGTTTAAGTTGGTTTATTGCATTGCACGGATGCATTTTGATATAAAAACCTAGACTAGCATTAATATTAGATAGCTAAATACATACACAAACTACCATAACAATATTTATGCTGAACTGGCCCCATTTTTTTCATCTTACAAATTTCATTTACTTAGGTACATAGTTAGTTCTATTGTTCTCTAACTAGCGACCAGCCCCGGCTTCGCACGGCTATATCATGCATGTATTATAAATATAAACCTTCCTCTTGAATCACTCTATCCATTAGAAACAAAATGCATCAAAATCTGTTGCATAGTTTTAAAGATATAAGCATACATAGGGACAGACAGACAGAGCGGAAAACGACTTTGTTTTATACTATGTAGTGGTAGTGATGAAGTGATGATGATACCGTGGGTCAGACTGACAGACAAGAGATAGTAATTACCTTTATTTGTTTTGTTATAAAGGGTCGCAAGAGATGGACGGACAATAGAATCAGGCAGCTGCAACAGCTGTAAACAAACAAGACCAGAATAGGCTAGTTAGACAGATAGACAGACAGAATCTAACAAAAAGTAAGTATAAATAAGAAGTTTAGTAAAACATATAGTTAGTAAAACATAAAACATTTTTAGACTAAAAAAGGCTAACAACAACATAATATGGTGTACAGTCAGTCATTACATACTTAATTTCATAGGATGATTTCTGGTAAGTTTTTTTTATTATTTGTTGACACTGCCTCGGTTGGTAATATTATCCGACAAGACATAGATAGGGGTGTCTAAATAAACTTTTAGCAACTTGAGAGGGTGGGTGGGTACCTACTTTGAGATTCTCCATGAATTTTTTACTTACATAATCGTTTAAATCGGGCCTATTTCACTGAAAAGTGACCGATTTATCAATAATATCAAAGTGCAATTCTGTTCATATCTTTTTATTTGTAACCACCCCTGAGGTATCCCCCCCTTTTGAACAAAAGAAGAATCATCTTTATCGGACAAGCCGTCTTCGAGTAATCGATGAACATGCATTTAAATGTATAATATATAATATCCTTATTTTGTTTAAGTCTGTTAAATTATTATATAAAAGTATACAAATAGATACCTACCTACCTACCTATATAATATAATTAGATCTGCATCATTAATTTGACAATTGACAATTTCAGGTGCAAGCAATGGGTTGCTTCATATTCCTGCCTCCGTGCTACTCGAGTGTCTTCCTACGTGCCTACCTACATATTATATGTATATAATATAATAAATACTTAGGTAAGTGATATAAATATGTATATTAGTAGATAAAAAAAAACATACCAAGTTTCATCTAAAAATCAGTTATGTACAAACAAACAAACAAAATCTGTCCTCTTTATAATATTAGTGTGGATAACAAAGTTGTTGTTAAATTTCATATTTGGCCAACTCCTTGACATCTAAAAATCTAACACAAGCGAAATTTAGGAATATCTAACCCAAAAATATGAATTTACACAAGCAACGGGGCATCAACCTACCTATACCTACCTACCTACCTACCTACCCACATATTCTAGAACTTAGATAGTACAAAGCGATATACCGACCGTTTCCAGGGGGCCAAAGAAGTGAGGTGAGCGTCGGTCTCGTCCTTCGAGTGAGCAGCTCTGCGGCTCAACAGCCTGCCTCAGCACCAACCAACCAACGGCTGCGCTAAAGTACTACCCACCTACGACATTGTAGCGGCTAGCACGTGAGTTACTCATATATACTTTTATTATATTCAAGTTTAAATTACCCTAAAAATGGCAAATAGCTATGAAACAGTAGTTTGGTTAACACCAGATAAACAAAATTATCAAGATAGTTTCAATTGCCTACATAGCTCTTATATACTTTTTTGATTTTATTGAAATCTAAAAAGACTCGGGGAATGGAAGTTTATATGATGAGACTTCCGTGAATTATGATGCTAGGGGTCTGAAAATTGATATAGGGACTCCTTGTTATGAATAATAATAAAAACATGTTTCAAATTATTTAGTAAATCACCCCCCACCCTTTAAATTATGGAATGTAAGTTTTTAATTTCATAACTGTACACATAGGTAAAGGTACATACTCAGACTTCATATTACAAATTGTAATGTACGTTTTTCCCCTTTATTTATGAGTTGAGTAGGTACACTACATTATCACACTTATTTGTAACTAATAATATTATTGCTTTACTTGTGTGTACTTTGTTACAAAATTATAAACTTGTGGTGACTTTCACCCCTAGACAATGTTACCCAACAATGTACCTACTATTGTCACACAAATATGATACGAACTCTTGTAAAAACATACATACAACAGTTAGACTTTGAATTGAAAATTACAGGTGACGATGGAGGATAACAGCAACGGGTTGCTGCGGTAACTGCGTATGAAAAGAGATCCTGCCTGCCTCCGCGTTACTCGAGTACTACCTACCTACCTACCTACCTACGTGCCTACGTGCCTGCCTGCCTACATATTATATTATGTATGTATATAATAAATACTTTTTATAGTATAAGAAGGCCCTTTAAGAGGAAATGGTACCGGGGGCTCTTTCCATACAAACTATTACAAACGTAGTCGACTATTTTCTTTCTGGATAATGACACTAGAGCAAATATTTTTGGTGCATAAAACTTATAACTGCCATGACCATTAGGGTGGAGCGAAACAGGCTAAAAATTTTTTTTTCTTTTTTTTAAATCTCCTGTATTGTTAATCGATGACCCTATGAAAAAGCTTCATTCAGACAAAGAACTCGCGCGCGATTGAGATGGACGAAAGAGATGAATGAGTTCATCTGGCGCAATTATTTATATATCACCGAACTTGATACTAAAATTCGCGGCTATTTAGACCCACTTTACACAAAATTTACCGAACAATTCCCTGAAATTAAAGTTTCCAAACAACGTATAGGTGATCAAAAACGAGCCATTATAAGAAATAAATTGCTTCCAACAGCCACACTCGAGTTCATAAAAAATGAGGTCCGAGTTAGCCTACAAACTAGTACAGATCAAAACAGTGTAACTTTAACCCAACCATCAACTGGTTCTCGTCTAAGATGGACCGATGACATTAACGAGGCAATCATTAGGGAATACTATAAATTAACACACATTGAAACCAATAGAACGGCATACCGTAAACCTTTACATACCATAATTACACAACAATTTCCGATAATTTCACATGTTTCTGAACAGCGTATTTCCGATCAACGTAGGGTCATCATTAATAATAAACTCATCTCACAAGATAGATTAGAAGAAATAAAGCAAGAAGTTAGAGAAAGTTTAAACATACAATATCCAGATGATAGGATCGACAATAATTCATCTTCACTTAATTCAAATACAACTCCAAACTCAATAGAAACCATTTTATTTAGAACAGAAAGTAGCGAAATAGACACAAATAATACATTAAATAATGCGCAAATACCAATAGGAACACAAAACGAAGGACTTGATTCAAACCCTCAATTCATTGATGACACCCTTGATAGTAAAATAACAAAAACATTTGAAGATACCTACAATAAATATATTCATACAAATCCAACACAAAGACCCTACATACCCAAACAAAAAACCTCTAAAAAATTTGCTCACATAATTTCATTTTTAAATAATTCAGTTATACCTAAATACGAACCCAATAATGATGATTTTGACATTTACAACAGTTAGACTTTGAATTGAAAATTACAGGTGACGATGGAGGATAACAGCAACGGGTTGCTGCGGTAACTGCGTATGAAAAGAGATCCTGCCTGCCTCCGCGTTACTCGAGTACTACCTACCTACCTACCTACCTACGTGCCTACGTGCCTGCCTGCCTACATATTATATTATGTATGTATATAATAAATACTTTTTATAGTATAAGAAGGCCCTTTAAGAGGAAATGGTACCGGGGGCTCTTTCCATACAAACTATTACAAACGTAGTCGACTATTTTCTTTCTGGATAATGACACTAGAGCAAATATTTTTGGTGCATAAAACTTATAACTGCCATGACCATTAGGGTGGAGCGAAACAGGCTAAAAATTTTTTTTTCTTTTTTTTAAATCTCCTGTATTGTTAATCGATGACCCTATGAAAAAGCTTCATTCAGACAAAGAATCAAAAGTCTACGACATTATCTTCAGGTGGCGCACTGAGAAGATAGTTTATACAAAATTTACTTTTTGACTTTTATATTCTACTCGCAAATTTAACTAATTTCAAAACTTTTTACAATAAAAATACGGTTTTTACTTTCTTCGATGTCTTATCTAAGACGTGAGTGCATTGCGGTCCAATAAAATTCTATACATCAATGTTGAGAAATGTCACACTTTAGGAAATTTTCTTCAAAAACTCTACCGTGAAACTTTCATCACAGGACTTTTGAATATTGTTATTTTTTGGTGCTGATTGGATGCGATGGTATCGCTGTGAACACCAGACACCAAAATATAGTCAATTTTTACCAGAAAAACACCTGAAGCCACGTTTTCAATGTTTTTTTGTATTTATTAATGTCAATTGTCAATTATCTACATGCCATTCATTATCTAGACTCGACTAGTACCACAACATGCCCTAATAGCTTTACTGATAGCTTAGAAAAAAGCTCGACAAGTGTCTCGACTTAAAAATAGAGGATTTGAACCCATTTGCATCTCTATAATAATAATAATAATAAATATCTTTATTTGTTTCTCCACAATAAAAATACAAGTATAGCTGGTTGGTGTTTTGCATAAAGAAAATATTATTGTTAGGTAGGTACATAATATTTAGTTATTGCGGAGACTGGAGCCTGCACTAAAGTTTTATACAAAACCTGTTTTACAGGACTCCAGGCTTCCACCTTACAGATCCAGGTCATACAGTAACAATAGTATAATTTAGTAATTGATCAAGAAAATATTATTATTTGAAACAATCAAAAGAAAAAGATTCATAATTAAGCCGTAAAAATATGTAAATGCATGGGTAATATCTATCTGAATGTTATTATAATATTAGTAATGTTATATATATATAGTTTATATGAGTATTTATAGATGTGTGTGAAGTGTGATATAAGTGTCCCCCAGATCACCAGATTCTTAAGAATCTGGGCTGGGTGGTTGTTCAGTAGATGTTAGTAGGTAGGTTTACATATAGAGGTATAAGAATAACAAGGTGTATATATAGAACATCTAAGAGATAGTAAGTAATAAATTTTCAGTATCATCATAATTTAGCTGTTGGATCCATTTAGTAACCCTACGTTTACATTCGTAACGTGTGAAGGGATATATGGAGAGTTTTTCGTTTACTTCATTATATAAGTAATCTCCGAGGAAAAGAAAGAATCTGTGGGCAAAAGAAGTATGAACGCGAACGGGCCGGCATACAGAGAGGCATCTATCTTTCCCGGATTTAAACACTGATTTGTGAAGCACCAATCAGAAATATCTGTTTCAGAGTGTTCTGCTATTTCTGCTGGTACAGTCTCAAAACCTTAGCTAACAAAAGCCTAGGAAAGGTGGTCTATTCTTGAAGATTGACTTGCGCAAATAGGATTCTTCGTTTGTTTAATGGAACAGCTGAATTGACACATAACTAGAAGGAACCTAGCTACTTTCACCATGAAAGTTTACGCACCAACTTTGTCAATATATTCTTGTAAATATGTTCCAAATCATGTCTTTAACACTATTTTAAGATGGTTGCAGTAGATTAGGTGAAATAGAAGTTAATAGAACCTCCGATGTATTAAAATATAGGGACACCGAAATTATGGCAATCATTTCTCTAGGAAGTAATTTAATTGACATTAAAAGTATCCTAACCACACTGAGGCAGTACAGAGATGCGTCAAGCTTGCATCAGAGGCTTCGTAGTCTGTTTGTGGACCCGAAGCTAGGTATGGTTTCATTCATTCCCAGAATAAAAGCCAGGCAAGACATACCACAGTATAACACCAAAATTTACTATTTCCGTCACAAAAGATGTTTCTGAGAATTCTGGTTTAGGGCATTAAGATATATTTTTTATAATGATTAATTACGTATTGATAAAGTTATTACTTGTAATAGTAATGTTGAGTAATAATATTGTTAATAAAGATGGTAATTATAATCTTACATTAGCTCTATTGGTAACGCAAAAAATGCCCTTTGTTCCAACCTTAAAGTCTAGTGCGCCACCTCAAGATAATAAGTTAGGAGGTTGAAATTTTGCATGAACACTCCTAAGACCACGGGTCATTAATTAACAATACAGGAAAATCGAATTTCAAAAAAAAGTTTTTTCGCTCCACCCTAATGACCATGCCTCTATTTTTTTGGTTTTTTTTTTTAATTTAATTTAATCTTAATTTCTATAATAATTAGAAATATTTTAATGTAATATTAAATATTTGTAATAGTGTAATTATCCAGGGAGGAAACAGTCGACTACGTTTGTATGGAGAGCGCGCAGGTACCATTTCACCTTAAGAAAAGTATTTAATATCAAATTAAAAAGGTCAATAAATATATTCAAATGGGTTGTCTAACAAATTTCAGTTCAGAATATGATTAATTAATTAATTACCAATTTATTTATTTTTTTGTTCATTAAACCTGTCAGTGGTTTATTAGGAGACAAATTCCATACAAATCGAAAGTATGAAGCCTATAGATAGAATATGCAAACGTTTGGTTGACTATTATTTCCATCACAACTCTTGGGTACGCAGGTAAATCGATATTAATCATTTGCACTGGCCTGGTTAATGAATTAAAGTTAAGTTCAAATAAAAATAATGTATTTCATTGGTATGGAATTTGTCTATTAATAAAGTTGTTTTTTTTTTTTTTTAATAAATTCATCATACTTGACTGAAATTTATTAGGCAACATTATTAGCAAAATATTTATTGACACATTTAATTTGATATTTATAAAAAATTTAATACTTTTTATCCAATACTCCAATCAAAATAGCATTCAAGTTGCATTGTTTTTGCGTTTTTCATCCAAACGGTAAGTTTTTTCATTAAAATATTAATATTAGACACAATCATAAGTACCTATAATATCATGACTGTAATTACATATCATGTACAAAAAAATAACCTAATTTCATGTGATCTAATGTTACACACTTTATATAACATTCAATTTTTATAATGATCTTTTTATATAATTTTCATATTCTAATTTCTATTCAAAAACATAACACTGCCACGAGGTTTGAGAAAGTTAGGTTTGAAAAAGTTAGGTTTCATTAGGGTAGGTTTTGAAAAAGTTAGGTTTCATTAGGTTAGGTTTGAAAAAGTTAGGTTTTAAAAAGTTAGGTTTCATTAGGGTAGGTTTTGAAAAAGTTAGGTTTCATTAGGTTAGGTTTGAAAAAGTTAGGTTTCATTAGGGTAGGTTTTGAAAAAGTTAGGTTTCATTAGGTTAGGTTTGAAAAAGTTAGGTTTGAAAAAGTTAGGTTTCATTAGGGTAGGTTTTGAAAAAGTTAGGTTTCATTAGGTTAGGTTTGAAAAAGTTAGGTTTTAAAAAGTTAGGCTTCATTAGGGTTAGGTTTTGAAAAAGTTAGGTTTCATTAGGTTATTTTTGAAAAAGTTAGGTTTCATTAGGGTTAGGTTTTGAAAAATTTCGGTTTCATTGGGGTTAGGTTTCATTTGGTTAGGTTACAAAGTGTTATGTTTGATTTTGTTTGGAAAAGTTAGGTTTAATGAAGTTAGGTTCGCTAAGGTTATGTTAAAAGTTAGGTTTGGTTAGATTAGTAAGGTACCGGCGACAAACAAGGGCCACTTTAAATGAAAACTAAATATTTCGTAAAAATAGGGAAAATTAATTCGTTATATCAATATTTGCTTTATTGACACTTTGAAAAACCATACATTTGTTTGATTTTATGTTATTTTGTCACTTATAATATCAAGGTCCTTAAGAAATCTTTTTAAATCAAGATGATTTAATAAGAGCCACCTTAAAAAAATTAAAGTAAGATCCTTTTCTCGAAACAGTTCATGCCATTTTCGACCCCCTATAACTTCGTTGTGGATAAAACTAAAAGCCTGAATTTCCAGTAAACAAGCAGGTATTGTATAGGCACGGTATATTTCAAATTCCATTCAATTTGAACCATTACTTTTATGAATTATAACTAGTCAAAGTTCTTAATTTGGTCACTCAATCACTCAAATTTAATTAGTGTTTAGTGTATAAATCAAGGAAAAACTGAAATATTTTGAAATTTCGATCCAACATAGGCAACATAAATAACTTTGTAATCCCATATAAATGTATAGTATAATAATGTGTGTTGCACTAAACAATCTAATTTAATCTAATATGTGTTACTTTAAGATACATTGTGTTTTCATGCGATTGCCAAGTCTATCTATTTATATTTAAAACATAAAAGATTTTTAATATTGATAATATGGTCACTATAAGATGTTGTTAGGATAGGTACCTACCTAACTATGGATATCGCAACTTTTTACGGTAGAAGAATTGAGTTGCGAGACTTGGGTTTTTTACAAGTATCTTTTTGATGGGATTATAATTAACATAAAATATACAAAATATACATTTCACCTAGTTAGCTTGAAAATAGTTTTAGGCAAAAATCACGTTTTTACTGTAAGCATTTAAAGATAGAAACAGGGGTTGGCCCTAATTAAATCTATGAAAACAAAGTTTTTTGACTTCATTTTAACTAAACAATTATATTTATTTAAAAAGCATGCGTAACTTGTTATTATCCAAAATAGAAACAACATAATTATTGAACAATAAGAGAGTTTATCTTGTTAGACTTATGAAATCGTATGTGGCCCTCATTACTCTCCCACGTTAATTTTACGGATTTCCATTTCAAATTGACAGTATTTAATAAAATTACTAAATTTACCTCAGTATGGCAACACTTATTTCCACATTTAAACAATTATTATTGCAAGAAGTTCAAAAAGTATCCCATCTTAGGCACAATAAAAATAGTTTTATAATTCTCTGTTACTGACTAGTTATGGCGGATATTTATTTATTTTTAATTATGTTAGCTTTTGTAATGAAATGAAGTGTTTTGTTTTTCAGATAGCCGGCCTTTGTTAGTCGTCGGTACCTTGCTAGGTATAGGTAGGATACCTAATCAAATTGAACAAAGAATATCATAAACTATCAGCGCTCCAAAGTTTCACCCGTTTATCCCGTGGGAATATCGGGATAAAAAGTAGCCTATGTCATTTCCAATAAATCAATGTACCTATACACATACTCAGTTTCATTAAAATCGATCCAGTAGTTTCGGAGCCTATTCGCTACAAACAAACAAAAAATATTTCCTCTTTATCTTCTTCTTCTTCTTATATATAAAAATGAATCGCAAAATGTGTTGGTAAGCGCATAACTCAACAACGCCTGGACCAATTTGGCCAATTCTTTTTTTTAAATGTTCGTTGAAGTTCAAAGATGGTTTTTACGGCGAGAAAAATTAAGAAAATTGCGTAAAAAATTATTACGCGGGTGAAACCGCGGGGCGCAGCTAGTAATAAATAAATACCTACCTAATAATAATATAGACTTATATATGACGGAGGAGGTGTTCCATGGACTTAAAGAATATCGGTGACATCAGCAAAGCTGACGTCACCAATCTCATCGTCCACTTGACGACTCTTCGGTTAGTAGTTTTTGGTTAGAAATATTAATGACGTCAGTGAAGCCGACGTCATCAGGTAGACCAATCTTCGATTAGGAGCTTCGTCTTCAAATAGTAGCTTCGATGGTGCTGAGTAGAAACCGCAGGTTGTAGGGAGGTCCGCTCGGTCTGAAGTCTGGCGCTGGAATGGCTTTCCTACTGTTTTGCGGCTGTATTTATTTATAGTGATTTTGTGTTTAAGTCAATTGAATGTTTTTCAAACACTAGAATCTTGTTTTTAATAGTTAAATTCAATGTAAATTCTTAACTGTTTATTATTGTAGTTTAAATTAACCGTTAGTTTCAAGAATTATTACAACGAAATGAAAACATGTTATTGCAAAACAACAATATTGTTTTGAATAATCAATAATTTCATGAATTCTAGATGAAAGTTAGTTTTACCAATCAAAGTTTAGGTCAATAATCATAATTGCGCCGATATATATAATAGATTTGACGACCTCTGTGGCGCGTCGGGCGAACACCCGACTGCGACGCAGAAGGTTGCGGGTTCGATTCCCGCCGGGAACAAGTATTTATGCTGACGATAAATTCTTGTTTCTGGTTCTGGGTGTTTCCTATATGTATAACTAGCTGCGCCCCGCGGTTTCACCCGCGAAAGTCCTAATCCCGTGGGAATATCGGGATAAAAAGTAGCCTATGTGTTAATCCAGGTCTCCATCTATATAGATACCGAGTTTCATTGCAATCGGTCCAGTAGTTTTTGCGTGAAGGAGTAACAAACATACATACACGCACACACACACACACACACAAACTTTCACATTTATAATATTAGTAATATTAGTAAATATATACATATTATACATATAGGAAACACCCAGAACCAGAAACAAGAATTTATGGTCAGCATAAATACTTGTTCCCGGCGGGAATCGAACCCGCAACCTTCTGCGTCGCAGTCGGGTGTTCGCCCGACGCGCCACAGAGGTCGTCATTTATAGAATAGGTTCTAGATAATAGATAAGTACTTAAGTATCTACTTATAATCACTACTACATACTACATAGTATAAAACAAAGTCGCTTTCTTTGTCCCTATGTCCCTATGTATGCTTAAATCTTTAAAACTACGCAACGAATTTTGATGCGGTTTTTTTAATAGATAGAGTGATTCAAGAGGAAGGTTTACATGTATAATACATGCATAATATAGCCGTGCGAAGCTGGGGCGGGTCGCTAGTATCTTATAATAGGTATCAGAAAACATTCATAGAATAGGTTAGGTACACCTACCTAGGCCAGCGATGTTTCTCGCACTTTTTCATTCATCACAGATTTTACATGGTCTGTCTGTAAAAGAAATTCAATTTATTTGATACCTAGGTACTTAATATTAGTCTAGATTACACATAACAGACGAAATCAAAACACGAAGCACGTACATAAATACGTAATTAAGTAGGTAAACCATTGTCTCGTTTACCGCCAAAACTTCACAAATAAGGAATAACGTTTCGAAATACATACTAAATACTTTACTTTTATCTGTCTTTGTTGCCATTTTTACCCGCGTAAGTTTGAACACAGTTGAATTATACGAACCAATTTAAATGTATAATCCCAAGAATCTAGATAAATAATCTATCATAATATACCTACCTACCCATATACTAGTAGTTTTTATTTGATTGTAAGTATTCAAACAACCATACAGTACTTCTTTATAATATTTCACCTATAGTATGTAAATATCATAATAATTATTAAAGTATTCAACTCAGACGACGATAATGTATGGGCTAAAACCTTTTTGCCTTCGCCCTTTTTTTTAAGGAAATTAAAAAAAAAGAGTTCAATTTCCCATATCACTGTCACATTCAATCTTTTAATTTCTTCGGCTTTGCGCGGCATGCGCATAAAGCCAAAATCGACAATAATACAAAAATAATTAACAAAAATGTAGTAATTAAGAAGAATAAAACAATCTGAAACACTCTAGCAACATACATAATTAACCTTACCTCTAAAGGATACCAATTATACCAATACAAATATTAAATAAAGCATGCAAACATTTGAGACTGAGTTTTATTTGTGGGCTATATAAAAATTTTGTGCCTGCTCCCTTTTTTTTTGGGGTAATAAAAAAGTATTTCCTTACTTGTCAATCGTAAATATCGGTCTCTCAAAGTTTGTTTGACACTGGCTTTTTGTGAAAGGCCACGCATATTATTAGAGCAAGTGTCGAACGAAGTTAGTCTATGTATCTACCTACAGAAATTAATATAAAATTAATAAACGAATGGGCCGATTTATAGTCAAAAGTCGGATAAAAATATAATATTATCTAGTCTTATTTCGATAAAGCGGTGGGCCACTAAACTAAAACTAATTGTCCTTTGAGTTTTGAAATAAATGCGAAAGCACTGTAAAATCTCATTTTCACTTAAACTTTATTAAATATTATTTATAAAGACACCTCAATCATTTTTATTTAGCACACAAAACCATAAAACACTACATTATAAAATTATAAAGAAAATACATCATCTTCAATTAACTCGTCTGCGGAGCCTCAAACATTTTATTTTTTTTTATTTACTCTGTTGTCATTCATTCACGCATCTATTATCCATGGAAAAAATACCCAATCACAAAGAAGCAAAGGCTTGGCTTGTCTATAGTGTATTGTTTTCGGGACGAATTTTAGCATCAATTTGCAATAAAACGTAAATATAAAAGCTGTACAGTTAATTTTACTGTTATAGCTTCCGTATTGAACACAAGCCATCAATAATACAATAATAAATGATAAAAACTCTCAAGTTTTTAAACTACCGCCACTCGGAAGGCGCCGTGTGATTGGTCAATCGAACATATTCACTTTCTGTCAGTTTTGACGCTTGATATTGTCTCGTCTCGATTCGATATGAAAAAACTTTTCTACTTGTTATTTAAAACTTTCAAACTGCATAAAATCCAATTGATATCTAATTTATATGCGAAAAAAGTGCAGCGTGATGTATACAAGTGTTATTTTGTATCTAAATACAAGTGATTAAGTTGAAAAACGCCTGAAACCGAAGTGTGAGCCCGCCATCATGATTTTTTGTTGGAAAAACGTGAGTTATATTATTGAAAAAGTTAATTAACTAAATATCGAATAATTCCATTGGTTTTTGTGTTTTCTTTGCTTTTGAAAGCAACCTTATTTACCTATGAACAGATGTAATGTGAAAAATCGTTTGTTTCTTTGAAAACATTCTTGTGAAATGTTTAAGTTGGTTTATTGCATTGCACGGATGCATTTTGATATAAAAACCTAGACTAGCATTAATATTAGATAGCTAAATACATACACAAACTACCATAACAATATTTATGCTGAACTGGCCCCATTTTTTTCATCTTACAAATTTCATTTACTTAGGTACATAGTTAGTTCTATTGTTCTCTAACTAGCGACCAGCCCCGGCTTCGCACGGCTATATCATGCATGTATTATAAATATAAACCTTCCTCTTGAATCACTCTATCCATTAGAAACAAAATGCATCAAAATCTGTTGCATAGTTTTAAAGATATAAGCATACATAGGGACAGACAGACAGAGCGGAAAACGACTTTGTTTTATACTATGTAGTGGTAGTGATGAAGTGATGATGATACCGTGGGTCAGACTGACAGACAAGAGATAGTAATTACCTTTATTTGTTTTGTTATAAAGGGTCGCAAGAGATGGACGGACAATAGAATCAGGCAGCTGCAACAGCTGTAAACAAACAAGACCAGAATAGGCTAGTTAGACAGATAGACAGACAGAATCTAACAAAAAGTAAGTATAAATAAGAAGTTTAGTAAAACATATAGTTAGTAAAACATAAAACATTTTTAGACTAAAAAAGGCTAACAACAACATAATATGGTGTACAGTCAGTCATTACATACTTAATTTCATAGGATGATTTCTGGTAAGTTTTTTTTATTATTTGTTGACACTGCCTCGGTTGGTAATATTATCCGACAAGACATAGATAGGGGTGTCTAAATAAACTTTTAGCAACTTGAGAGGGTGGGTGGGTACCTACTTTGAGATTCTCCATGAATTTTTTACTTACATAATCGTTTAAATCGGGCCTATTTCACTGAAAAGTGACCGATTTATCAATAATATCAAAGTGCAATTCTGTTCATATCTTTTTATTTGTAACCACCCCTGAGGTATCCCCCCCTTTTGAACAAAAGAAGAATCATCTTTATCGGACAAGCCGTCTTCGAGTAATCGATGAACATGCATTTAAATGTATAATAATATATAATATCCTTATTTTGTTTAAGTCTGTTAAATTATTATATAAAAGTATACAAATAGATACCTACCTACCTACCTATATAATATAATTAGATCTGCATCATTAATTTGACAATTGACAATTTCAGGTGCAAGCAACGGGTTGCTTCATATTCCTGCCTCCGTGCTACTCGAGTGTCTTCCTACGTGCCTACCTACATATTATATGTATATAATATAATAAATACATAGGTAAGTGATATAAATATGTATATTAGTAGATAAAAAAAAACATACCAAGTTTCATCTAAAAATCAGTTATGTACAAACAAACAAACAAAATCTGTCCTCTTTATAATATTAGTGTGGATAACAAAGTTGTTGTTAAATTTCATATTTGGCCAACTCCTTGACATCTAAAAATCTAACACAAGCGAAATTTAGGAATATCTAACCCAAAAATATGAATTTACACAAGCAACGGGGCATCAACCTACCTATACCTACCTACCCACATATTCTAGAACTTAGATAGTACAAAGCGATATACCGACCGTTTCCAGGGGGCCAAAGAAGTGAGGTGAGCGTCGGTCTCGTCCTTCGAGTGAGCAGCTCTGCGGCTCAACAGCCTGCCTCAGCACCAACCAACCAACCAACACGGCTGCGCTAAAGTACTACCCACCTACGACATTGTAGCGGCTAGCACGTGAGTTACTCATATATACTTTTATTATATTCAAGTTTAAATTACCCTAAAAACGGCAAATAGCTATGAAACAGTAGTTTGGTTAACACCAGATAAACAAAATTATCAAGATAGTTTCAATTGCCGGGAGCCAATAATACGTGTACATGATATTACGATGCCATGGATTACGACGCCATGGATTACACGACCTGATATTACGTGTACAGGCTTCGTATTATAGGTTTGAACAAATAATGTACGACCACTTATTACGAGACCACGTATTACACCGCCACGTATTACGAAGACATTTTGTCTTTGTAATATCAGGTCGTGTAATACGTGGTCTCGTAATATATGTACTCGTAATATCACCGTGGACAAATATTACACGACCACGTATTACGAGTACAACATGGCGGCAGCCATTCAAAATCTGTGACCAATCACACGCGTCTGCTTCCTTTAGTCACTTGAAGCAAGTTTAGCATAGACAACTTTCATTGAAATGAAAGTACGCGCCATTTTTCTTTGGAAGACCAACCTTTGGACCAACAATGGCTGCTATTTTATTGATAATTACTAACCTAAATATTTGTGCCGGTGCATAATTGTTAACGTTAAATGGCCAAAATATCGGTGATTTCTGTAAATTTACCGTGTATGCGTGTCTTTTTATATACATCAGTACATACGTTGTCAACGGTTATAGTTTTTGTTCCAATCGGACCTAAAGATTCCGCCTTGTGCTAAAAAATGTCGTAAGTACTGTATTTTATTGAATTTCTCTTGCTATTAAATCATAAAGTTTTGTTCCAATCGGACCTAAAGATTCCGCCTTGTGCTAAAAAATGTCGTAAGTACTGTATTTTATTGAATTTCTCTTGCTATTATATCATAAAGTGATCGTTAATTTACCCCGAAACTATTCTAGGTATATAAAATTATAAAAACCCAAATATAAAATCGCACACGAAAAATGGCAGCGCTTTGTCAGTTTTCACGTCTGAGATTAATAATTTTAGTCGTAGGTAGGTATATTTGCCCATAGTTTTGTGTGAAATAAGTACCTACAGTAAAAAATAGTTTTATTACTATAGACAGATCGTATTTTATTAGACTTTTCTTTGAGATGTACTTATTGTGGCTGTAAGATTGTTATGTCTACTATAAACTTTTGTTCTATTTTACTTTAGTGTCTGGAAAAAAATCTGCAATCACTACATAGTATAAAACAAAGTAGCTTTTTCTGTCCCTATTTCCCTTTGACTGCTTAAATCTTTAAAACTACGCAACGGATTTTGATGGGGTTTTTTTAAATAGATAGAGTGATTCAAGAGGAAGGTTTATATGTATAATACATTCATAATATAGCCGTGCGAAGCCGGGGCGGGTCGCTAGTAATGTATAAAATAGCTATAGATATATTGCCTTTTTTTCAGTACTAACGTTAATGAAAACGAGAGGGAGGAGGCGAGAGGTCACGGGAGAGGCGGTAGACGCAAGAGGCCTGGGGGGTTTGTGTCACAAGAGTGATCCAAATTGAGTGATCAGGGGATCACTCTTGTTTAAGCCGCAGGCGGAAGCTGGGCCCTGCTCAAGGTATGTCATTTGTGTTATCATTATGTGTCATGTCATTGATCGTATGAAGTAAACTGACATAACAAACAGTCAATATGTCAATGGTATAAGGTTGATATTTATTTTTATTCATACAAAATGTCACTTTACTTGGTATGTTACAGGTAATAATATGTTCTAGTTGTTTTACGGTTCTTTGGGAAATTCATATATACCTAATCTATGAAGAGGAGGCCCAGCAGCAAGTAGTGACAAAAAAAAGAGTGGCCAAGCCCCCGGCCAAACTGCAGCGGGACCTGGCAGACAGGAAACATGCCAAGGAGACGTTACCTGCTGCCGGATGCTCCCCGACGCAACAAGCGCTCACAGCAAATAAACTTTTATATGTTTATTGGTATAATAATATATTCAATGACTTTTCTTTATGTTCAGCAAGCAATCTCTTGAGCGAAGAGCTTGTCGGCTCACTCATGAGACGCCTACATTGCCACCTACACCAAATCTGCGGCCCTGGGATGTCCGATAATTATTTTAAGAACAGCTTTGTTATTGCAGATGGAAGAGTGTCGCTGGAGGCTTGGATTTGCAGAGAATGCTTCGCAAACCCAGTAGATAACAGCATTCTTCTTGATGTGTTTGTGATTTTAGCGGAGTGAAACTTCAATCACTATCTACCTACTCAGAGAGTCTGAAGATATTTTCATGTAGTTCCTATAGGTATGCCTTATTACTTTTAATAAGTCTTGTAAGGACACATACAGTGCATCTGTGCAAAAATAGTCATGTTTCAAGTCTTCCTAGTTTATGTGAAGATAAACAGTGCAATAAATAGCTCTCAGTCAAATTAAAAATTGGATGATATTCTAATTCAGTATGCAGAACAATAATTTGCTTTGATCTTAGTTTGATTTAGGGACCTATGACTGTATTGTTTTGTAGCTGCATTCATTGATCCCACATATAAATTGAACAACAAATGCAGAAATAGTCAAACAAAGTAAACATTGGACTTGATCATTTGCTTATTTTTTTTTCTAATAAATTATTATCTCTACTAGATTACAGAGCAATGAATCGATTCTACTTACGTTTCAGAAAGCAAAGCCACTGCTAACAATATATATGAACCCCATATCTGTGTGAGGGTGTACTGGACCCGGATTCACTGTATGTAATCCAATGCTGGTAAACACCACAGTTTTGTTTGTAACTTACTAATCTCTTAGTCACACGACAAAGTTACACTGGGACATAATATTGCTAAAATAAGCAATAAATAACTAAACACAAAAGATTAATATCAAAACATAATTTATATAGAAGCCAGGAAAGGTCAAAAAAGTGGTCATTTGTGTGAAGAATGTGGATAAGACTAATCATACAAAGATTACCATTGATTATTGTACTAGTTTCATATTATATTAACAACTTATTAACTAACATCACTAACTCATCAATTCCAGGAGTCGAGAGACAAAGCTAACAAATACAGTTGTTTACTGCATGAAGACCCGGCTCCGCTGCCGCCGCCGCCGACGCCGACGCCCCAGGCCTTAACATCAACTACAAATGGACAGATCCAGGAAACTCGATCAGACTCAGTACAGAAATTGCACTTGGTTAAATATCGGTAAGTGTAGCTTGCAGTCTCAGTTATGCATTATTGTTGTTTGTAGATTTTTATTTAAGACTTGTTGTGCCCTGCTATTTCCCGGGCGTAGGCCCTGAGCCAGGAATATCATTCGAATAAAAAATCTACCAACTAAAAATTGTATTGTACCCCTTGTCGTAATCTAAGTACTTACCTAGCTATTTGTTTTTCAATCTATAATATCTGAAAGAGGTTATGTTGGTAACATAATAACATGTATGTTAGGGGTCATCTAAAACCACTTGACTGATTTGGATGAAATTTTGCATAGAGATAGTTATATAGATAGATATTATTATAGTTTAGGGGTTGCTGAGTGTCACAGGGTTTTTTTCATAGTTTTTTTTAACTTTTTATTTCAGAGTATTGATCATTGCCTATGTTCATCTTATGTGCCTTGCAATGAGAGAAGAAAGGGAAAGGACAGTGTTCGAGACGTATAGCCACGACACGCGACGTGCCTCTGCGGCAACTTGAATTTTGTAACTTGAAGCTTGAATAGAAACAGGTTAGTCAATCAACATTTTCTTTAAAAAGCTATGAAAGAACTACTAGTTACAATAACAAGAGTTATTGTTGTGGGGCTAGTTCCCCCAACTCAACGTCTCAACGTCTGAGCGCCTATATATCCCTACTAACATTATTACAAACGCGAAAGTTTGTAAGTATGGATGTTTAGATATTTATCTGTGGTGGTTGTTTCTATGTATTATAAGTATATATTTATAAAAGAAAAGTATATAAGTAGTATATCCATTATCTAGCACCCATAACACAAGTCTAGTTACTTAGCTTGAGGCTAGATGGCGATGTGTGGAATGTCCTGCAATATTTATATTTATTTATATATTACTATACTGAAATTCATAAAAAATTTTTAGGGATTATGTGACATTATTAACAGCACGAACATTTCCATTCCAGGTTTTCGAGACAACCAAGGCAATAAGACTATGCAAAGCACAAGAAGACGAATTAACAACTATGACAGACTCAAAAAACCGGCAAAGTGTGTGTTGGGCCACGCTCAATGTAGGGTTCCGTCACAATATTTTATTAATTTACCTACACATCAAACAACTCCATTTAAAAAAAAACAATGCAATATGTTCGAGATTTGCATTTCATAATTATGTTAGTGGTCTATTATTCACTTACTATTAAAGCCTACTTAGCCGTGATATTTTTCCTTGTGTCCTAACAAGAAACCTTATAGTAGTATGTATCATTATATACATACTACTATATCCAAAAACAACCATTCAGCTGGAAGCTGTAGTGTTAATAGTCTTTGAGCTAAGCCGCGGATGGATGGCGAATGGCGTAAGGTTTCTTGTTAGGACTACGAAACTCTAAAAACCTCAATATTATTGTGAAATGGGGTTGTGATGTATCAACAAAATCAATATAAACAAAAATTTACCGATGAACATAGTAGTGATGAAGTTTGTTTAGTTAGTGTATCAATAGTACCTACCCTATTTCATTGTATTTATTAAATAATGAAATAATCCTTATAGCGGTGTTGGCCTAGTGGTAAATACCTCGACTTTAATTCCGAAGGTCGTAGGTTTGGATCCTGGCCGGCCGTGCACCAATGTATTTTTCTTAGGAAAAATTTATATGCGCTAATTGACATAGCTCTTACGGTGAAGAAAAACATCCCGACATTGGCTCCATAAGTATTGACAAGTCCTCTCCACTGGACATGGTCGACTAAGCTGAGAGGGTAGTAGGTGCTGGGCAAGCCTACTCCACCCTCACGCAAAAAGACAATTAAAGAGGTCTAGTTGCGGAAAAAAGTTTATAAACAAGTACAATCCTTCCGAACTAATATTATAAATCCGAAAGTTTGTTACATAATAATATTATACCGCTTTTTAACAACGTTATTTTTATACATTTTTTAAGGTATTTTATAATTTGTTTATTGGCTTTTTTACTTAAGCCGCTGTCTATGTTTTTGAATGTACCTTCTTTGTTAATCCTGCTTTATGAATTTATTTACTATTTCCCAATACAATTTGAGTTCGTCAGGTTCTTTTTCACGTTTTCATTGTTTATTTTCTCTAGGTAAGTCAAATGACTCACGTACTGTTTAACTCTCTCTTCAAAGCTCTTTTTAACTTTCCCTCACGGTACTTGTTCGGTATCGGTCTCGCGGTAATATTTAGCCTTAGATGGAGTTTAGCCTTAGACGGGTAAAAATAAGGTACTTAACTCATAAAAATTTGTAGTTAGTATTCGTTATTTAAAATTATTCCTATTACCTACCCATAATGGTGTTTGTAAAATTGTGTTGGCAAATAAAAATTTTTATCATTATAATTTTTTATTATTGTTTGTTATGATTCCCATATCACCTTTGGACCTTTGTGAGGCGTGCGTGGAGCCGAAGCCAACGCGTAAAGGCCCTTTACAATAACAAGTTTAATAGCAAAGTATGATGTGGACACCAAACTGGCGATTATCCCTGTCTGCACTACAATGTAGCCAAGGACAACCTCCGGTTTGGATAGCACTATTGATAAACTACAGGAAAAAACTACTTTGTCTACTGTGATGGGGTGGTAATGGACAGGATAATGAGAAACTATGAATACTATGGCGCCTGCCGTAACAATGTCCAACAAACATGTACAAGTGGCAGGCCGAGACTCGCCAACTCACAAACTGGGCCACCCTAATTAGCTGAGCAAATTACAGCAATGGGGCAACAGGGACGCGAGTGGCTGAAGGATGGAGAAACTCAGGTCACGGGCTCCTGAGGGTCCAGCGTACCTGGCCCACTCACCACTTACGATTGGCATCCATCCTTCGAGCATTTCTGCTCTCGCGACTCCACTCTGGACGACCGGTCCATATGTTAATCCAAGCTATCTAATACAAACCGAGTTTAAACGCAATCGGTCAGTACCTACCTAGTTTTTGCGTAAAGAAGTAAGAAACAAACTTTCGATTTCCAAAAAAAAAGTAAGTATTCGTTGTTGTTTATCTTTGACCATAACACGCCTAGAAATTTTAAAATTCATTTTCGTCCGTCTGTTTCTTCGTTACTTATTCAATTAACCCTTTACCAGGCTATGGATTGACCTTCTCCCACATATATTTTTGGCGATTTTTACCAGGTTTTGGTGAAGAATCTCCCACAAACTGTCAGAAACGTCAAAATAGAAATATTGAAAAAAAAAAAACCTGCAACGAAACGTAATGTCACTTTATTGGCCATTTTATCTTTGATCGTCCGTTGAGCAGTTGTTTTTGTGAAAAGTGCACCGTTTTTTGTTCGTAACGGCGAATCGGAGAAATATAAGTCGTACAATTTTTTGATATGTTATAGAATTTGAGTTTTTCTAGCGATATGTGCATACATCGTACGTAAATACTTAAAAAATATCACGATATAACGAAATAAAACATGTGGGGAACCATATGACCTTAGCCTGTGAAGACCTAAATTATTGTGGGAGTCATATGCCCATTACCCGGTGAATCGAAATATTAATTTTCGCCGCGGGTTTCATTTTTAGTTTTGCTCACGGTCATTTTACATTAAAATGTAATTTTACATGCAATGGGATTATGTTTTCCCACATGGTTTTTTAAAGTTTTTGGCTAATTTTCTAAATATAATTCATAATTTCTCAAACTTAACGTTATTACTCATATCAATCTATACAAAAATTACTATTACTATAAAATTTATCCGAGGCCTGGTAAAGGGTTAAAACATCTAAACCGATTGAAATCTAGTTTTCACTATTAGATAGCTTTATTTTCCAGGAAGGTCGTGATAAACTTTAAATAGAAATCCAATTAGCAGAACCTAAGCTCATGACCATTCATCCCATTCCAGCAAACACTATCGCGGGTAAAACTGCAGGGCGCAGCTAGTATAAAATAATATTATGTTATGTATGGCGTACGTATCGCAAAACTTTGCTCCTTGGTATTTAGTAGGCGTCAGGTATCCATTTTTACAACAATTTGGGGCTAGATGACGCTGTGTGGATTGTCCTTCAATTCAATACATAATAAATGGTATGTATTTTGTTTTAATTTTTTTTATTAAGTACCATTATTATTAAGAAAAATATTTATCACAAAATCTCAAAAACTTTAAAGAGCTAAACTTTGATGAACATAAAAATAAGTTTTTGACAGGATCAAGAAAAACCCCTAGCTCCATGATTTTGACCATAGAAATAGGATTATAATGCCGTAAACTTGGGAAGGTCAGAACCAAATCAGATCATACGGTCACAGAGTGGGCTAAGCTACGGGTCTACCGGTATAATACTGAGTATAATATATGGAAAGTGTGTGTTTTGAGGAGGTTTTATTCGTGGTTTAAGAGGGAGGTTTATGTATGTATAATGTATAGGTACCTACATATAATTTGTTAAGGTTTTGTGCTACGCCAAGTTTCGTGTTAAATTGTCTAAATTATGATTATGAAGTAAAAAGTACTCACGCACTATCACTGTGATTGGTCAGTGAATGCAATGGTACAATGTGTCCTTACTGTAAAAAGAAAGGATGAGTTTATAATGCTCACCAGATATCTACATCTACACTAATATTATAAAGAGGAAAACTTTGTTTGTATGTTTGTTTGTTTGTACTGAATAGGCTCAAAAACTACTGGACCGATTTTAAAAATTCTTTCACCATTCGAAAGCTACATTATCCACGAGTAACATAGGCTATATTTTATTTTGGAAAAAAATAGGGTTCCGTAAGATATTTGGGTTTTTCGGACACAAGGTGTAAAAAATCAACCAGAAAAGTTACTTATTTTGCGTACGCTGCCTAAACTATAAAAGATAGAACCATAAAATGTTCTAATTAATTGTAGATCTTATAAATATCTACAAAAAGTCCGCGACACACTATACCCATCTATGTCGAGTGAGGCACAGCAACCATTTTTTTATTTAAAAATCTTGGACTCATGGACTACATTTAAACGCGTTTATTTTACTCATGCTATTAATCCTTATCAAAATAAATGATTTCATCACTAAGAACAGTTTATGGAGATAATATTTGGTCTTTGAATGATTAAAATTGGACGTTTGGTTTTGAAGTTATGGCGAAATTAAAATATTACGATTTCTGCTGCACGGCCCGTTGCGAAGTGGGCGTCACCAAGGGGGGGGTGCGCGTGCGGGAGGGGAGTTTAGATCTATGAGTAAGGTACCCGCGCGGCTCAGTCGCGAAGTCGGCTCCCTACGCAGCGGTCGTGCGCGAAGTCTAATAATTTTCGTGCGACCAATTTGGCCAATTCTCTTTTTGTTGTGTTTGTTATTGTCAGGAGAAGGTTCTTATGAAAGAAAATATTAAGAAAATTGCGTAGAACATTATTACGCGGGTGAAACCGCGGGGCGCAGCTAGTCTATCTATAAAATGATACTTTAAAATGTATTGTTGCAGAAATGAATACTTACCTATGTAATATATAGTTTGTATAGTGGTTATAGTAGAGACAAGAGCAATACGAGCTAAAGAATTTTACTCATAATATATTGCTATGATAAAATGGTAGGCGTCAAAATAATTTTTCTTGGTTTTCTCGCAATGACTCGTCGTATTATATTTTTAAGACGTACATTGAAGATTCATTTATCTATTACATACATTATCATTAGGTATACAGATACACTCACTGACCGTCGTCCGCGGCTCACTTTATTATTAAAATCGGCTCACTCCATTATTAAAATTCATAATTTCTGCAACAATACACCCAACCTACCTACCCTTAGATATGCAGTTCAGAGAAAGTAATAGGTTGGTACCTAACGTAATCAAATCCATAGCGAATACCAAGAAACGAAAATTGTTTAACTGTAAGTAGGTATAGATTTTTGGATTGTTTGGCGCTTAGGTTACGCATTAGGTTTTAGGCTAGATTGGTAGTTAGTGGCTACCGGAATAGAACCACACGTACGTAATTTTATAGATTTACGGTTGAATACTATATAGAATATAATAATAATATCTATTAAAATCTACAAATAGATTTTAATAGATTTGTAGACTTATGTAGACAATTTAAAACTAAGAAATAATTTATTGAGTTAGGTAATCTATTCTATACCAATATTATAAAGAAGTAAAGTTTGTGTGTTTGTATATTTGTTAAATTGTAAGGGGTAATCTCGGGATCTACTGAACCGATTTTAAAAATTCTTTCACCAATAGAAAGCCACATTATTGCTGAGTGTCATAGGTTATATAAAAAACCGAAAAATAAAAAGGCTTTTACGTGGTAGTCCGTTTGCAAAGTGAATCGGAGAAAAAACGGTCGAATGAAAGCGTTTCTTACGAACGCTGCCTTAACTATGCAATATATATTTTTGAGTTCTAGAGAAAAGATGTGGAGCTTGAAAATGCCTACAAAAAAGTCAACGACAGCATATGTATAACTTTTATATTTAAGTTACAAAAAGTATATTTTTTTATATTAGTATAGATAATTTAATTTATTAACATTATGCCCAACGAAGTGGGCACGGGTCAGCTAGTTTCTTATAAAATTCACGCTACTAACGCCATCTTAACAGTTCACGGAACTATTCCTATTTAACTATTTCCCGCATTTTAGAAGTAAAATGTAAATTTCGGTTTATTTACATTCATTGTTCGTTTATGAAGGTCTTTAGTTACCTTTCTAAAAATAGCACAGAATATTCCCGTGCCTGGCGTGAATACATTGACAACTCGACTTACATGATTTTTTTTTATTAGCTTACACGTTTCCTAAGCACATATATTTATATGTGTCAAAAAATCAGCCATTTATCTACATAAATTTTAGAGCTATGGCTTTTGGCATCATGTTGACATCTCCCATTTTTTCGTGTTTTACTTGACAAATGCAGATGTCGACAGCACTAACAAATAAAAATATCGAATACATCGACTTATTCAATAAAACGATTTTAAACAATCATATTATAACTTAACACATCTAGATATCAAGTTACGGCCGGCCAGAATATTTTTATTTTATTTTAATAAATCGAGATATCAAGTTACGGCCGGCCGGAATATTTTTATTTTATTTTAACAAATCGAGATATCAGGTTACGGCCGGCCGGAATATATAATTATTTTTATACAGAACACACTCTTTATCGTATCTTTTTTCAGCATATGCTTTTTCCGAGGGGAGGGGAGGGGGCGGGGAGGGAGAAAAGGTCATGTCCCACACCATGAAGCTCTACGAGGGGATAATCGACTCTCGGATCCGACAGGAGTGTCTCTGGGTGTCAATATGGTTTCCGCCCTGCATGGCACCATGGACCCTGTTTTCGCCCTAAGCATCGTTAAGGATCGTCGAGAAATACAGGACGAAGAATACGCCTCTGCATTTTCTATTCTTAGATTTGCAGAAGGCCTTCAACTGTGTTCCTCGCATGATGATCTGGTGGGCGCTGCGGTCCAAAGGGGTGCCGGAAGCTTATGTTGAAATCATCAGAGACATGTACCGAAATTCTGATTCCGTGGTGCGAACTGCTTTTGGTGACACTAAGTCCTTCCCTGTTACCGTTGAAGTCCACCAGGGTTCCGTCCTCAGCCCGTTCCTGTTCAGCGTAATATTGGATGTACTGTCCGTCCCATCAGGCATACACACGAGCAGCCTCCGTGGCTGCTCATGTACGCTGATGATATTGCGCTGGCGAACTCAGATAAGGGGCGGCTAGTCCAACGTGTACACACGTGGAAGGAGTCGCTTGAGAACAGCGGTTTGCAACTGAATGTGGCGAAGACTGAATGTGACGAAGAGTACTTGGCTTGCAATACCGCAGATCCCACACCCGTCTGCGTAGACGGTCATATGGTCGAGCGGACAGACCAGTTTAAGTACTTGGGATCTGGGCTTCACGTCGAGTCACTCATTTCAGCGCTTGGGCCTAGTGGCGTGAGGTGACTGGTGTCATTTGCGACCCCAAAATGCCGGTTAAACTAAAGGGACAGATCTATAAAACCATCATTAGACCTGTCCCTTTGTATGGTAGTGAGGCGTGGCCGGTGCTTGAGCGACATAAGCAGGAGCTGCGTGTCACGGAGATGAAGATGTTGCGCTGGATGTGTGGAGTGACGTGAAAGGATCGCGTCAGGAACTCCCGCATCCGGGGCAGCCTTCATGTCCGAGACATTGCAGATAAATTGCAAGAATGTCGCCACGCTGGTACGGTCACGTCTTGCGTAAACCGGCTAGTTACGTGGAGAACAAATGTCTTGCCATGGCGCCTCCGCCGGGTCGTGGCAGACTGGGTAGACCCAAGAAGTGCACGATCTTCGGCATCCTGGTTAGTAAGGCCATTTATCACCCTTTACGACGTCAAGCTAACGTCGTAAAGGGTGATATGCGTGCAAATGGCCACACCAACCAGGATGCCGAAGATCGTGCGAAGTGGAGGCGTAAAAGTAGGAAAGCGGACCCGGGCTCCTGAGAGGGATGCAACAGGGAACATCGCTCGGATGATGATGATGATGATGCTGATATTGAAGTTTCTGAGTCGTAATGCGATACGACTCAGTAACTTCAATATCAGCATAACCTGATGATCATTGTGAGGCGCATTACACAATGAAAATTCCATTAAGCTAGTTTTTAATTTAGATTTTTTAGTTTAACTTGGACAATTAAGGGTATTATCTATTTTTATCTTCATCTTTTCTTGCATTTATAAAATAAGATAAATTAAAAACCTACATTTTACCTACGTTTATCCTTACTTTTATTATTATTGTAAAAATGTATTTTTGTTTCAAATTTACTTTTTTTTTAAATATTTATATACCTAAATTAACGTTTTAACAATTAAAACAATAGAACTAACATGGTGAATAACTTGATTAATTAAAAATAAGTTAAAAATACGCTCTGTAAGTCGAGTTATCAACTTATTCACTGTAAATTACAGACTTGACATGTCTTATATTGTGAAAACTACGTACAATTTTAATAATTCATTAGCATCACTATAAAGATACCATAAAATAACATTCATAGCCACATAAACATCTACATTTAAATAATTTATCGATTCAGGACAACATGTCAAACTTTAAAATGGCCGCCCTGTAAAATTGGTGTTTTAGAGATGTCAACATATTCACGCCAGGCACGGATTCATTCCATTCATCCTTGAAGTAAAACGAAAATGATTCGTTTCTATATTTATCTTTACACCTACGTCCTATCCTACTAATAAAGTCCCGTCCCTGCTGCGTCCCGCCGCGGTTTTGCGATGTAATTTCCTATCCCGTAGCAATATCAAGTTGTGCCTCGTGGTTTCACCCACGTAAGTCCCACGAGTTATAGATTTGCCGTCATACAACGAAATAAAGCCTGCGAAATGCCCTTTTCATTGATATATAGCTCGTCGGTATTGAGTATATGGACCAGCTCGCCCATCCTCCTTTAGGTACCTAGCGCTACTTAATTAGTCAGATTTTCGAACCGAGATGGCGTTAGTTTATTAGCGTCAGAACGGCAGGTTGCCTGTGCCGAATGGCACTACAGTATATTCAATAATTGCTATCTATGTGCTAGTATTTGCAAAAAACTGCTATCTATAATATATTCTGAGAAATTAAAAAATAAAATGACATCAGAATGGCTGTTTGCCTCGTTGTTCAGCAATAAGGACACCGTGTTTCTGAAAGTGCAATGAACAAAAAATTGCTATCTAATTGCTAGTGTCCTAATTTAAATGGCAGAAGTGTAGCCAATCTGTGAGAATAAAAATTTATGTTTGAATAACCTACGTAAGTACCTATTATTTACTTAACTCCTCTTTCTCGAGCTTGAGATCGACACATGTATAAATAAAAGAACATATTTTATAAATAACCAATCAAAGCATCAGATCATTTAACATAAATTAAATGTAGGTATACCAAAATTAATCAAAATCGGCTCAGCAGTTTAGGCGTGAAAGCTGACTTTCGCATTTATAATATCAGTAGGCCGTAAGGATGATAGTAAGGAGTAAGAATTTAGGTGGACGCAGATTGATCAGAACCGAACGAATCGAATTTTTGCCGTCCACGGGAAAAGGGACCTTATATCAATGAAGACAAGGTCGGCAAGGCGGACGGCAAAAATTCGATTAGTTCGGTTCTGATCAATCTGCGTCCAACTTTAAATAACTTTAAAGTAAACGAATAACTTATTATTAGAAAAATATTTTATTTTTAAACAAAGATCTATGGTGTTAGTATGTACTTAGTAGTTAGTTTCGCCATTAGAATTTAGATGGCGCTAAATTCAATATGGAAGTGGTTTATATAAGTTTATACCAAAAATGATCAATTTTTATTAATCTATGTTCTCGAAGTCGATAACGACGCATATTTTTCACAGATAATGTTGAGTTATTATTCCCTGTTGTTCCCTGGCGGAAGTGTAGTCAATCTGCTAGAACAAAAAAATCTGGTTAAAAAATGTAATAAAATAACCTACGTATCTTATAATACTTTAAAACAGTCCCTCCTCTTTCTCGGGCTTGGGACCGACACATGTATAGAACTTATATTTTGTAATATATCAATGAAGGCATCGATCATAAAACATAAATTCAATGTATGTGGCAGAGTTAACTGAAACACACAAAAATAATAATAAAAATAAACTAAAAATAAACTAGCTGGGTCCTGCGGAATTTCGGGATCAAAGAGAACGAGCAAACAAATAAACAAACTTTAGGATGATTGGTTAGGTTAGGGATAATGACAATACTGGGCCGATTCGGATGAAACTTAATAATTAGGTATGAAGATAGGGGAGTCATCTACCATTCGTTTTTATATTTTAATTAAATATAAATACGATTGGTAGATTCAATGTCACTGCGACAATTGGGACAATTAATTCGCCAACGGTCTAAACAATACCGGCACATTGTATGACCACAAGGGATCAAAACGATCTCCAACGGATGTGCGAGACAAATTAGGCACACGGGCCTACTAACGGAGGGAGTAGGGGATACCGTGGGTGAGGGTCTAATGGCGGGAGACACGGGTCTTATGGGAGGAGAGGCAGGTCTAACGGGAGGTGACGCGCGCGCTGGTCTAAAGGAAGGCGAC